>CAMZMU010000081.1:46838961-47367872 GCA_947311845.1 Poa pratensis | reverse complement strand
CTATAAGAGTAAATAAGACCCAAAATTCAGAACCAACAAAAACTTTTTGAATTATCTCACAAATGATTGTGTTTCCTTTTAAAATTGTTCTGTTTGACCTTGTGTGACTTGAATGCTTGTGATTGTTTGACTAGTAAATGTCAACCTAAGAACTCAACCTAAGTAAAAGTATATTTTCAACACTGGTGACCATGTTATGACAAGAAAATATTCCATATGCCTTTCCCATTCTTATGTTGGCCAAAAGTTTATTTCAAAAATGACTTGGTTCTAGCAACAAATAAAATGCCCTTTATTTTGAGACAGTAAAAGTATTTTCAACACTTTCATGTTTATAAAATATGGAGAACTCTCTGTGATCTCCTATCCTTTCCTCAACCTTGACTTTTCAAAATTCCAATCTTTATGAACCCCAAGGTTTCAACTCTGTTTAAAAGAAATTCTAGGGAAATATATTACCCACATATTTTTTCCCTTTCAACCCATCTTTGAAAACCACTAAGTTATGGGATGGTATATCCCTTAAACAACCTCTTGTCATAATTGGGTGTGGCCACTATTACAAAATAGCATTGCTAGTTATGGAAAAAGGTGTGTGACTTATTCCTGTAGTTTGAAGTGTGTGGCTTGTTTGAATTGTGGAAATTGTTGTGTTGTGATATTGTTGTGTTGATTGGTATTTTGGTGCTGTTGCTATTGCTGTGATTTTGCTGTGTGTGTGATCTTCTTGTGAGGATGATTCCTCAGTGGAGTTGTTACCACTTTAGGACAACCTTGGCCACCAAACTTGGAGGGTGACTTGAAGAGGAATAAATCCTCTACAATTAGGCACCCCAAGTTCAAATCCTAAAATTTAGGGAGGTGGTCTCAATAAAACTTCCTCTTTTATCTATTCCTCCATTTTTAAAAACATAAATATACTTTCTTTATCAAAATTCTAGGGAAGGAGATGAAATGCTAATTCTCCATCTCATATCACTCTCTCCTCTAGTAAGCCTACTTGTTGATTTAAAACAAACCCCTCCTTTATTTTATTAAAAAGAAATGAAGGTCATGGGTTAAAATGATCTTCATAAATAATTTTCCCTCCCAATTCCTCTATTTCCTCAAAACAAATGTTATCTCTATGAACATAAAACTTATTTGAAGATATCATATTTGTCAGAAAGCTCCAACGGTTCTACAAACTATTTTACCACTGGTTTTAAATATTAAAGGAGTCTCAAATTATTAATTTCCAAAAATGGTTTATTTAAATCCTATGAACAAAAATGGAGCAAAACATTTTATTTTGCAAAACCAATTTTTGTGGAGCTTCTACACGTATATAGGAGACTCCATGAATTTTCTCAGAATATTTGAAAATGGTTAAATGCCCCAACTAAAATCCCTAAAACCTACTGGTTTTAAAAGAAATAAAAGAAATAGACAAAGGACTTAGTTGTAAGAAAGAAAAAGAAAGAAGAGGTGCGTTTTGCAATTTGTGCATTGACTTCCTGTGGCGGCAGAGCAACACGCCACCGACGCCGTGCTCCCTCCGCTCGCCGTGCTCCCCTTGCCTCGCCCCTGACGCACGCCTCGCCCTGGAGGAGAAGACAAGACCACTCCACTGCCTCGTCTGCCCTCCCTTGTCCCCCATCTTCCCTGTTGCAGCTGTACGGCACGGCACAGGCGCCGTGTTCCTCACCCCGTCGTCGCCGTGTCTCCCCGCGTAATGTCGACACCACCTGGACCCCGCTCCTCTCTGCTGCCCTGCGAGGCGATAAGAAGCACCACACCCGCCTCCTTTGCTTCCCTGCTCATCACTCTCTCGCACTCTCCCCCTCTCCATTTTTTTCCACGGACACGAACCACGGCCGCCGCTACCGACGCGCCTCACCGGCGATAGAGACCTTCCCGTCCAAATCCAAGCCCACCAAAAGCCTTACCGCGTCGCCCTCTTACACCCCGTGCGGAATCGAGAAGAGACGCCCGGGATCGCCGTCGTCGTCCTCAACTTCGTCCTCCCCGGCCGCTGCTTGTCGATCAAGCTCGCGATGGCCACCGTCCACCATTCGTCGTCATTGTTGTGCCATCGAGCTCCCCTCATCGCTCTCTCTCTACGGGCATCTCCTTTTCTTTTTAGGAGCCCGGAACCGCCGATGCCATCCTCGCCGTGATTCCCCGCCGTCCCGTGCCGTGCTCGCGTCGAGGAAGAAGACGCAGGCCCGGTACCCTTCGCCAGCGCACATGGGCCGCGAGATGGGCCTCTCCCTGCGCCGTGCATCTGATCCAGCCCGTTAATCTTTTTTTTCTAAGGTTGTTTAGTTATTTCCTTATAGATCTGTTTCTGGCAGTGTAGGTTTAAATCATTTGTGGTGGATCTAGGATAGATAATTGAGTGATTCAAATTTTGTTGAGTTCCTATGAGTTTTCTTAGACATGCAGAACTGGTTGCTTGCCAAAATACATTTTTACTTGTTGTGTAGATTAAATCTTGTAGAAAGTATATTTTCCACTAAATATTCAATAACTAGAGTTTTATAACTCCAAATATTGCAAACTAAAATTCCCTGGAATGCTTGAAGTGATACCTTTCTAGATCTGTTGGTCTTGTATGCAAATGAATCCTAAAACAAAAGTTCTATTCATTCTTGTAAACACACCAGTAGCACTTTAGTGATTTTTGTAGATTTTTGTGAAATGAATTTTGGAGTAAATCCAATTGGATTGTCTTCTGTATGCTTAGGGGTACCTAATCCTAGCTTGGTGTGATTTTTAGAGCTATGTATTATTTTTGGTGTGCATAACTAGTTTTAATGCTCTTTCTGTTAATTCTTGTTTATAGTTTATTTAATTTTGTGGAATGCATTAGTGTCTTATTTGTGATTTCTAGCATGCGTAGGTGCTGTACTCTCTGTTATGAGTGTGTTAACTCTTGTTTATAGCATGTTAGGAAAAGTTTAGTGTTGCTTGTGTTCATTAGGGAATACTATCACTAGTATGGAGATTCCCTAGAATTTCCTAGTATTTAGGATTGTTTGGGTTAAAATCCATTATGTGGCATGATTTTAGAAAGTGTTGTTTGAGCATCAGTAGCCCTTCATATCTACTGATATTGTAGCCTGTCATCCCTTGTTACCTATTATTTGGTCCTTAGCAAGGCATGTCTAGTGGGGGAATAGTTATAATTATTTAGGACTCACCAGCATGAGTAGCCTTATGTTGTGTTGTTGTTTTAGTAAGTTTCCTATTATAGCCAGAGGATATTTAACCTCTTAATGCCTTGTTATGGTAGTGGAACACCACTGATTCCATTGCATATTGATTGAAGAATAAGTTTCTCAATCATAAGCATAGTTCCGATAGCCTTTTATCTACTGGGTGTGAGTGGTGGTTTTCTCTGTTAAAAATTGAGTGGTTGTGTTGTAGTGAAGTATTTCCTGTTTAGATAAAATGCTTGCTGTTCACCCTTGCTTGAGATAGCTTTGTGATCTAGGCACCTAGCATGCACTAGTCTAAGGCCCTTATAAGCTTAGATCCTAGTTTGTTGCTTGAATAATTGGTTTGATGCTTGTGGTTGTTATCTGTCTGTGCACCACTTGTGATTCTGTTTGGTGTATTGATTGTTGTTTATTTCCCTGTTTGCGACGCTAGATAATAACGCTACCGGAGTGGTTTTCGGAGAGATTTGATCGAGGAAGGATTGGATTTTTATTATATTGATCAACGAAGAGAAGTCCAGGGACATTTTGCTGAAACCAGGCAAGCTACTTCACTGAGCTTGCATCTATATACATCTATTTTGATTTACCTGTTTTACTTATAAAGAGCATAAATGATTTCTGTGGTGTCTGCCACGAAAGCGATGATTTTGAAAACCCTTTTCCAAAATTACAAGTATATTTGTTGTGGCACCCGATATAGAGGTGTTAGCGGTATACAATGATTTCTAAATGAACTTGTTTTACTCAAAAGCCTTCTATGAAAATCCTTTTGGTGGGATTACAAACCACCCTAGTTTTGATTAAAAGTATTTTGCGATGAAAATTGGAAATGATTGTGAAAACCTTTTTAAAAGTTTATGAAAAACTATGTTGCCACCCTATGTAGAAAAATAAGGTAGTTATCTACAACTATAGGATGGGAAAATCATTGTTTATTCAAAACTCTTTTAAAAAAAAAATACTTGGATGGAGTTGAAGTACCGAAAGGTCGGTATGAAGGTGAAGAAGCAGAGTCCGGTGTTGTTTTGGAAGGAAAAATGCACATTGTGTCCTGGTACTTACTGAACAACCAATAATCTGTGCGACCACATTTACCCCCATATGGGAAAGGGCGTAGTCATATAATTTGCCTGTGTTAGTACTGGATGCCTCAATACGAGGATAACCTCGTTCCATGAGGGGATGGTCTGAGGACCTACCCCCTGACCTGGGTCCTCTTCATTGTTGTCTACCGGAAGCCGGTATGGATGTGTGGAGGAAGAGGATTGAAGGGCTCCCTTGGGTCCGCCGGGCAGAACTACGAGTCCCCACACTTAGTTTCTGAGGATTTGAGTGTCGGTGGAAAGTGTCGTAGCGGCAGGGTCCTATACTAGCATGAGCAAAGGACAGGCTATGGCCGGGAACTCAACTTCGCATACCTCGGTATGGCGGGACGTGGCTGACACGATGAGTGACCGGATGGGTGTGGGAAAAGCGTACTACCTCTGCAGAGGGTAAAAACTATTCGAATAGCCGAGTCCTCGGATATGGACAGTTGGGAAGAACTGCTAAGGCCATGTGCAAAGTTTTGGAAACTCTGGATTGTGTTGAGGAAATTGACTTGGAAAGGGTATTTCCCACCGGTACCAATGAGTTGGTACGTGGTGGTGGTGATGGGTTTGGAACTATGGGCAGAGTGTGGTTGAATGCCGGAGGAGCGGCCGCTGAAATGGTGTTTTCTTAAGGATAGTTATAAACCTCTTCTCCCCCCCCTTTTTAGTAAAAAGATTTTTGAGAGTTTTTCAAATAAAAGTTTTTAAGAAATAAAAACTAGTGCTTACTCAAGTTGGGGTAGTTTGCGAGTACAATCAAATGTACTCATATTGGTTTCGTCCCTGGCTATTGTCTTAGCCAGTTAAAGAGAGCAGTTCGACGAGAGGAGTTCACTGACGTCTTTGCGAACTAGGGCGCTTCCCAGTCAGCTGCCTGTAGGGTAAAGGCGAATGACTTGGGCTCCACGTTGTTTGGTGATTTCCGCTGCAAGTACCTGTTGAAGCTGATCACTTCAATCACGTAAGTATATTTATTCGGTATTTTGGGTGTTCTGTGATACCAACTCAAGTTATGTGCAACAGCACACTGATCATGGGACTGTTGCAGGAAACATAACGAGTATCTCGGATAATTAATCCGGGGTCCTCACAGACTTGGTATCAGAGCCATCCTGACTGTAACAGACCTTAGTTAGCATGGACGTTAGTTAGGAAGAGAATATTTTGTTAAAAATATGTTAACACCAAAAATATATCCTTATTTAGGGAAGTCCAAAAATGACTCCCGCTCTTCTCGCCTTCTCAATTAATTTCTGAGACTTACCTTTCTATTTTAAAATTTACCAAGGATTTCTCTACTCCCTCTTACCTGTTCAAAATACTTGACGATGTCCAATGGAGACCTAATTAGCTAGCACCTACAAGAAGAAGCTTCCATCGCAAATACTCAACATTCAACATCAAGGTGGTTGATATGCAAATGCCAAGATCGTCGACACCAACAAAGCAAGAGACCTCCGAAGACCTCAGCTCAGCCTCAGCAATTCTACTCAAGTTGCTACTTCGACAATCTCAGTTTTTCCAGCTGAAGACTAAGGCGACGAAATGAGGATTTCAGCACCCCTGTTTAACCAAGACCCATAGGAAAAACATATGATAGGAACCTTGGTTGTTTCACCCCTATTACCACGCGTACTAGACATCCGTTGGTACTAGACGTACCTTGTGTGCACCTTGCTTGTGTGTACTCTGCTTGTGTGTTGTTTGTGAGGTGGAAAAACGTAGCTTTACAAAAAGGAAAAGTTTAGTTTCCTTTTTGCCACCTAAGTGCACCTTGTTACGGATGTAAACCCGCCAAGGAAAAGCTTTCTAAAATATTCTTCCCTCTTATCTAAATCATCTCCCAAACAGAACTGACAGTTCCTCAAGATACCAAAAGACCCCCGATCTTTAACCAAATAGCCTGAGGTTTTGTATCCTTTCAAAAGTCCGACCTAGAAAACCCTCCAGAAAATTTTGACCTAGTAAGAGGAACAAGATACCGAATACTCTCTACTTCAACCTTGAGGCCCAAGACTCTACGACCTTCTGCAAGACGGATAGCGGCCTTCATACGTCGTTTTGAGCAACCACATCAAGCTATCGAGAAGGATGAAGATTCAAGACCCGACGTTCGATGACACTAGTTGGATTCTGTCAGACTAACAAAAGATAATGAAAGCTAACATAACTAACATAATTTATCTAACTTTAAATCTCTCATCTAACCAAGTTTTGCAAAGCTACTAACTGCTTTTTCTAGACAAAGGAAATAGGTGCCATAGGACGACTCAAAACTATTTGGTAGAAAGGAGAACTTTAGGAGGATATACAAGTGTTGAACTATGAGATTATTAGTTAAAAGGGTCCCTTAAGAATCTAGTTGAGGAGATCAGAACTTGTTGGATGATATTGGTAATATCAAAAAAATTTGGGGTTTAGAATAGAAGTGAAAACTTGGAGTGGATCGATAAATTAATTGGATTTGGACAAATGATATATCTGAATTATGCTTTGGGGCTAACCAGTTGTGGTCCCCAACCATTGGTGGTTATCTGGAGCTAGAAGATGTGACCCTTGATTTAAGGTTTAGAAATAAAGGTGAAAGTTCTTGGATTTTTAGGAAGCACTTGCTGATAAAAGGATAATTGGATTGGTTAGAAGCAAGTAGATTAAGAAAAATACTCCGGTGTGGAAATGTCTAGGGTGATTCTTGGCGCAAATGACCCTTGCAATAAACTCTTATGGAATTATGGGAAGTGATCAAGGATGAGTTAGCCGATGAGTAGATCGTTGTATGCAAGAAATAATTAGTGGAGGATAAATGAATGCTTATCGGATTCTAGGAGTCAATATGACTTGGTCTAGTAGCCAGACATTCTAGGTGACAGTAGTTTTCAGAGCTTGTCACGCTCTGTTTGGATTATTCTTAGAAAAAAATCAGTTATCTTTGATTACGAGATCAAGGCCCCAAAAGTGTTGAGATAAAATCTGAATTTGGTTAGAAAGTGGGTCAATTCTTGATGATATGATCACATGATTGTCGGATGCTTTATTTAGTTTTGATGATATGGTCGTAGGAAAATGACAACCGACGGAGTCAGACAATTCGAGATATGCCTATCTGGAGAGAAAAATCAATCAGGAAATGATAGGTGGAGCACAATGATTTAGTGATAAAAAGGCAATGGGAAGAATATGCCTAAAAAGATTTGATGGGTACCCGATAGATTGAACTATACCATGATAAAGAGTTTATGCCCAAGGAAGATGAGGGTGGATTAATAATTTTAGCTTGAGCAAGGACCATGTTTTAAATTAACTGATTGATAGTAGTGGCCTTACCAGAAATATTGGAATGGTATTTTGAAAAAAAAATCGAGAATTAGAGACCTAGGTAAAGTTGATCGTTCAGGATCATAGGTATAATAAGTTTGATGTCTAAGGTATGGCACCCAACTCCCTTGAAAACTAACATAAGCCCCTCAACCATAAAGTTTTCCCGAAGACCCTAACTATTTTGGAGCACTCTAGCTTACTTATGAAGACACCTGCGAAGCTGTGTGAAGACCCGGAACCAAAGAAGCCATCTACCAGACGATCTTTGAGTATTTGGAAACTCTTATGTCAGAATCTACTATTCTTAACCTCTCTAGAAATAGTGCGATCCTCCAATGTTCGGGTTATATAGAAGTAGTTTGGTAACAAGCCTCATGAACTTGTTAGCAACTCACTTTTGTATGCTCAAACAATGGAGTGTCATACACAAATAATCGGAACATCAGATAATTCAGTACATCTCAGCCTCTGGGAAATGAAAAGTGATTTGATGACAAGACTAGCTACCTTGTTACCAAATTCTTCTTGTATGACTAAGGCAATTTGATGTCATAGAAGACACCCACATTCTTATACAACTAACCAATAGACGGCCTCGCAACATCAAGCTGTCAAGATCTCACCTGGCAACCTTACCAAAGAAGCAACGACCTCGGAAGAGAAGTCAAACCCAAAACCCGTGCCCTCAAAACTCCCCGGTACCCCCGGGCAAATCTCGAGGACGAGATTTATTTTAAGGGGGGAAGGATCTGTAACATCCCAAATCTATAATAAGAGTAAATAAGACCCAAAATTCAGAACCAACAAAAACTTTTTGAATTATCTCACAAATGATTGTGTTTCCTTTTAAAATTGTTCTGTTTGACCTTGTGTGACTTGAATGCTTGTGATTGTTTGACTAGTAAATGTCAACCTAAGAACTCAACCTAAGTAAAAGTATATTTTCAACACTGGTGACCATGTTATGACAAGAAAATATTCCATATGCCTTTCCCATTCTTATGTTGGCCAAAAGTTTATTTCAAAAATGACTTGGTTCTAGCAACAAATAAAATGCCCTTTATTTTGAGACAGTAAAAGTATTTTCAACACTTTCATGTTTATAAAATATGGAGAACTCTCTGTGATCTCCTATCCTTTCCTCAACCTTGACTTTTCAAAATTCCAATCTTTATGAACCCCAAGGTTTCAACTCTGTTTAAAAGAAATTCTAGTGGGAAATATATTACCCACATATTTTTTCCCTTTTCAACCCATCTTTGAAAACCACTAAGTTATGGGATGGTATATCCCTTAAACAACCTCTTGTCATAATTGGGTGTGGCCACTATTACAAAATAGCATTGCTAGTTATGGAAAAAGGTGTGTGACTTATTCCTGTAGTTTGAAGTGTGTGGCTTGTTTGAATTGTGGAAATTGTTGTGTTGTGGATATTGTTGTGTTGATTGGTATTTTGGTGCTGTTGCTATTGCTGTGATTTTGCTGTGTGTGTGATCTTCTTGTGAGGATGATTCCTCAGTGGAGTTGTTACCACTTTAGGACACCTTGGCCACCAAACTTGGAGGGTGACTTGAAGAGGAATAAATCCTCTACAATTAGGCACCCCAAGTTCAAATCCTAAAATTTAGGGAGGTGGTCTCAATAAAACTTCCTCTTTTATCTATTCCTCCATTTTCTAAAAACATAAATATACTTTCTTTATCAAAATTCTAGGGAAGGAGATGAAATGCTAATTCTCTCCATCTCATATCACTCTCTCCTCTAGTAAGCCTACTTGTTGATTTAAAACAAACCCCTCCTTTATTTTATTAAAAAGAAATGAAGGTCATGGGTTAAAATGATCTTCATAAATAATTTTCCCTCCCAATTCCTCTATTTCCTCAAAACAAATGTTATCTCTATGAACATAAAACTTATTTGAAGATATCATATTTGTCAAGAAAGCTCCAACGGTTCTACAAACTATTTTACCACTGGTTTTAAATATTAAAGGAGTCTCAAATTATTAATTTCCAAAAATGGTTTATTTAAATCCTATGAACAAAAATGGAGCAAAACATTTTATTTTGCAAAACCAATTTTTGTGGAGCTTCTACACGTATATAGGAGACTCCATGAATTTTCTCAGAATATTTGAAAATGGTTAAATGCCCCAACTAAAATCCCTAAAACCTACTGGTTTTAAAAGAAATAAAAGAAATAGACAAAGGACTTAGTTGTAAGAAAGAAAAAGAATCTAGGGGGCGTTTTGCAATTTGTGCATTGACTTCCTGTGGCGGCAGAGCAACACGCCACCGACGCCGTGCTCCCTCGCCGAGCTCGCCGTGCTCCCCTTGCCTCGCCCCTGACGCACGCCTCGCCCTGGAGGAGAAGACAAGACCACTCCACTGCCTCGTCTGCCCTCCCTTGTCCCCCATCTTCCCTGTTGCAGCTGTACGGCACGGCACAGGCGCCGTGTTCCTCACCCCGTCGTCGCCGTGTCTCCCCGCGTAATGTCGACACCACCTGGACCCCGCTCCTCTCTGCTGCCCTGCGAGGCGATAAGAAGCACCACACCGCCTCCTTTGCTTCCCTGCTCACTCACTCTCTCGCACTCTCCCCCTCTCCATTTTTTTCCACGGACACGAACCACGGCCGCCGCTACCGACGCGCCTCACCGGCGATAGAGACCTTCCCGTCCAAATCCAAGCCCACCAAAAGCCTTACCGCGTCGCCCTCTTACACCCCGTGCAAGGAATCGAGAAGAGACGCCCGGGATCGCCGTCGTCGTCCTCAACTTCGTCCTCCCCGGCCGCTGCTTGTCGATCAAGCTCGCGATGGCCACCGTCCACCATTCGTCGTCATTGTTGTGCCATCGAGCTCCCCTCATCGCTCTCTCTCTCACGGGCATCTCCTTTTCTTTTTAGGAGCCCGGAACCGCCGATGCCATCCTCGCCGTGATTCCCCGCCGTCCCGTGCCGTGCTCGCGTCGAGGAAGAAGACGCAGGCCCGGTACCCCTTCGCCAGCGCACATGGGCCGCGAGATGGGCCTCTCCCTGCGCCGTGCATCTGATCCAGCCCGTTAATCTTTTTTTTTCTAAGGTTGTTTAGTTATTTCCTTATAGATCTGTTTCTGGCAGTGTAGGTTTAAATCATTTGTGGTGGATCTAGGATAGATAATTGAGTGATTCAAATTTTGTTGAGTTCCTATGAGTTTTCTTAGACATGCAGAACTGGTTGCTTGCCAAAATACATTTTTACTTGTTGTGTAGATTAAATCTTGTAGAAAGTATATTTTCCACTAAATATTCAATAACTAGAGTTTTATAACTCCAAATATTGCAAACTAAAATTCCCTGGAATGCTTGAAGTGATACCTTTCTAGATCTGTTGGTCTTGTATGCAAATGAATCCTAAAACAAAAGTTCTATTCATTCTTGTAAACACACCAGTAGCACTTTAGTGATTTTTGTAGATTTTTGTGAAATGAATTTTGGAGTAAATCCAATTGGATTGTCTTCTGTATGCTTAGGGGTACCTAATCCTAGCTTGGTGTGATTTTTAGAGCTATGTATTATTTTTGGTGTGCATAACTAGTTTTAATGCTCTTTCTGTTAATTCTTGTTTATAGTTTATTTAATTTTGTGGAATGCATTAGTGTCTTATTTGTGATTTCTAGCATGCGTAGGTGCTGTACTCTCTGTTATGAGTGTGTTAACTCTTGTTTATAGCATGTTAGGAAAAGTTTAGTGTTGCTTGTGTTCATTAGGGAATACTATCACTAGTATGGAGATTCCCTAGAATTTCCTAGTATTTAGGATTTGTTTGGGTATAAAATCCATTATGTGGCATGATTTTAGAAAGTGTTGTTTGAGCATCAGTAGCCCTTCATATCTACTGATATTGTAGCCTGTCATCCCTTGTTACCTATTATTTGGTCCTTAGCAAGGCATGTCTAGTGGGGGAATAGTTATAATTATTTAGGACTCACCAGCATGAGTAGCCTTATGTTGTGTTGTTGTTTTAGTAAGTTTCCTATTATAGCCAGAGGATATTTAACCTCTTAATGCCTTGTTATGGTAGTGGAACACCCACTGATTCCATTGCATATTGATTGAAGAATAAGTTTCTCAATCATAAGCATAGTTCCGATAGCCTTTTATCTACTGGGTGTGAGTGGTGGTTTTCTCTGTTAAAAATTGAGTGGTTGTGTTGTAGTGAAGTATTTCCTGTTTAGATAAAATGCTTGCTGTTCACCCTTGCTTGAGATAGCTTTGTGATCTAGGCACCTAGCATGCACTAGTCTAAGGCCCTTATAAGCTTAGATCCTAGTTTGTTGCTTGAATAATTGGTTTGATGCTTGTGGTTGTTATCTGTCTGTGCACCACTTGTGATTCTGTTTGGTGTATTGATTATTGTTTATTTCCCTGTTTGCGACGCTAGATAATAACGCTACCGGAGTGGTTTTCGGAGAGATTTGATCGAGGAAGGATTGGATTTTTATTATATTGATCAACGAAGAGAAGTCCAGGGACATTTTGCTGAAACCAGGCAAGCTACTTCACTGAGCTTGCATCTATATACATCTATTTTGATTTACCTGTTTTACTTATAAAGAGCATAAATGATTTCTGTGGTGTCTGCCACGAAAGCGATGATTTTGAAAACCCTTTTCCAAAATTACAAGTATATTGTTGTGGCACCCGATATAGAGGTGTTAGCGGTATACAATGATTTCTAAATGAACTTGTTTTACTCAAAAGCCTTCTATGAAAATCCTTTTGGTGGGATTACAAACCACCCTAGTTTTGATTAAAAGTATTTTGCGATGAAAATTGGAAATGATTGTGAAAACCTTTTTAAAAGTTTATGAAAAACTATGTTGCCACCCTATGTAGAAAAATAAGGTAGTTATCTACAACTATAGGATGGGAAAATCATTGTTTATTCAAAACTCCTTTTAAAAAAAAATACTTGGATGGAGTTGAAGTACCGAAAGGTCGGTATGAAGGTGAAGAAGCAGAGTCCGGTGTTGTTTTGGAAGGAAAAATGCACATTGTGTCCTGGTACTTACTGAACAACCAATAATCTGTGCGACCACATTTACCCCCATATGGGAAAGGGCGTAGTCATATAATTTGCCTGTGTTAGTACTGGATGCCTCAATAACGAGGATAACCTCGTTCCATGAGGGGATGGTCTGAGGACCTACCCCCTGACCTGGGTCCTCTTCATTGTTGTCTACCGGAAGCCGGTATGGATGTGTCGGAGGAAGAGGATTGAAGGGCTCCCTTGGGTCCGCCGGGCAGAACTACGAGTCCCCACACTTAGTTTCTGAGGATTTGAGTGTCGGTGGAAAGTGTCGTAGCGGCAGGGTCCTATACTAGCATGAGCAAAGGACAGGCTATGGCCGGGAACTCAACTTCGCATACCTCCGGTATGGCGGGACGTGGCTGACACGATGAGTGACCGGATGGGTGTGGGAAAAGCGTACTACCTCTGCAGAGGGTAAAAACTATTCGAATAGCCGAGTCCTCGGATATGGACAGTTGGGAAGAACTGCTAAGGCCATGTGCAAAGTTTTGGAAACTCTGGATTGTGTTGAGGAAATTGACTTGGAAAGGGTATTTCCCACCGGTACCAATGAGTTGGTACGGGGTGGTGATGGGTTTGGAACTATGGGCAGAGTGTGGTGGAATGCCGGAGTAGTTCCGGAGAAACCGCTGAAATGGTGTTTTCTTAAGGATAGTTATAAACCTCTTCTCACCCCCCCCCCCCCTTTTTAGTAAAAAGATTTTTGAGAGTTTTTCAAATAAAAGTTTTTAAGAAATAAAAACTAGTGCTTACTCAAGTTGGGGTAGTTTGCGAGTACAATCAAATGTACTCATATTGGTTTCGTCCCTGGCTATTGTCTTAGCCAGATTTTAAAGAGGAGCAGTTCGACGAGGAGGAGTTCACTGACGTCTTTGCGAACTAGGGCGCTTCCCAGTCAGCTGCCTGTAGGGTAAAGGCGAATGACTTGGGCTCCACGTTGATTTGGTGATTCCGCTGCAAGTACCTTATTGAAGCTGATCACTTCAAGCACGTAAGTATAATTATTCGGTATTTGTGGGTGTTCTGTGATACCAACTCAAGTTATGTGCAACAGCACACTGATCATGGGACTGTTGCAGGAAACATAACGAGTATCTCGGATAATTAATCCGGGGTCCTCACACGAACGAACAGAACAACACACCCGTACGTGTAGAGATCGAGAAGTCGGCACATGGGTACAAGGATAATTTTCGCATGACAACAGTGGGGCCCATCAGTCAGAAATGTTAAAAATAGTGAAAAAGGACAAATCATCAAAGATTCAAAGTAATGTGTGGCAAATGATCAAATGGCCAAGTAATATGGGGAAAATTAACGATCAAATGCCCCATATGCTTCTATAGCAACGCTAAAAGTTGATGTGGGATTTATATTTGACGCTTTACTTTATCATCCTCTGCTTTCAGATGTACTATTCTTTAGCTAGAAATACTAATTTGGTAGCTTGGTCACATCCTATAGCTAGCTAGTTTAGTCAGTACAATACTCAGAATTTATTATTTTTTCTGAACTTCCACCGACCGTTATATACTACATTCCATTTCATTATGGCCCTTAAGCGTAATAATTTGTGGATAGGTCCAACTGAAGTCTTGAGTTTTCAAGGATAGTAGAAGAACCACAGGACCAACCCTTAACGTTTTTTAATTATTAGGAACACATGTTTAGTGTTACAGCTGAAAAACGAAAATTCCGTGGCCAGATACTTCTACTTGAACTTTGTCCTGTAAGCTTTTCTTCTTTTATCCTGTAATGGAGGAAATTTCACCCAGGAAATTTTATCCCGTAGTAGTAGTAGTAGTAGTAATAATAATAATAACAATAATAATAATAATAAAGCCAATCTAGCTATGAGTACCATTAAAAAGAAGAAAAATATCTAGCCGCCACGCCGGCTGATTCTGTCGGTCTCCCTCGCCTCTGACGGTCGGTTTCGGGGCCGAGAGGCGGGGGAGACCATGGATCTTCATGCTCGCGGGGAGTCTTGGTCTAGTTTGTTAGGTTTTAGTGTCCTTGTGTTCGTCTGGGCGGTGGAGGCGACGGTGCAGTGGAATAAGTACCTCCGGCCCTGTCCCTGTCGCGGTGGTGCTGGTTCCAGCGTCGCTGCGGGCCACGTGAGGATGTTGGTTTCCCCATATCCGGTTCATCGGGTTGTGGGGGAGAGTCGTCAACAACGATGCGTCCACGTCGGTTCGCGGGGTTGTGATACGGTGGGTACCCCGGACATCAACATTCCAAGCTCAACCCCAACTACACCAATTGGTCCAATGACAAGAGCCCAAGCGAACGTCTTATAAGATGAGGTGAATATATCCCTAAACACGTGTAATCTTTATACCTCCAAGAATGGCTTGCTTCCTAATGCAAGGACCCTATGTGTGCTCATGTATGAAGGCCATGATCATGAAGACACAATGGAGAAGCTCGGACTCAAGAAGGGGGGAGAGGAGCATCAAGAAGAATACAAAGCAATTTGTCCCAGGAGGCCCGAACAATTCAGCCAGATTGAGCCAAGACAGTCCGGCCAAGGCAGAGTGGCCCCGGACAAGACCCGGACAGTCCGGCCCAAATATCCCTTTTCAAAGTAATGTGTGGCAAATGATCAAATGCCCAAGTAATATGGGGTAAATGATCAAATGTCCCCTTCTTATCATGTGAAAACAGTAGGTGGATGTTCAGGAAAAAATAATGATTTCTGAGTATTGTGCTGACTAAATTAGCTAGCTATAGGATGTTACCAAGCTACCAAAGAATTGTACGTCTGAAAGCAAAGGATGATAAAGTAAAGCGTCACATATAAATCCCACATCAACTTTTAGCGTTGGCTGAGATGGGACATTTGATCATTTGCCCCATATTACTTGGGCATTTGATCATTTGCCACACATTACTTTGAAAAGGGATACTCAGAAATCATTATTTTTTCCTGAACATCCACCTACTGTTTTCACATGATAAGAAGTACTACCTTCCATTTTTGTTGGCAAAGCCTCTTCGACAACAAAAGCATGAGGCACAACACAAGGGCAATGGGTATGAGATTTGTGTCAAGGAGAGAGCTATTCATAACAGGAAATCTTCCATCCTTCACAAATATTTGTGTCAAGGACTCTTGGTTGTATACTGGACTAGCACTAATTTAAAAAACCGGGTGTCGAGGGTTTTGAATTGAGCTGCCCGATCTTACAATCGTGCTGGGGTCATGAAGAGACAATAGAGAGAGGGTACAACGTCCGTAAGGATCTCGGCGTAGACTATGGAGACGGTGGTTTTACCCAGGTTCCGGCCCCCAAGGATGGGTAATAGCCCTACGTCCTGCTTATAGTGTATTGATCTGGAGACCAAAGTATAAGGATTACAAAAGAGTAGAGTTAGATTGGATCTATGAGCTAGGTCTTTGAGCTTGGAGACGATGCTTCTCGGCTAGGGTTTTATATCTCGCAAGAGTTGAGTTCCGATCAGGGTCAAATCAGAATCCGATCCCCTTTGGCAGCGGCCTCCGAGTCCTTATATATCTGTGCCTTCTTGGCCAGCAAGTCTTCAATTCCGTGCGATCTAGTGGCGATAGTTACGATCCCGGATTTCCTGTGCAATCATCCTTATCTCTTCCGAGCACCTACTTAGCACGACTAAGTGTGGACCCGAGGGGACCCTAGGCATTCGTAGGTCGATAAGGTCATCGTACGTCTGCATGGTATACATCTTCGTAGTTTAGCACTACACACCAACAAGCCCTCCACTAGTATGTGAAATGAAGCCGTGGTTGCTCGAAAATAAAACTGGCTGAGGAAAAAAATCTCAAACCAACCTACCTCTAGTGTTCTCCGACTAGGAATTCCTTAGTCGGGTCTTCAGATGCAGTTAGATCGTTTCTCGGGAACCACGAGCCATCTCCGAGTTGTTGCTTGAGCTACTTACGTAAAGCGCTCAACTCCAAGTAAGAAATCCTGAGCTGGAATTCGAAGCGTGCCCTTCTCCCTATGGAGGAATTGGACTGGTGATTAGTGGGTTTTCCAAAATTAATCATCCTATCTCTTCCGAGTACCTACTTAGCACGACTATGTGCGGACCCGAGCGGACCCTAGGCATTCGTAGGTTGATAAGGTCATCGTACATCTGTACGGTATACCTCTTCATAGTTTAGCACTACACAGTACACGCCGATAAGTTCCCACCAATACGTGAAATGAGGCTGTGGTAGCTTGAAAAGAAAATCAGATGAGGAAAACACTCTCAAACCGACCTACCTCCAGTGTTCTCCGACTAGGATTTCCTTGGTCGAGTCTTCAGATGCGGTCAGGTCATTTACTCGGGAACCACGAGCCATTTCCGAGTTGTTGCTTGAGCTACTCAGGTAAAGTGCTCAACTTCGAGGAAGGACTTCCCGGTCGGTCACCCATCCTAAAATCGCTCTGGGCCAAGCACGCTTAACCTCGGAGTTCTTTTCAGATGAGCTTCCGGAACTTCCCCTCTTGGCACCCGTCTGTGCGTCCAGTGTCGGCACATGTCCCACATGTCCGCACCCCTGACCCACACTCGCCCAACTGGCCCCACAGATCAACACTAGTCTTTTCTGCGTACTTTTTCCTCACTCGAGCGCACCCGGGAAGGACTTCCGGTCGGTCACCCATCCTCAAATCGCTCCAGGCCAAACACGCTTAACCTCAGATCGAGTTCTTTCCAGATGAGCTTCCGGAAAAGAAGTTGCAACTTGTTGATATGAGTATCCTATCAATCGTATTGAGCCCTAGGCTAGGATCTCACAGTGGATCTACCGCTCCCCACCTCTGTTCCAAGGCGAGGCCTTCCCGACCGAATTGGTGATGTGGAGCAAGCCGCCCAAGAGATCAGCAAAGACCGCCCTTTTGGCTCGCGAGGTCAAGATGCTGCGAGACAAAGGACTCCAGAGGTGGGATGTTGCTCTCGACTTCTTCGAGGGCCACCTCACCCACCTGCGCCAAAGGGACGATCTAGCCTAGGATTGCTCGTCGGAGGAACTCATTGTGGCCGTCGATGGTATGTCTCCTGCTGACCGTCAGAGTTATCTTCGTACTCGGGAATTGTGCAGGGCCATTACACCTTTGATGACAAATCGTGTAGGCTACTCGGAGAGTGACGCCGAAGCCCGGCCGAGGGTAGTCTTCTCCCCCGACGTCGGAGACATGCCGGAACCTCCCCGAGCCCATCGTCAAATGGATAGAGTGGGAGGGGAAAAATTTCCTTGCGAAGCTTTTTCGAGGAAGGACCAAGCCCAAGGTCTAAGGTCAAGGAACTCGAGCCATGAGGGACGAAGCCAGTCCCACGACCATGCAGCACGGCGAGGTTGGGTCTTCCATGACACTCCCGTGCTCGTCACCGGTTTCCCCCTCTCCCGCGGCCATGAGCACCAGGATCAGAGTCGCACCGAAGTTTGGGACACAGAAACGTCCCCACCGGGAGCTGAACTTGGAAGCTCTGGCTTCCCTCAAGTCCCCCGGTTTTTTGTCGGCCAAAGAAAACCAGGCAACGACGTGCACCTGCCTGCTTCCGTTCAAACCAAGGTCGTGGCCGGGTATGTCTTAGCCTCCAAGATCGAAGAAGTTGTGGCAGCGCCATCTCAAGCGACCCCTCCTCTGAGTGCTGCCCCGTCGGAACGTGGGTCAGTCATGCCCTCCCCAATCCGGAGACCATGACCACCTCCTCCCAGCCTTCCTTCACGACACCCGAGGTTCTTGCTAGGCCGACTCCGGAGACCACAACCACATCGGAAGTTGGACGAACTCGCGATGGTAGCTTACTATCCCCCGTCTCTGCTACTGCTAATCATAGTACCATCGACGACAAGTCCGCCGAGATCAACAGACACATCAGGATCACCTACGCCACGTGGGCGCCGGACCGTCCTACAATGTAATCTCGTGTCTAACCTACCAGTTTGCGTCTAGTCTAATTTAGCTACCCACGGTACATTTATATAAATGATCCCGAATTTCCTGCGCAATCATCCTTATCTACTCGGATTACCTACTTAGCATGACTACGTGTGGGCCCGAAGCATTCATAGGTCGATACGGTATACCTTTTCGTAGTTTAGCACTACTGACACCGGCAGTCTTAAGCAGAGATTGATTCATCATGCATGTTCCGCCTAAGCGGCTATAATTCTTCGGGCTGCTGTAACGTACGATCTACAGATGGTGTCAGTGAAGGAAAATCTCAAATAGACTTCACTCAGATGGCACACTAATCGCCTAGCTTACCGTACACAAGACACAACCCCTAACAGGAACAGCTCAGATAAGCCCCAAATTCATGGCAGAACCAGGCAACCACGTAGTACGTACACAAGAAAATAATAAAAGCATAAAGTTGTGCCTATTTATACAAGAGGAAGCGGAGATGTTGAAGGTGGTGGGCACGCCGCGCTCGACCGGATCAGGCACGATCTTCACGCCGCTCACATTCACCGTGTAGTTCTTGCTCTTATCTGCAAGTCACAACCAAAAAAAGGTTGACAAATTCACAAGAAATCTTCACCTCCCCGAAGCACGTAGCTGCAAAAGACGCGGGCAGGAGGAAGCTGTGACTCACCGCAGTACTCGACGTCGGAGACGGCGGAGGCTGAGGGGAGAAGGAGGAGGCAGGCGGCGGCGGCGGCGGCGGCGGCGAGGAGGCTGTGCTTGGTCGCCATGGTCGTCGGTCACGCTGGGCGTTCGGGTTTACCCGACATTTCGGGTCGGATAATTCGGGTAAAAAAGAATTCAGGTTTCCAAACTTGACACCCGATATTTGACTCAAAATACTGCTACCCGACAATTCGGGTACCCGGAATTTCGGGTCCGGGTTCGGGTAATCCCGAATTACCCGAGAATACAGAGATGTTGTTGAATTCCTGCAAAAGACGAGAGGGGATCGTAGCGGAGGACGGAGTCGCTGGGATCGGAGATGCTGCTGAATTCCTGCCAAATCGAACTAAAGAATTTAGCAAGTGTACGAGAAGAGGAGGAAATTGCTAGTAGCGCAATGGATTGGATCAAGATCAAGGAAGAAGATAAAAACTTGACCTTTGAGGTGCGGTTGGCTTTGGGGCTTAGGAGAAGGTTGAGATAGATAGGCCGGTGGCCGGCAGGAAACGAGGGACAAGGCGCTGCACCATTGTTGTTGAAGAAGGCGGCCGATGCGGCATGGCGCTGCTACTGCATGTTGTCGGGGAAGGTGGGGCGCGGCGCTGCTTGTTTCTTTCTCAGGCGGGGGCAGCGAGATGCGAGAGGGAGGCGGCCAAACCGTTCCGCTGGCGGCGGCGGCCAGGTCGTGGTCGTGGAAGGAATCGTGTGAGGCTGTGTGCGTGGCTGTGTGCGGTAGTGCAGCAGTTAGGGCTGACACGGTGAGTGGTTGACCGATTGAGGAAGGAAGTGGGCTTACGGTGCTAGACTAGTCTCTTGGGCTGCTGATGGGCTGGGGCACATGTGAAGTGCGGGAGGTTATTTACTGGACTAGGCTAAAATTCGTACATACTTCGGGTCATTTGGATGATTCGGGTTCCAGGAACACAAACCCGAATTCTATATCTTTTGTTGTACGCAGATTTGTACTCCTCTCCTTCAAAAACAAACCCGAAATTCCTGAATAAAGTTCGGGTTTTCGAAGTCACCACCCGAGTAGGTACTCGGGTTTTTCAGGTTCGGGATATTCGGCTTCGGGTGCGGGTATTTCGGGTTCGGGATTCGGGTTTTATGCCCAACGTGAGTCGTCGGGTTGTGCTTGGAGAGCTGGAGGACATGTGTGTGAGGCGGGAGACTGGGGTTGGCTGGAATTATAAAACTTTTATCAAGTGGAGAGAGAATAAAGGCCTCGATCGTGTTACATACAGTACGACAAGTGGAGGCCTGTGCATGTCAGTTGTTCATCTTCTCGCGTGGTCTTTCAGGACTGGTTAGATTTTCGTCACGACGCCGACGCCTGAGTACCGACGGTCTAGGTTAATTCCTGGGATGATTCCTGCCGACAACGATTGCGACGTGTGGTGAGAACGATAACACCGATGGTTGTTTTCGTTCACGGTTTTTTTCGCCCATCAAATCCAGAACAAGACAGTAGGACAAGTGGAGGACTGTGCATGTCAGTTGTTCATCTTCTCGCGTGGTCTTTCAGGACTGGTTAGATTTTCGTCACGACGCCGACGCCTGAGTACGTACCGACGGTCTAGGTTAATTCAAGGTCTTTTTCTTTTTCTTTTCCTGCCGACAACGATTGCGACGTGTGGTGAACGATAACACCGATGGTTGCTGCGTTGTTTTCGTTCACGCTTTTTCCCCCATCAAATCCAGAACAAGACGAAAGACACGCTAGACTCGTCTCCAAGGACAGGTGTCCCCAAGCAACTGTAGCACGTTGGTGTTGATCGAGGCGACGAGCCCATGCATGCATGGATTCTTCTACGGTGACCAAATTCGAGAAGTAGGATCTATACGTACGTGCATGCATGTAGCTGTCCCTGAGTACGTACGTAAACACACGTACGGTCGTTATTGCAACTCCATCTATAAAACCATGGACCGTGCCGCTGTGTGCGTACATGCTAGAATTGACATGGGAAGCTAGTTACAACTGGGGGCTCTCATTTGGTCTTCTTCTTTCTCTCTCCTCCCTCGCTCTCCTTTCTCTTGAGAGTCGTCCCCGACCTTCCGGCACCGCTCCGCTCTCCCTTCGCTGGCTCTGCCGGCCGGAGGGGAGCTGGAGATGGCGGTCGGAGTTCTCTATACAGTTTAGTTTTGCTTTCCCTCGCCGTAGGTGTAGGTTTAGGTGTAGTTGTCTTGTCCTATATGGTGAATGGCGAGATATCGATGGGCCATATAGCTAGACTTTTTACTTGATGTTTATTGAGTACGAAGCTCATGAGGGAGCTTGAACGATGGTGTGTCCCTCTTCCTTGGGAAGTGTTCCATGCATTTCTTGTGTGGAAACTGAAACTTCACATTCCCTTCTTTTGAATCAATGATAGCACCTGTAGTACGAAGAAAAGGTCTTCCAAGAATAATTGGACTAGAGGTTTTATTCCCCATATACATGATTAGAAAATCAACAGGCACAAATGTCATATGTAACTCTACCATAACATCACTTACTTTTCCTAAAGCATGTTTAATGGAATCATCAGCAAGTGTAAATTCAATAGAGCATTTTTCAAGATTCTTTAATTCATATAATTCTTTAGATAAAATAGAGACACTAGATCCTAGATCAAGTATAGCATGGTGTGTCTCTTTTCCAATAGTTATTAGGACTTTGGGAATCCATACATCCCCATGGTTATGTGGTATCATAGCCTATTGGTTGTACCTAGCAATCTTTTCTTCTAAGACATGATTAGCAATATAAGAACCAAAACCTGCTCGGTTATAGTTGATGGAAGGATCACTTGCAAATTTTTGTAAGATAGATATTAAGTCATGCAAGCTACAATTTCCTAAGTCAAACAATGGTTTCTTTACTTCACTAAGCATTTTAACTTCCTCAATCCAAACAAAATTCTCATTTCTTCTCTTTAAATCAGCATTCAAAGCTATTTGGAGATCATCCTCTTTTTCAACATAATTCTTAATATCCTTGTCTAAAGGTCCCAACATAGAAGATATTCTTTCATTTAATTCCCTAGTCAACTTCTTTTTAGACTTGGCATAATTCAATATAGTTTCCATTTTCAAAAAAAATCCCGAAATAGTGTTGTTTGTCTTCTTCATACTAGATTTTGTATGAAGGATAAATGAATGCATCTCAATTTTAGTAGGATAATCTTCCATATAAGTTTGTAGACATAATATTGACCTATCCATAGAAACTTTTAGTTGTTTGATCATAATTTCATCTTTTGATTCTATAGAATTTCCAAATAGATTTTCCATTAGATTATTAGCATGTGAGGGATTTCCAGAGGCAAATCTTCCACTAGTTAATGAGTCTAGAAAACATTTTGACCACCCATCTAGACCATTATAAAAGTTTCTTATCAAAATAGCAGGGGTATATTTGTTGACACCATTTTTACTAATGCCCTTAATTCTAAACCAAGCATCCATTAACGACTCTCCATAGTATTGACCAAAATTGTTCATTTCAACACTAGAAGCCATTTTAATAAAGTTTTTTATGTATTTTTTTTAATTTTTTATGCAAAACTGAAAATAAATATGCAAGACAATGACAAAACAAGATAAATTGCTTTGAAGGTAAAGATGGATAAGATGATGCTCACGTAGGTGCAACCTCCCCAAGCTTAGATGTTAGCACTAGTTGGTGATTAAGTTGACTTGGTGAGATATCCTTGGATAAACCCGACGCCAGAAAACAGAACTAGTGCAGGGGACCCTTGGATAAACCTTTCAGCAATGATTCCCCGGCAACGGCGCCAGAAAACAGTCTTGATGGCGTGTAGTTGACGGGAAAAATATTCTGCAGGAAGCTTCGTATCTTCCCCTGCAACGGCGCCAGAAAGCACTCTTGATGGCCCTTCACGTAGTTACCTGCGTGAAAAGTAAATTGATTAGGTTGAGACTCCAAGTGCATAGTGTGTAGTAAGTGGAAGACGTGTTTTCCCCACGAGAGGTGACTCGAGGGTTTAATATCGAACTCTCGGAGAATCAGTAGTGAAGATTTATCTTTCGTATCCTTCTTTTGGTTACCTACAAAACAAAGTAAATGTTTTGGTCCTCAACCTCACCTAGTGGTTGTCAAGCACAAGGTGTGAGAATGATATCAAGATAATATGCAATGCAAACAAGAAATAAATATGCAATGGTGGTAAATAAATATGCAAGGATGGTGGTAGCAATGATAAATGATATTTTTGGGTTTTATATGATGAATGCAAGATGTAAAAGTGTTTTTGTATTTTCGGATTTTTAAATGGCGGAAAATGGAAAAGTGGTTGGAAAGGTGTTTCTTATGATTAAAAATGGACCGGGGTTCATGGTTTCACAAATGCACTCTCTCTTTAATAAAGTGGTAGACAATGGAACACTAGAGTTGACATATGAGATTGCAACAGAACAGTTTAATGACAAGTTATAATTATATGGGCATCACGTCCTATCATAGAGACCTTTTGGTTATTAGTCTCTCTTATACTCCACCAAGATGCGAACTAAATCATAACACCTCAGTAATTAAGATAACTCAGAGTATAGCAATAAGTATCATGACATGAAGTTAAAATAAGAACATGCTAGATCTAGTCATGGAGTAGTGGCAATGGTCACATCCACATCTCCGGTAGCATGGTATTTCTTTTTATCCCTAGTGAGGCAACAAAATAAGGTAGAGATACCCAAGTGGATCGCATAACTTTCTCTCACGTTCACTGCATTAGCCACCTCCCGTTACTCTAACTAATGCACACGTTTCCCCTCACACGCTCTCATAAATATGCTTGTTCATGACAAGTAAATAAGAACAGGGTACATAATATGCATCTAGTTTCATAACTGAAACAAAACCATTGCAATCTCAAACATATATTAACTCATAAAAAGATCCACCACAAAGGTATTACATAGATGACCGTAATCATGTTCAGCAGCTCATACGGTACTAATTAGTGAAGCTCGAGAGAGAGAGAGATATAAGTTACTTCCACAAACCCATAGTCCAGAGGTGGACTACTCCCTCTTCATCATGAAGACGGTGGATAAGTCGTTGGAGAAGATGGAGACCACGCCGGCAGCGCCCCGCCGGAGTTTTCCCCCTCCAATCTGCAACTCCAGGTCTCTGTTTCGGTGTTTCTGTGTTTCTGCGGCGCTCCTTTCAGAGAACGTCGGGGGACTATTTTTATAGGCGTTTTTATGTCAAAACGAAGTCGGTGGAGGAAAGATCGACGACAACGGAGCTCCGAGGGCCAAAGTGGGGGGTCCCACGTGGCCAAGTACTGGGGCCGTGTGGGCCCACTCATCTGGGCCCTCGGGCCTCCTCTTGTTTGCTTCTTTCGCTCCCACGTTTTGTTCCTTCCAAAAAATGATGCTCGTAAATTTCCAGGTCATTTGGACGTCGTTTGGGTCCCTGAAACATTAAAATATAGAAACTAGGGTTTTCTGCCTGCGCAGGGTTAATTCCATAAAAATAGGAAACATATCAAATATTCCCAAAATCATTATAAAACAGTGATATAACCCTTATATGATACAAATATGACTGTAATATAAATAAAAATAAGGCAAAGTTCATGTATGCATTTTATGTGCATCAGCCAGCGGTACTAAACGTACCACTGGCGGACGCTATATAGTGCTCACCAGCGGTAGTTGCCTCGGTTGAGCCCAAAAACTAGCACATTACCGCTGGCGGGCACGATAAACCGTCCGCCAGCGGCAAGTGCAATACCGCTGGCTGGTACTCCACACCGTCCGCCAGGGGTAACCGTCGCTTTGGAAGTTGATCAGCAGCCACCGTTTTGATTGTGCGTTGGAAGATGATCAGCCCGCCATTTTTATTGTGCATTGCAAGATGATCAGCCCGCCGCCGTTTTGATTGTGCTTTGGAAGTTGATCAGCAGCCACCGTTTTGATTGTGCATGCTTTGGAAGATGATCAGCCCGCTATTTTAATTGTGCATTGGAAGATGATCAGCCCGCCGCCGTTTTGATTGCTGCCCGGCCGCCGGCCTCCCTCTCCACCCTATATAAAAGGCCACTAATCCCATGGCCTTAAGCACACACAATCTCTCTCTAATCTTTGCAAAAGATCTCTCTCTCTCTCTCGAGCCCTTTCTTCTATTCCAATGGAGCCACGACTCGCGCGCGTTCCTCCGTCTCGGTTGTACTACTTCACCAAAGAAGATATGCACTTCAAGGTATGGGTCACCCTCCGTGCATCACGCGTGGAGAGGTGGATCCGCGACGTGAAGAAGTTCTTTCTCGACGCCGCACCGATCAAGTGCGTTGGACTCGACTGCGAGTTCACCGACCCTCTCCCGGGTCGACAGAGGGATCTTCCATACGAGAAAAGGCAGCGTGCCGCCATCCTTCAACTCTCGGTGGCGTCCGAGACTCTTGTCTTCTAGATCTACAAGGCTGATGGGGTGTCGTAGGTCCTCGTTGATTTCTTAGGTGACAAGACCATCAAGTTCTACGGCGTGGCTATCCACAATGACTTGCGGATGCTGCGCTACTACGGAATTGAAATTCCGTCCGCGGTCGACCTCCAGACGGATAGGCGAAACCCAACCAGCAATCCTACTCCGAGTCTCGTTGCTCTCTCCAATGCTATCATTGGGACAAAACTAGAGAAGAAGAAGAACAACAACAACAAGAAGGACAAGAAGAAGGGCAAGGACGACGACGACGAAGAAGAACTCTAGATTTGCGGATGGGACAACGTTCCATTGAGCTATGATCAAGTCGAATATGCCGCTCTTGACGCTCGCCTTGACTTCGAGATTGCGCGGAAGTGGGATAGTCTACGTGGCTATAATACCAATGGCGATCATCTTAATGTCGCTGATGAGTAGACTAGCTATATAGTGATGTGTGTGTGCTCCCGTTGTGTCTTCTCTCATGTATTCGGCCAATTCGGTCCATTCGGTTACCTAAAAGTAATGACCGAAATATTTGGATTCCTATCATTCTTCTGATCGATTCATACATATTATTTTTGCAAAAAACACCATTTAGGCATTTAGATGGAACCACACCACAAGCGTCCAGCCAATAAGATAGCCTGAAACGCCTACCCACGGATCGCCCAAGCTGTCGTCCGATCGCTGTCGTCCGATGGCCAGCGATCCAACGGAATAGAACAACCCTATGTGTCGAATATGAGCACTTTATCACGAACTATGCGTTGGGAATTGACATAACTTGGTCATTTGGTTCGAAACTTTATAGATGTTTATATGATAGTGCTTTTTGTGAAGAATGTTTCTGAAACTTTTGTGAAAAATCAAGTTTATCATTTTACATAGCAACTAAGTACTTGGGGATTATCGATTGTTTAAATAATACAAAACAAATATAAAACAATGTCTGCATTGCAGAATAATTCAAAGTAGGGAGAACATTATTTTCCTCACTTTACAAAAGCAGCAATGATCAAATATGCAAAAGTATCATGCATACATTTTTATTTAATCCGGTTAAATAGCTCGGGTCCATTTTTATTTAACCATAATACATCACGAATAATATCACTAACTTCGACCGGGTCCTAAGCCGCGGGGTGCTGAGCGGGCGCCGCTGCGCGTCCAAAGAACAGGAACCATCACAGGGTCAAAAGGAACCCTATGAAGAATCGACCATCTACTGTCATACACCGCTGACGTATCCAACATAATCAATCATGTAGCGACGGACGTGCTCGTCCTCCTCCCTGATACGGCGACGTACCACCTCCTCGGGGGCCGGCTCCCTCTGCACCGAGTGTGGCCCATGCGACTTCCACCAAAGAAGATCCGGGTCGACGACGTCACCTTGATTCATCACCAAGCTACGCGTCCCGAAGATACCACCTCCCAGTGCCAGCCCGGCGGAGCGCAGTCCCGGACATCGCCCCTATCGTTCAACATGGACATCGTCGCCGAGATCTGAAAAATGAGTGGGGAATTTGATCAAACACCTAAGGTGCATGCAAACTAGGTAGGGGAGGTAGGGGCAGCACCTTGGGGAGGGGACAAAGGGGAGGTCCACGGCGGTGTGGAGGAGTAGTGCGGCGCTGGCGGAGGACACGGCAGGCTCTGGCGGCGACGGGCGCGGAGGAGGGCGTCGAGCAGCGCGGAGGAGGGCGGCGCTGATACGTCTCCAACGTATCCATAATTTCTGCTGTTCCATGCTTATATTATACCATTTGCTACATGTTTTATATACACTTCGTATCACTTTTATGCATTTTCTGGGACTAACCTATTAACAAGATGCCACAGTGCCAGTTCCCTGTTTTCTGCTGTTTTTGGTTTCAGAAAGTTACTTCTGGAAATATTCTCGGAATTGCACGAAACAAAAGGCCAGTCCCTATTTTTCCAGCACGTACACGGAGTCCGAAGGAGAGACGAAGGAGAGCCACGAGGTGGCCAAACCATAGGCCGGGCGGCAGGGGCCCCACCGCGCCGCCAGGTGGTTTGGGCCCCTCGGGGGTCCGCCGACATCGCCCCTTCGCCTATTTATTCCCCGAGACGTGAAAACCCTAAAACACCGAGCCTTTCATCCAGAACATATTCGCTGCCGCCGTCGTCAACCCTAACTCGGGGGGTTTCTGAAGCTCTTCCCGGCACCCTGCCGGAGAGGGGAATCATCACCGGAGGGCTCTACATCGCCATGCCCGCCTCCGGAGTGATGCGTGAGTAGTTCATCCTTGGACTATGGGTCCATAGCAGTAGCTAGATGGTTGTCTTCTCCACTTGTGCCATCATGTTTAGATCTTGTGAGCTGCCTATCATGATCAAGATCATCTTATTGTAATGCTACATGTTGTGTTTGCTGGGATCTGACTTATATTGATACCTATGTGGAGCTGAATATTATATTATCATGTCTATGTCATTTGTGATCTTGCATGCTCTCCGTTACTTGTTGAAGCCTTGGCCAAGTGAATACTTGTAACTCCAAGAGGGGGTATTTATGCATGATAGTTGGGTTCAACCTCTATTTAACCTGGGATAGTGACAGCAAGTTCTAAGGTTGTAGATGTGTTGTTGCCACTAGGGGTAAAACAGCAATGCTTTATTCAAGGATGAATGTATTGTTTACATTACGCACATTACTTAATGCAATTGTCTGTTGCTTGCAACTTAATACTGGAAGGGGTACGGATGTTAACCGGAAAGTGGACTATTTAGGCATAGATGCATGCTGGATAGCGGTCTATGTACTTTGTCGTAATGCCCAAATGAATCTCATAGTAGACACCACAGCTCACACATGCATGTTATATGCACTTATCAATTGTCAATTGCCCAGCTGTAATTTGTTTACCCAGCATGTTAGTTATCTTATTGGAGAGACACCACTAGTGAACTGTGGACCCCGGTCCATTCTTTTACATCTGAAATACAATCTACTGCAATCATTGTTCTCTACTGTTTTATGCAAACAAACATCATTTTCCATTCGATACGTTTAACCCTTTGTTTTCAGCAAGCCGGTGAGATTGACAACCTCACTGTTAAGTTGGGGCAAAGTAATTTGGTTGTGTTGTGCAGGTTCCACGTTGGCACCGGAATCCCTGGTGTTGCGCCGCACTACACTCCTTCACCAACACCTTCGAAGCAAACCTCGTTTTCCTACTGGTTCGATTAAACCTTGGTTTCATACTGAGGGAAAACTTACTGCTGCACTCATCATACCTTCCTCTTGGGGTTCCCAACTGACGTGTGACGTACAAGCATTGTTTCTGGCACTATTGCCGGGGAGATATTCCCTCGTCAACTAGAGCCACCAACACGTTTTCTGGCGCCGTTGCCGGGGAAAACGAATTGCTTCTGCAAGGGGAGTCTCTCACACCCAATCTCTTTACTTTGTTATTTGTCTTGCTTAGTTTATTTTTATTTAGTTTGTTTGCTTCTTTTATCAAAAACACAAAAAAATTAGTTACTTGTTTATTTCGGTTTTGTTTTGTCTCTTGTCACCATCATGTCTTGTTCCATGCCTGTTGCTATGTCACCTGAGGAATTGATCTTCACTTTTAAACAAGGGAGTGAGGAGAATTTTAAAGAAGCTTGGTCTAGAATTAATGATTCCTTTGGTAAAACTGATCCTAAAATGACTTTAAGTTTGCTTCTCACTAGCTTCTACTTTGGTCTAGCCCTTTGTTATAGATATGCTTTAGATGCTATTGTGGGAGGAGATTTCCTTCACTGTGATGGGGACCAAGCTTTTAATGCCATAAAAAAGTTGATTGCAACTTCTAGCTCAACTAATAAATTTGATTCGGCCCTTGTTAGCATCCATGCTAGATTAAACACTCTTGAGACACATATATCTTGTTTAAAGGATGGCTATAATCAAATTCGGGAATATTTTGACTATGTTCCAACAAATTTTGAACCTTCGATGTGGGTCCCTACGGTAAAGGTTGCTATTTGTGGTGAAACCTTTTATGCTCGTTGTGATATTATGTCTGAGTTTTGCCTTATGCCTAAAAGCATTTATGAAACTTTGAATCTTTGGGGACTTGCTGAAGGAGGAGAAGGAATAACTCTTACTGATAACTCTGTTATATTTCCCGAGGGGATAGCTGAGGGTGTGTTTACAACCTTTCTTGGGAGAACGGTGTCCACTGATTATCTTGTTATTGAATGTGCAGGGACAGGACAAATTACACTTGGAAGATCTCTGCTCAAATTAATGGGAGCAACCATAGATGTGGGAAAAGGCACTCTGAATCTTACCTCCACACCAAGGTGCGGCCATGTATTCCCCAAACCAAAGAGTAAGTCTAAGGGTAAGAGAGGTAGGCACATGGCCCTTGGTATTGATGTCAATGCTCCTCTTGACAACACTTGATTTTCACTTTCTGCGCCTAGCTGAAAGGCGTTAAAGAAAAGCGCTTATGGGAGACAACCCATCGTTTTTATTTGCTGTTATTTTTGTTTTCTTTGAGTCAAGGAGTTTTGTTACTTCTGTAGCAACTCCTTTGTATCTTTATTTTATCGCAATGTTGTGCCAAGTAAAGTTCTATATTGAAAGTTGATGCAAGATTTGGATTTCTGCGCAGTGACAGATTTTTAGCTGTCACGGATTTGAGCTTATCTCCCTGTAGAAAATTCAAAAAATTCTGAGAAAAATCACGCATATTCCTGAGATATGTACGCAACTTTCATTATTTTAGGCCAGATCCATCTGAGCAACTTAAGTGCCTCGAAAAAATTCGTCATTCCAGACTGTTCTGTTTTTGACAGATTCTGCCTTTTGTTTTGCATTCGCTCTTTTACTGTGTTTGTGTGGATTTCTTTGCTCCACAAAGCATTGGTGGCTGTAGCTAATGTCCAGAAGCTTTGGGATTGATTGTATCATTACAGAATATGAGAATTTTTGATTATGCACTAACCCTCTAATGAGAACTGTCTTGAGTTTGGTGTGAAGGAAGTTTTCAAGGATCAAGCGAGAAGGGTGATATTATGTGATCAAGAAGAGTGAAAAGCCTAAGCTTGGGGATGCCCCCGTGGTTCATCCCAACTATATATTGGCATCCCCTTCTTCATCAACAAACTTATCAGGTCATCTCTAGTGAAACTATATTTTAATTCTTTCACATCTTATGCGCTTTACTTGGAGCGTCTGTGTGTTTTATTTTTGTTTTTGTTTGAATAAATTCGGATCCTAGCAATCCTTGTGTGGGAGAGAGACACGCTCCGCTTTTTCATGTGAATACTCATGTTCTTCACTTATATTTGTTGAGTATTCTTAACTAGCTACTGCAGTGCTTTTAGCTCCTGTTTTTCATGCATCTCTTCGAGCTGTTAGCACTTGTTTATAAATACTCTCTTGCTGCATTATATTATCATTTGGAGAGTTTATGTTTAAATAAATTATTGGTGTTTGTTTGGAAGAAAGAAAATGCTACATGTAGTAGTTGGTATTGGAAAAGACATATGCATTCTTGTAGATCATTGTCTTGTTTTGATTTGATGCTTTGCAATTGTTTTGAGCTCTCAAGTAGATCATGTTTAAGCTCTTGCATCATGTAGTTAAAGCCTAGTAGTGGAGAACTACCGTAGAGCTTGTTGAGACTTGGGATGCATATTTGTTCTCTCTAAGGTCTAGATATTTTCTGGTAAAATGTTTGAGCAACAAGGAAGACAGTGTAGAGTCTTATAATACTTGCAATATGTTTTTATGTGATTCTTGCTGTACCGGTTTATACTTGTGTTTGCTTCAAACAACCTTGCTAGCCTAAACTCTGTACTGAGAGGGAATGCTTCTCGTGCATCCAAAACTTGAGCCAAAACCCATGCCATTTGTGTCCACCATACCTACCTACTATGTGGTATTTCCTGCCATTCCAAGTAAATATTTCATGTGCTACCTTTAAACTATTCAAAACTTTATTACTCCTTATTTGTGTCAATGTTTTATAGCTCATGAGGAAGTATGTGGTGTTTTATCTTTCAATCTTGTCATTTACTTCTGACAGACTTTCACCAATGGACTAGTGGCATATACATCCGCTTATCCAATAATTTGCAAAAAGAGCTGGCAACGGGGTGCCCAGCCCCAATTAATTACAACTTTCATTAATAATTCTCTTCACATGTTTTGCCCTGATTTATCAGTAAGCAACTTAATTTTGCAAATAGACACTCCTCCATGGTATGTGAATGTTGGAAGGCACCCGAGGATTCGGTTAGCCATGGCTTGTGTAAGCAAAAGGTTGGGAGGAGTGTCATCTATAAAGAAACTAAAATACATGTGTAAACAAAAGAGAAGAGGGATGATCTACCTTGCTGGTAGAGATAACGTCCTTCATGGGAGCCGCTCTTTGAAAGTCTGGTTGACAAGGGGGTTAGAGTGCCCACTACCATTCGTTGACAACAACAAACACCTCTCAAATACTTATTTTGTGCTCTCTATATGCTTTCGAAAACTTAAAAAGCTCTAGCACATGATTTAATCCCTGCTTCCCTCTGCGAAGGGCCTATCTTTTACTTTATGTTGAGTCAGTTTACCTACTCCTTTCTATCTTAGAAGCAAACACTTGTGTCAACTTTGTGTGCATTGATTCTTACATATTTACTTATTGCACTTGTTATATTGCTTTATGTTGACAACTATCCATGAGATATACATGTTACAAGTTGAAAGCAATGCTGAAACTTAATCATCCTTTGTGTTGCTTCAATGCCTTTTACTTTGAATCTATTGCTTTATGAGTTACCTCTTATGCAAAACTTTTTGATGCTTGTCTTGAAAGTACTATTCATGAAAAGTTTTTGCTTATATGATTCATTGTTTACTCTTTATCTATTTGTTAGCAAACTATAGATCATTGCTTTGAGTCACTTCATTCATGACATGAGCCTTGCAATATATTGATCAAGATTGTGTGAAAGCATGTCTCCTCAGAAATTATTTGTTGTTATCGTTTTACCTACTCGAGGACGAGTAGAACTAAGCTTGGGGATGCTTGATACGTCTCCAACGTATCCATAATTTCTGCTGTTCCATGCTTATATTATACCATTTGCTACATGTTTTATATACACTTCGTATCACTTTTATGCATTTTCTGGGACTAACCTATTAACAAGATGCCACAGTGCCAGTTCCCTGTTTTCTGCTGTTTTTGGTTTCAGAAAGTTACTTCTGGAAATATTCTCGGAATTGCACGAAACAAAAGGCCAGTCCCTATTTTTCCAGCACGTACACGGAGTCCGAAGGAGAGACGAAGGAGAGCCACGAGGTGGCCAAACCAAGGCGGCGCGGCAGGGGCCCACCGCGCCGCCAGGTGGTTTGGGCCCCTCGGGGGTCCGCCGACATCGCCCCTTCGCCTATTTATTCCCCGAGACGTGAAAACCCTAAAACACCGAGCCTTTCATCCAGAACATATTCGCTGCCGCCGCCGTCGTCAACCCTAACTCGGGGGGTTCTGAAGCTCTTCCCGGCACCCTGCCGGAGAGGGGAATCATCACCGGAGGGCTCTACATCGCCATGCCCGCCTCCGGAGTGATGCGTGAGTAGTTCATCCTTGGACTATGGGTCCATAGCAGTAGCTAGATGGTTGTCTTCTCCACTTGTGCCATCATGTTTAGATCTTGTGAGCTGCCTATCATGATCAAGATCATCTTATTGTAATGCTACATGTTGTGTTTGCTGGGATCTGACTTATATTGATACCTATGTGGAGCTGAATATTATATTATCATGTCTATGTCATTTGTGATCTTGCATGCTCTCCGTTACTTGTTGAAGCCTTGGCCAAGTGAATACTTGTAACTCCAAGAGGGGGTATTTATGCATGATAGTTGGGTTCAATGTGAGGACCCCAGATTAGCTATCCGAGATACTCGTTATGTTTCCTGCAACAATCCCATGATCAGTCTGTTGTTGCACATAACTCGAATTGGTATCACAGGACATCCATAAATACCGAATAAATATACTTACGTGATTGAAGTCATAGGCTTCAACAGGACTTGCAGCGGAAATCACCAAACAACGTGGAGCCCAAATCATTCGCCTTAACCCTACAGGCAGCTGACTGGGAAGCGCCCTAGTTCGCAAAGACGCCAGTGAACTCCTCTTCTTCGAACTGCTCCTTTTTAAAATCTGGCTAAAACAATAACCAGGGACGAAACCAATATGAGTACATTTGATTGTACTCGCAAACTACCCCAACTTGAGCATGCACTAGTTTTGATACTCTTTCAAACCTTTAGTTCTAGAAAAATATCTCTATATCTTTATTGAAAAAGAGAAGAGTAGATCTTATATCCTTGTTGAAGGCAAAATATTTTGAAAAGTAGTTTCTCAATATCCTAGTTGGAAACAAACCCTTTGGAAAAATAGTTTTCTCACCATGTTTGTTGAAAAGGGTAAGAAGTCTTTTAAAACCTTTTTCTCGAAAATATACCTTTAGTTGAAAAGGTAAGAAATCTCTTTTAAAACTTTTTCCTTGAAAATCACCATCTTGTCCGTTTCTCCAAAACTCCTCCTTTCCCGAACATAGCCCCTTCAGGGTCCCTCATTTTCCAGCAACCTCATACCAACTTATTGGAACAGGTATGAAACATCATCTCCACTTCAACTTCATTTTAAACCTAAACACTTTTCAAAACTTGCAAAGCTTGCACATGGTCTTAGTAGTTCTTCCCAACTGTCCATATCCGAGGACTCGGCTATTCGAATAGTTTTTTACCCTCTGCAGAGGTAGCACGCTTTTTCCACACCCATCCGGTCACTCATCGTGTCAGCCACGTCCCGCCATACAAGGTGTATGCGAAGTTGAGTCACCGACCATAGCCTATCCTTTGCTCATGCTAGTATAGGATCCTACCGCTACGAAACCGGTTCCATCGACACTTAAATCCATGCCCGTCGGAAACTAAGTGTGAGGACTTCGTAGATCTGCCCGGCGAATTTTAATGGCCCTACAAATCCTCTACTCCAATTCATACAGCCCTCAGGCGTTCTTCTCTTTAGAGGACCCGGGTCAGGGGCAGGTCACCAAACCATCCCCTCATGGAACGAGGTCATCCTCGTTGTTGAGGCATCCAGTACTAACACGAGCAAATTATATGACTACGCCCTTGCCCATATGTGGGTAAATGTGGTCGCACAGATTTTCGGTTGGGGATGTAAGTACAAGGACACAATGTGCATTTTCATAAACATCACCATACTCCATTTCTCCATTTCATCACCGACATCTCGGCATACCATAATTCATCCAAGGATTTTCAAAGGAGTTTTGAATAAACAATGTTTTTCCTATCCTATAGTTTTATATAAACAAACTGATATTTCTACATAGAGTGGCAAACTAGTTTATCATAAACTTTTGAAAAGGATTTCACAATCATTTCCCATTTCCATAGCAAAATACTTTTAACCAAAACTTGGGTGGATCGTGATCTCACCAAGAGAGTTTCATAGAAAGCTTTTGAGTAAAAACAAATACATTTAGAAATTACTGCACACTACTAACACCTCTATATCGGGTGTCTCACTAATGAACTTGTATTGTGGAAAAAGGGTTTTCAAAATCATAGCTTTAGTGGCAAACACCACATAAATCACTTATGCTCTTTTTACGTAAAACATGTGAATCAAAATAGATATATAGATGCAAGCTCAGTGAAGTAGCTTGCCTTGCTCAACAAAGTGGTACTGGTCCTGATCTTCTGGTTCAACAAAACCTCCTTCCTCGATGAATCCGTCAATGGTATCGTCTAAACGTTAAACAAGCAAAACAAACAATCACTACACTAACTCAATCATCATTACAACCTTACAATCACAAATGCTATAAATAGTCACTGCATACATCAAGCAACACAATTGGTTTCAATTTAATCGAATTACCCTTTATTTAATTATTTTCAAACTAAGGCAGAAACTAGTTGTACACCATTTAATTCACCAATTAATCTAGGTTGGTCACAAAATTTCAAATTAAGCCTCTATGGACAGCTACTGAGGTGAAGAAGACAACCCAATTGGATTGAGGTCATTTGGAGTTATCAAACTCCCTACACAATCGCTTTAATCCAGAAACTTATTACTCAAGTTTTAGCTACCATTTAATTTATGTTGCTTTAGAAATTAAATCCTTTTAGGGGTGACTAACCTTGGCTAAATGTGATCTAACAAAATTGGTTTTAGCTCAATTGGATTTACCATTAATTTTCTATAATTGTTTTAGTCCAGAAAGGCCTTCTTCTAATTAATCTGACGCTAACTAATTAATAAGGATCAGTTAATTCTACCAAAATTAGGAGAGCTAAAATATGACAGTACCAAGCTAACAAAATTGGTTTCAAGTTATTTGGACTAACAGGGCTCCAGAACCACTTAAGTTGGTGTTTTAAACCTTCTGTGGCACTTTTAATAATACACTTTTAGTGTTCAACCAAATGAGATGAGACCACTTTGGTGAGTTAAAGAATTTCATAACCTTTCCAGATCATTTGAGTTTGATTTATTTGGATTCCTAAATCGCGAGATATTGAATTTCAAAGTGGTGTCCAGTACTGAAAAGCAGAGGAGATTTAAATTCAAATAGATATTCTTCCGGATAATGTTGAGATCCCTGACGGGTGGGGTCCACTCGTCAGTGACTCAACAGAAAACTGTTCCCGCGTCGGAAAAGTTTGAAAGTCTGACGTGTGGGGTCGACACGTCAGCGTGTCATTTACCGAAGCGGTACGTGACCGTCGATCTCTAATCCTACGGCTAAGGAGCGATGACAACGGCGACGACCGGCGCCGTGGCTCCGGCGACGACGAGGTGGTTCAAGGGCTCACCTAGGGGGCTCGGTTGGAAGCGGCGAGGACGTGGATCAACGGCGGAGGTTCGGGGAAGGTCGCTGGAGGACGGGTGCTCGCTGGGGCGGTCCGGTTCGTCGGCGGCGAGCTCCGCAGCTTCCTCGGCCGTGCTCCAACTCCGGCGAGTCCCTTGCGTCGCTTCTGGGCACGAAACAAAGAGGGAGTGAGTGCGGGAGGGTGCGGTGGTAATGGTGAGGCTGTTGCGGTGCAGAGAAAAGAGAGGGGGAGAGCAGCACGGCGCGGCCGTGATCGACCTCTTCTTCGGTGCGGCAATGCACAGCCGAGCTTATGCACGATGGCTGTGGTGGCGTGCTCGCCCTCCTGGCGATGCACGGGTGTGAGGGGTGTGAGGGGAAGTGCTGGCGATGTGTGGAGAAGAGAGGGGGTGCGGAGGTACGGGTGCGGGGGTGGCCTTTTATCGGCGAGCTCGGGCTCGTCGTGGACTGGGTACAGTGAGGGGTCTGGGGAGTGGGAGAGCACGGCAATGGTGGCGGTGTGGTGCGGTTACGACGTTGGGGAGCTCTGTTAGGGCTTAGAGGGAGTGGGGGTTCACGGGTGGCTCGAGTGCCCGCTTGGGGACTGACGACGTCCACGGCGTGGCAGCGGAGTGCGACGGGTCGCTGGCGTCGCTGCAGGGCACCAGAGGTGGTATGGGCATGTCCGGGAGGTTGAGGGGTGACAGGAGAGGGTCGGTGGCGAGTGGTGCGAGCTGGGGTGCCGTGGTGGTGAAGATCGGCGTCGGCGTCCACGCACGGCCTGGACACGGCGGCTGCGCACGGCTGAAGGGGGTACGGCGAGGCTGGGCGTCAGGCATCGGTCTCCTCTGGTCCTGACGAGTGCGGTGAGAGGTGAGGTGATGGGAGATGCAGAGCAGGGCCAGCTTGACGTCTCCCCTTCGACAAGCAACCGACGGCCAGCGTGGTGCAGCGCGGTGGCGTGTGTTCTTCGACGGCCACGGGCCTCTGGCCCAAATTGCGCGTTCTCTCCTTGCTCTGGTGGCTCAGTGAGGTGAGTGAGAGAGAGTGGCAGTGAGGAATCGAAGAAAAGACCTCTCAATCCCCCAATTTGATTTTGGTTTCAAGGATTTGGGGAAGAACACGGGCAGTGCTTGCAACGTGTTCGATGAAATGCGTCAACTAAAAGTTAATTCAAATTTTTGAAATTCATTTCCCTGATTTGATTCACATGTATACACATGTATTTTTTTGATATGGTGGTAGAATTTATCTGATATGTGCAACATATCACATTTTGTGATTTGAAAACAATAAGGAAAGATATAGAATTTTAATCTCAGATTTTAAGAAATATTTTTGGAGAGGGAAGAGATGTAATAGAAAAGTGGGGTGATCCTTACGTCACTCCACTGAATTTGGTTGGAAAGATAATATCAATTCTCTTTTGGAGAATTTTGTGACATTTGTCACACATGGTTTTATGTGTTGATGTTACTCATGATTTTATGTGTTGATATTTTTATTTTGATTTCTTTTCTTTCTTCAGGTCCTTATTTAGCAAACAATCAACACAAGAAATCAATTTGGCAGGAATTAACAACCAACACTAGACAACCAATTATAAATTTTCAACCAAGTTTTTATTACTCAGACAAAATGGTGGGGTGGTGATCCAGTATCATCCTGACAAGAATAAGGTGGGAAAAGCTCACTTCATAATTTGATATTTTTCCAAAAAGGGTTGCTAAAATATATGGGCCATATACTTCCCACCTTTATTGTTTTCAAAGAAATGAAAGTATGAGTTAAAGACAAGGGCTACCAGTACAAGGGAAATAGCAAGGTTGGAGATAGTATATAGATCTCCATATTTTTGGAAACACATAATTTTAAAAATACTTTTATTCTCTCAAGGAGTGGGTATTTTGGTTGTTGCTAAACAAAGCATCCTTTGGAAATAAGTTGGTCCAAATAAGAGTAGAGAAGTTGTATGGAATAGTTTGTTCTTGTCATAACATGATCACCAAGTTTAATATATATTTATATTGGTTGGGTTTAGATTTACTAGTCAAACAACTCAAACAACAAGTCACATCAGTTCAAACATAGCAATGGGAAGGAAAACACAATCATCAGCAAAACATTTCAAAAAGTTTTTGTTGGTTCTGAATTTTGGGGTCTGGTAAAACTAAGTTTTTCTTGGTTCCAAAATTTGAGATGTTACAGATCCTTCCCCTCTTAAAAATAAATCTCGTCCTCGAGATTTGCCCGGGGGTACAGGGGAGTACGAGGGCACAGGTTTCGGAAGATGCAGGGTTTCTTTTATACAAAATATCCGTGCCACCAATAATTGGCTTATAGACACAGTGGGATGGGAAAAGAATAGAAGGACACGGGGATTGTCTGCTTACTCAATGGCATGTGGGAGCAGGGTCCACCTGTCAGCATCTTCTTCTTTTCTCTCTACTTCTTCCTCGCTGTGCTTTCTCCGCACACACCCCACTCTCAGTGCGCAGAGCACTCCTCTGTGACACTGCTGCGCGTGTGGTCCGTCGATGTAGCGGCAGACACGGCTTTGGGACACGATGCCTAGATGGTTTCGCGCCATTAGGGCGAGTACTGCTCGGGATTCCTCCCCCTTTCCCGCGCAAAGCGGTGTCGAGGAGCGGCATCCGAGCTCTGGTTATAAATTAGTAACCTTCGAAAACATTTCTCCTATCGCATCGTCACCATGGGCTTCATTAGTGCTTTCTTCAGAGCCTACGTCGATATGATGGAGGATGCGGGCTTCATCGAGGGCTTCATCATCTTCGTGCTCTTCGTGTTCTTGATTTCGATGGTGTATACCATGCTGTTCGTGGCAGTGGTCCTCCTAGCCGTGGCCTTGTGTAATTTGTGGTCTGGCGCTGGGGCTGGTGCTGCGATGGAGGAGCAGGCTGCGGCGGGGGAGCAAGCTGTGCCGCCGGTGGCTGAGGTGGCTGTTCTTCCGGCTGGAGGTGAGCAGGCTGCTCGAGTCGTCCGTCGCCGCCGCGCGGCACGTGACGCGGCTTCGGGGGAGCCAGGCTCATCTTCTAGCAGTGCCGTGGGGCGTGAGAGCGAGTAGAAATTTCCGGAGTGCCTTTGCATCCGCACTGAGTAGTTGCAGTGTTCTTCGTTAGGGTAGAGTTTGTATCCTTTGATTCTGAAAATTTCCCTTCTGTATTGATCTCTGTGGTTGTATCAAACTTGTCTCCGATGATGAACTGGAACGAGACTTGCATTTTTGAATCTTTCTTGGCTGCCTCAACTCTGGTCTTGCAGCATTCATAGGATTGTAAAGGTACGAGCATTCAGATAGGAGAACTTGCTACTGGAAAAAATAATATCTTGATAGAATAAAACTTGGAGTGTGGCATAAGGTTTATCCAAATGGGACCCCTATATAACACCAGGTAGGTATTTTTCCAAACTTACACACGAGTTATCATCAAGTGAGCGAGCCACCGTGGTTACAGTGTCTCTTTAAATACTTCCACTTGATGATCAACTGGTGCAACACACCCCTAAATAATTTGCTTATTAGAAAAATAATGGCATTTGATTTGGGGTTAAATCTCAGGTGACATAGGTGATAATCTCAAGAATTAAAGAAAGAAATGGGATTTGAAATATAGGTTCTTGAAGAAAATATTTGGGAGAGGAAAGTAATATGAATAAGTTGAGAGTGATTATATTATCACTTCTCTGGGAAAATAGTAATTTCTAGGTTGAGAAGGTCACAAGTCAAACTGTGTAGCTGTTTCCCATTTTATTTTTGGGTTCAAGAATTTTAATTCACTCCAACGAGCAACACAAATAACAATGAACAATCAACACACCCTATGACTTGTTTCCAAGTCAACATAATTAACAAGAGGATCAAGCACCAAATTTATCATGGGCTGATTTGACACCAACCAAACAGCTTACAGCAACTTACACAACACCAACAACAAACAAGCAAACAACTTTGCCGCCTCTCTTCTACTGACCTACAAGCACAGATCAGGCTAACTAAACATGGGTTCTACTCCGCTTGACGGCCTCTGGTTGTCGGTGGAGCGTGGCCGAGACAAAGAGTGGTGTTCACATCTCTATCTTCCGCGGGGTGGAGATCTACAGGCACACCTTCGAGGATTAAACCTTGCTCTTGGGGGTGCTGCTGAACTCGGGCTAGTGCTTGTGCCACAGATGCATCAAGACTACGATCCAACAAATCATCGGGGAACGGGAGTCCTGTACTCCGATGATTCTGAAAATTTCCCTTCTGTATTGATCTCTGTGGTTGTAGATGTGTTGTTGCCACTAGAGGTAAAACAGCAATGCTTTATTCAAGGATGAATGTATTGTTTACATTACGCACATAACTTAATGCAATTGTCTGTTGCTTGCAACTTAATACTGGAAGGGGTACGGATGTTAACCGGAAAGTGGACTATTTAGGCATAGATGCATGCTGGATAGCGGTCTATGTACTTTGTCGTAATGCCCAAATGAATCTCATAGTAGACACCACAGCTCACACATGCATGTTATATGCACTTATCAATTGTCAATTGCCCAGCTGTAATTTGTTTACCCAGCATGTTAGTTATCTTATTGGAGAGACACCACTAGTGAACTGTGGACCCCGGTCCATTCTTTTACATCTGAAATACAATCTACTGCAATCATTGTTCTCTACTATTTTATGCAAACAAACATCATTTTCCATTCGATACGTTTAACCCTTTGTTTTCAGCAAGCCGGTGAGATTGACAACCTCACTGTTAAGTTGGGACAAAGTAATTTGGTTGTGTTGTGCAGGTTCCACGTTGGCACCGGAATCCCTGGTGTTGCGCCGCACTACACTCCTTCACCAACACCTTCGAAGCAAACCTCGTTTTCCTACTGGTCCGATTAAACCTTGGTTTCATACTGAGGGAAAACTTACTGCTGCACTCATCATACCTTCCTCTTGGGTTCCCAACTGACGTGTGACGTACAAGCATTGTTTCTGGCACTATTGCCGTGGAGATATTCCCTCGTCAACCTAGAGCCACCAGGCGCCGGAGCGGATGGAGGATGGCAGGCTCGGGCCTGATCTCCTAGCCTTATATATAAGAAAATTTTAAAAGAAAAAAAATGCAAAAACAGAAGAAAAAAACTAACCCTAGACCTTATCCACTCCCACCCCACCGCAGCCGCACACGCCTTATCCACTCACCCCACCGCCGCCGCCCACGCACGAGCGCCCGGCCGTGCGCGCTCCCTCTCCCGCCGCCGCGGCCTCACACGAGCGCACGCGCCGCCGCCGTTCCCCTTCCCTCGAGCGCACGCGCCGCTGCCGCCCCTCTTCCTAGGGGTGTAAACGGATAGGATAATTTCCGTACCGAATCCGTCGCCGAATCCGTTTTAAAGAATCCATATCCGGTTCCAAAGAATCTGCCGGATAAGGATATCCGATTCCGAACTGAACACCCGGATACGGTATAGGATATGGTATGTAAAATAGCATCCGAATATAGATTATCCGAATATTAATTAGGATTATCCGATGGTTATAATCCGAATAATCTGATTTTCTACCGAAATGTCTAAACTAATAGAGCACAATTTGTAGTTATTGAGTTGTGAAGTTCATTTGTGGAGCATAATTTGTAATTAGTTCTATTTGTCTAAACTAATAGAGTACAACTTTGTTAGATTATTACGTTGTTGAGCTATTGTTTTTGGTTATGTGGATTGATGATGTACATTGCGCATACCGATCCGACTAATTTTCTTTCCGCCCCGAATCCGCTCCGTTTCCGTTCCGAATCCGTGATTATATCTATCCGCCCCCGAATCCGCAACCGTTCATTATCCGATCCGATCCGAATCCGAGAAAAAAATATAGTGAAGGATATGGTAGAGGCAAAATCCGATCCGATCCGTTTACACCCCTACCTCTTCCCCACGCGGCCGTCCTCTTTCTCCCACGCGCGCACACGCCCCCGCCCGGCCGGCCGCGGCCCCCCGCCCACGCCGATGTCCCCTCCCCCGCGCCGGAGGTGCTGCCGCCATCGACGCCGCTCCCGACGCAGCCGCCACGCCGTCCGCCCCGACGCCGCCCCTCCCCCACGCCCTTGGTGCTACCGCCATCGACGCCGCCCCCGACGCAGCCGCCACGCCGTCCGCCCCGACACCGCCCCTCCCCCGCACCCGAGGTGCTGCCACCGTCGCCTCCCCTCCCAATTTCTTTCTTAATTTCTCAATTTCTTGTCCAAGTTGCATCTATAAATTTAGAATTGTGTAACAATTTTAGTGTAGCAAGAAATTTATATAGAATTGTGTAGCAAGAAATTTCGTATAGAATTGTGTAGCAATTTTAGTGTGTAAGAAATTTATATTAGGTTAGTGTGTTAGAAATTGTAGGATAGAACTATGTAGCAATTTTAGTGTGTAAGAAATTTATATTAGGTTAGTGTGTTAGAAATTGTAGGATAGAATTGTGTAGCAATTTTAGTGTGTAAGAAATTTATATTAGGTTAGTGTGTTAGTAATTGTCTTAGCTCTGTCGATGCTCTCTGTACTATTTAAAGTTGTATAATTTGTCGATGAATTTATGGTGGTGGTTGTGATGAATTTGTGATATGAAATGTGTGCAGGTACCCCTAGAGATCCTTGAGATTGCCGAAATGTTGATTAACTTCCATTCCGGCAAATTCGGGTACTCATATGTCTTATTTTTAGCCAAAGTCATGCCGAAATTTCTCGTGAATTTTACTAGTTTCGCTTACTCCATCCCTGAATTTGTGTTCAATCTAGTATATGAGGCATATTTTTTTAGAATGGCGCCGATGATTAAAATGTTGTATATATGAGCATGTTTTTAGTTGGCCCAAATTTATTTGTGTCTAATTCACATCTTTTTACACCAAATTCAGGAACAATTTCTATACTTTACATCTTTCTATACTGTATGTACTTTACATCTTTCTATACTCAAATTTGTTGTGTAACATGCATTTTTATTTGCCACAGAGCATGCCGCCCGCCGCCGCTCCATGAGCGTGTTCATTGGCGTCCGTCACCGCCCATCTGGCGGGTGGTCCGTGGAGATCACCGTGAACGGCCAGCGTTGGTATATGAGGACCTTCGACACGGCGGAGCTCGCCGCGCGCACGTTCGACGTGGCAGCCTGGAGGTTTGGACGTGTGGCGCCCTGACCCGACTGCTATACAGTGATGATGTATGTCACCGGTTAAGCGATACAACCGGAGGTTACGGGTTTACCAATCCCCGGCCAAAACCTTTGGCAGGCGTTGCTCGGAATGGATCATCGGCAACGCAACACCCCGATTGATGCCTTTACACAGGCACAACTATCAATGCATAATAGAGAGATCAAGACTTGTGGAACAACCGGCACATCACAGACTCTATGACTCAAAGCATTATAGTTCAACTCTTATAATAGAGAAAGATAGCAGATTACAACCAGAGGTCACAGGCCCAACATTACAACATGCGGAAGCGAATTAGGTTGTTCTAAACAACAAGATCCAAATTATAGCCTAAGAGGCCTATAGATAAACATTCAAGCGCCAGCTGTTCCGAGATGTCCCATGCTGCCACCTGTAAATCCCGGACTACTCGTCGACGTCCACAAAGAACCCAGAGAATGGCTCATCTTCTCGAACGGTATGTTGTGGTCTTTTGCAAACGCTATAAATATGAATGAATGCGATGCTCCAGAGTCAAACAAAACTGTAGCTGAATTGCCATTGATTCGTAACTCACCCATGAGCTCGGCCATGGCGCGGCGGCGTGGAGCTCGTGGGGAGAAAAGAATGGGGAGAGAGGGAGCAGACGAGCGAGTGGATAGGGTAGCCACGCGCGGTGGGGGCCTCCTCATCTCCTCGACGCGGCAGGAGGGCGCGGGGCCACGGCGACGAGCTGGTGCGGCGCGAGCGGAGGAGCTCGGTCGCTACAGGTGGAAGAAGAAGCAGATTTGCAAAAAACCCCTCGGTAGTTTTCTTCCATCACGGATAGGTCCTTTTCTGATTTAATTTTAAAACATGTGGCTTTAGGGATTTAATTAGGGCACTTAGACATTTTAGAAAAATATGAAGAAATTTGGGGAGGCTCCCCTTATCCTGTAGAAGCTCCACAAATTTTGGTGTCTCAAAATAAAATGTTTTGTATGACTTTTGTTCATAGGGTTTGATTATGGCAATTTTCTAAATTTCCCAAATTATAATCCTTTAGAAATTTTTGAGCAAGTTCTAAATAGTATTTTGAACTCTTGGAACTTCCTTGACAAATATAAGATGTCAAAATATTTTTGTTTTGCAAGTTTGAGTGCCTTCATTGTTTTGAGATTTTTGTTAAAGCAAAGTTGGCATTTTGTGTTTCAAGGTTACCAAACCAATTAGGGTGTTGTTTAACAAATTGATATGGATGCCATGATGCAATGCAACACAAAAGCGAAAATTTTACTCAAGTTTTTAGGTTCTCAAACTTTGGGCTGTTACAGGACGGCCGCGTTCTGAGCTTAACTTCCTGACGTTAAGGACCGGGAGGAGGCTGAGTTCCTCGCGCCGTCGATGGAGATCGTCGACGTAGACGAGGCGCGGCGTAACCGCCGCCAGGGGATAGCTCGCCGCGCTGCCGAGATCGACGAGTGGCGGATGGACGCGCTGCGCCGCGACCGCCCCGATCTGGTGCAAGCGGAGCTGGACTTCTACGCCTCGAGGAACAAGAAGAGGCAGGCGAGCTCTGGCGTCGCTGGACCCTCCAGTGCAGCGCCGCCGTGCCAGAAGACCGGCGACGATTCGGATTCGAGCTTCTGGGATGATAGCTCGGACTCATCCGACTTCGATTTCACTTATCCTTGAGTAGTTTTAGGTTAATTTCAAGTTAGCTTAAGTGATGAACTAACGCATGTTGTTTAGCTTATCAAAGTTTAGCTTAAGTTCATATTGTTTTAGGTCTGTAATGCATGTGTAATGAACTAATGTATCTATGTATAACACTTTGATCATAATTTGTATGTGGTCGTCTATATTTCTGTTGTTTATTTGGCGCCTGTACTTGAATTTATTGTATTTATACTGGATATATTGCTGGAATACGATTTTCCAGAAAAAAATAATTCCCAGAAAATGTACCGCTGGCAGGCGTGGTGGATTACCGCTGGCGGGCGCTAGGGATGCCCGCCAGAGGTAACCAGCCTTACCGCTGGCGGACGGCCGCCCGCCAGCGGTAATTATTACCACTGGCGTAATGATCGCGGTAGGCCATTTCCGTCCGCCAGCGGTAGTCCTTTTTCTACTAGTGAAGGTCGGGCTTAGAGTGATGATCGTGTCGGCGGCGGACCAACGGAGGAGGATCTCAGGGGACGGCGGGGTGGTGTGGCACCGTGGCAGCATGCCGACCGAGGGCAAGGTGGATGGTGATTCGATTGGCAGTGGTTGTGGGGAGGCGCGGCTCGCCGGAAGGTGGAGAGGGCGGCGCTCACCGAAGGTGAAGAAGAAGACCAGAGGGAGAGGCGGCGGTGATGTCATTCAACTCAGAACTAAGCTAATTTTCAGTCGACCGTGCGCTAGATGGACCCTTAATTTATTGCTCAAATTTTTTACATCAAGCTGGTTAAACAGGATCGGTGATATTATTCATGCCTTGATGCCTAAATGCTGGTGCCTATGCTGATATACATCGCCCGTTTTAGCTTGGACGAAACATCATTACAGATCATGTAGTTTTAAATTAAATTTCAGAGATAAAGTGGCACCTTCACTTTGTAATCATTTATTAGCTGAAAATCCGAAGTGGCAAACTAACCAAGACTAGTTCAAAAACCAAACTAGCTGTTTCTAAACCCGCAAGCATGCTAACTAAAGCACTTGGCAATACCATTAAGCAACATTATTGCATAGCGCATAGCATAGCACATAACATGGTCTAAGCGTGCACTGTAACTCACCCAATCTGGCAATTAATTTGACAAAAAAACTGCAAACACCTGGGGATGAAACAAGTTGTTTTTGGCAGTAGGAAATTGGGTGACCACTGTGGGTACAAGCACTTCAAAATATACAAACCATCATTTCACATGTGGCTAGAATCCTTCCTATAGTCAAGTAAAAGACGATGTGTATGATCGGATCCTTTAGAGAAATTTTGTATTTGGTGTAAATAATTTATAAATCTTTGCCAAACATTCCACGTACAACATTTCCAATACAAGATGCCTCTAGTCTACTAATTCCTTACATGAATGATCTTTGTTGATATAACGGGGTCTTTCTTTGTGTTCTAAAGAGCCAACCTAGTTTTGCCCTCACTTTCTTTTTTGTCCTACTATTCTACAAGTTCAGTTGATTTTCTGATTCGCTGCCACTGCTCTGGCGCCATTCCATTGGAGAGTTCCGATAGAAGATCGAGCAGGCGAGGCGCGTCGTCCCTCCTGTTCGTCATCTCTATCGATTCCAGCTTGTCGCACCGAAGAGCTCCTGTCGCGCCATGGCGTTGTTTCCAGACCGGAACAACGCCTACAAACTGAGGCATGCAACATTCATTCTTGTTAAACTAGAGACCGATAGCAGTTTTATTTAACTTATGTTCCGCAAAACAAAAACTTCTATATGTTGAGCAAGTTAAGTTTTACCGTGCAATGGTGCAGCCCGAGCTTCTGGAGGCTAGGGGTGTTTCTGAAGACGCTCCTAAGCGCATGCAAGTCGGCTCCGACGTCGCAGTTCTCGAGAAGGAGGGCTCTCAAGCTCTGCATCGTTGGGAATTCCTGGGATGGGTCTTCTAGCAATGTCCTTGCGGTGAAGCCAGAAAGATGGAGGGTGGCAGCGTTGGGGAGGCGAGCGAGGAGGCGGCGCATGGAACTCTGGAACGCGAACTTGCTCTTCCTCACATGGTGGTTGTCAAGGAGGTTGTCGTACTCAGCGCCCGTGATGCGGATAGATGCCTCGGTAACTGACGCCAGCTGCGGACGGGAGTCAGGTTCGGCATGGGAGATGGTTTTGTAGTTGTAGGTAAGGTCAAGACGCAGGGAGGTAAGGCGAGGGGCGGTGCGGATGAGGTAGGCGGGGGCGATGTGGTCTCGAGGTTGGATGACCGCTAGGCGGATGAGCGTGGGCGAGGTGATGCTGCAGATGCCGCCGCCGCGCACCCTGCACTCCTCTAAGTGTAGCTCCTCTAAGATTGGACAGAGGTCGCCGAGACGGCCGAGGAAGTCGTACGCCGGGACGCCGACCCGGACGAGACGCAGCGTCGTGAGGCGGTGGAGGGTCGACGGCTGCGTCGGCGTGATCCAGCGGGCAACGCGGGTGTCGGGCGTCTGGATGGTGACGACGGCCGGGGAGCGTCTCAGGCCGCGCCGGATCCACCTGTCGGAGACGGCGTACCTGCAGCGGTTGGCGCCCGAGGATAGGTGCAGGCGTAAGGCGTCGAGGTTGGGCGCCAGCGGCGGGGGCGATGGCGGCAGCATGTGGTCGATGAAGTCTTCGAAGCACGCCCACGTGCCGCTGGCGAACTCTCGCTCGTCGATGTCGATGCAGGGCACGTCGCGCCACAGGTGCGTCCACCGCCGCGAGAGGATGCTCGTCTGCACCGCCTGCCGAGACCCGAGGCGGAAGAGTACGTTGTGCAGGAGGCAGTCCGGCAGCTCGCCCAGCCGGTCGGCGCCGGCGGCGTCGTCGTGGTTGACGCGGGGGCGCTTGCGGGAGTCCATGCCGATCGATCGGGTCGTGCTGTGGTATGAGATTCAGAGGCCGGTTATCGTTCGACGCGTGCAAACTCTAGCACGAATAATACTGATTCAGACCGAATCCTTACGTGCATAGGATAGGCTACGTAACAGACAGATCGGATCCGTACCCAACTAAGACTTGCACGTGGATGCATAATTGCATACAAGTCCTAAGTTTAATACTGTACTACTAGACGTGATTGAAACACAAGCATATATCTTACAAAGCGTGTGCAAGATCAGCTGATGTGGACCCTCTTGCAACTTGCAAGAACAAAAATTCAGACTGTAAACTGCGAGGATAAAACCGTTAGTCTGTTACTTAGAATGTTCCTTCTATGCGTGTAATGAAACCTGGCGCGCCCTGTTCAAAATATGCCATTGTCTTCACATGAATCTGTTGAGTAGAGATATATTTTCAAAGAGTTTTACGTTTGGCTTGAGCGCCTTCCTGGATCATCTAAGATATTTGTCAATCCTGAATGTGCAGCTGCCTCAGACTGGTCAGTTGTGTTGGTCACTTTCTCACCTAAGCCCCTTATCAGGCTGTGAGTTTAGCTGAACATGTGAAATGGTGAGTGTTCGAATCGTGATCGATGTACAATGCAAGCACCGACTTTCTTGATTGGAAGCTGCCTTTGAATCTGCAATTTTCTTTGCTTTCACAGGAAACAAGAGTTGTATGGTATCAACATCTTGCACCTTTATCGATCACTAGTCCTATACCGAGTAAGATAAATGGTAAGCCTAATGATAGGGAACCAATTGCAACTTCCAGGATACAAGATTAGGTCGACTAAAGAGCCAATTGGGTTCCATTATAAGTTCATAACATGCATCTTGTCTCTACAATTTGGTATGACTCGGTAATAAACATGGGAATAGGACCCAGTAAGTAAATTATTTAACGAAAAGGTTTCGACTATATGTGAATCTTAACGAAATCCAATTGAATGCATTTCGTTGGGAGGAGGGGTTCGTCTGGGAACTATAGAAGGGAAGGCTGGCTCAAGAACTTAGAGCAACTCCAATCGCAGATTAAATGAGTGAGATGCCAAATAAGAAGTATTAGTGGCCCGATGGCACAATAGATAAGCAAATAATTAACTTTACTACTCTATCCATATTAATTCTCACAGATTTAGTACAAATGTGTACTATATCTGCGACAATTAGTATAAATCAGAGGAGTATACTGAATTAAGCCAAGGTGATCGGATTTATCACATCCTTTATATTTCGTGGCAGTGAGATGAACTCGATGCAGTAGTCCTCGAGCTCCGAGAGTGGTAACAGCACGCCAGCTTCAACGTGATCAACACATTATCTTTTGAGACGGACTTGGCTAACAAGTTGACACACATGGCCTTCATCCTCTCTAGACGGAATCGACAAGCCGCTTTGATCATGTCGCCGACAAACATCGTCGCATTCCCGGCAGCAGCAAGGAGTAAGTCGTCCATAGAAGGCAACTCGTCCGTGTAGATGAAGTGGAGAATAACCTTGAAGATAGGAGCCTTCATGTCATCAATCCGTACGATGTGGTGATCCTTGTTAGCCACCGACGCAACCACTGCTTCATGTAGGATCGGTGACCGAGCGGCAATAATGAGTCGGTGCAATCTCGTTCTCCTCGACTAGGAAAATCAAATCGGTCCCGTACTGGCTCACTAGAAGTTGCTCAAGTTGCGGGACAATGTTGGGTGATGGAACTATGATGGGGGCTTTAGGGGTGCTAGTTCCAATACAATCTATGCAGGAGGTCTCAAACTGCTGGCACTTGTGCCGGGCACGGTCAATCATGAATGTTGGCATGACGACATCGGATAGTATTTCCTGGCACATGAGACCAAGTCTTGCTAGGTCATACCGATTCGCGGCAACGAGCAAGTCGAGTGCCATTGATGCACGCCGCCTTGCCGCATATTTCTCCTTGCATGCACGGGTTGCGAATGTGACATTGTTGTTCGGTTTGATAGGCAGCTCGTCGGTGTAGATGAATCGTAGCACGGCTCTGAAGGTAGAGGCGCTCATGTCATCGACCTTAAGGCGTGTCTCCTTCTTGTCTCTCTGGAACTCTGCAGCAAAGACTGGGGATCTCGTGGCGAGCACGAGCTTATGCGCCTGGATCTCGGTCTCATCGACCACAAACGTCACATCCGGTCTCAAACAGTTCCTCCACGACTTCACCTCGGTCTCTGATTCAGACTCTTCTTCGAAAAGCAGAAGCTTGTGAAGATCGTTAGAGATGCTCGGCGGCGGTACCACGGACACGACGCTCTCGGCGGCTGCCGGGGTGGAGTCCTCCACGACCACATCGATGGTGAACTGGATCATGAGGCCATCGTCTTTCACGTAGCTCGCCTCATGGCCACGAAACGCGTCGGGGAGAAACAGCTTCCAGCTTCTGCAAGTAGACATGGCCGAGGGAGTTGGCCAAGCCGGGAAGACGTTGGCCATGTCGCTTCGCCACACGGCGGCTAACCTCCGGCCATGTGGGTCGTCGATCCTGAGGCCGGCCATGGCGGTCACGTCCTTGGCGATGTCGGTGCTGAGCAGCTCCAGGGAGATGGACACGAGCTGGTCATGGTCGTCAAAGCCACAGACTAGGGCCCAGGCGTGGCCCTCGACGTGGAAGGCGCTGGATCTGACGGAGCTGGCGACGCCGCCCGCGCTGTAGCCGATGATGTGAAACTGGAGCGTGTCTCGGACGAACGAGGCCCTGTGCGTCGATGCCGTCCTTGGCGCCATGGGCGTGGCCGGATTAATTGGTAGAGCTTGCGTGATCCGATCTAAAATATATATGTACATGTGCAGAATTGTCCGGAACAAATATTGATTCGCTTTGATCTAGTAGAACTTGCGTCATCCGAGTTAGTAACGAACAGGTACGCGCGTTAGGTACCGACTGAATTGGTAAGTCAAACAACTCAAGATTCTTGATCGATCGTCGCACCTCGATGGCTTTCATGCTTCTAGTCACCTGGCATAAAATATACTACCGTACTACTGAAGAATTGATTTTCTCCCAGAAATCCATTTTGCCGCATAGGACTAGATGTTTTTTTTTTGAGAAACACAATACAAATATAGACTCTCACATATACGCACATACACTTAACACTATGAACGCAGGCACACACCCTACTCCTATGAGCATCGAAATAATAAGCCGGTGGATCGAGTCTTGAGATTAACAAAGTCACCACGGGTTTCTCGCTGTCGACGATAACGTCGCTTCCCACTGATAGAATATTCCGTCTAAATGCAACACACAGAAATCAAACCTGGAGTTTGAACTCTGGTGAGCCGAGCGTACAGCCATCGTGCTAACCATCCAATCACTGGTTGGTTTACATATAGGACTAGATGTTCATGTTTTGTATTTAGACATGTTTTAATGTATTCGCTCATTTGGGTCCACACTTATTCAACATGTCAGAGATATAAAACATCTTACATTTTGGAGAAGGGAGTACGTTTTATCATAACTAGATGTTCATGTTATGAAAGACATACTCCCTCCTCCAAAATGTAAGATGTTTTAGATTCCTGACATGTTGAATAAGTGTGGACCCAAATGAGTGAATGCACTAAATCATGTCTAAATACACGTAGATATTTGTGAATTTAGATAAAGTTAAAACATCTTATATTTAGAAACGGAGGGAGTATATCGAAACATCAAAAAATTATGAAGTTCATATAGGCATTTTATGTAGCTACAAAACTTTTTGTCGAAGAAGGCATTTGTTGTGCCATGTGTAAAAAACACAAATAAATTGTTTAGTAAATGTTATAATTGAGCACCAATTTTATCTTTTTATACAGAACATGAAAAACATTGTTTTCCATGAAACTTTCCGTGCCAAAATAAAATTGTCAGGGTACACCCAAATTTTTATTTCATTTCTTTTGGCTTTTTTAAAATGCAGACCCCTTAATGATACTAGATACTCATGCGAGGCAAAACAATGTGTTCGTCTCCCGGAAATCCATTTTGACTCATAGGACTAGATGCTCTCTAAATTAATTGAGAAACTCGTATTATTCTCTAAATAAATATTGGGAACACTCCCCACCCCCACCATGCACCTCCCACCGTAAGATAAGGCTAATATTTTTTTGGTCCCAACTTTATTTGATCCTGAATGAACATCTTACTAAAAAATGGTTCTCTTGCATCGACTGATGCCAAAGTTGGGGTTACAGTCCCCTTTCTGAAAAAATGCATATGATGGCAGCTATGTCAACCACTCTCAAGTGTAACTATCGCAATGACCTCGAACTCTTGGATAGTATTTGCCAGCACACGAGACTCAGTCTCTCGTCCACTCCATTCCGCATTTCTCTTTGAAAGCACGACTTGTGAACGTTATCTTGTTGTTGGGTTAGATAGGCAACTCATCGGTGTAGATAAAGTGGAGCATGGCCCTCGACATAAAGGCGCTCATGTCATCAACCTTTGGTGTGTGTCTAGGATAATCTTCTCATTTCCCCATGGAATTCCGCAGCAAATACCGTTGATTTCATTTTGGCATGAGTTTGTGCCCTCTATCTCGAGCTCCTGGACAAAACAGGTCATGTCTAGTGTCAGGAAGCCCATCCTCGACTTCACCTCTAGCTCTGACTCCAACTTCTCAAGAAGGAGAAGCCTGTGGAGATCCCGAGAGATGGTCGGCATCGGCACAATGCACACTGGCGGTGTCCAGACAAGCATGGGTGGAGGAAGCTTTCAACCGAAGGGAACACTAAAATGGAGTGGACAAGATGGTGATCGAGCTCATCCGTCGAGTTAGACATGAGAGATCTTCAAAACCTCCGGAATAGCAAACGAAAGAAAAGTGTGGAGACTGGAGAGTCATGTGGCATTTGATTCTAATTTAGTTTCTCAGAAATTGTTTGTGTGTGTAGCTAATTAGGCTCGGGCTGATCAGCGCGCGTCCAGGCAGCATGCACGACTAAACTTCACGGGAAAAAAACACATAGCCAAATTCCGACATGATGTTTTTCATAAGAGCCATTGGTTTTTATCATGAAACACTAGGAACCTGCGATGGTGGTAAAGCTACAAAGACATCAAAAATACCAGCCAATAATTAATCAGATTTTAATTAGTCCAAGCTGATGATCGTCTTTAGCACATGCTTGGTCACGTGTGGTAATGAGATGAACTCTATACAGTAATTTTTTAGCTCCAAACAATTGTGACGTTGTGCCAACTTCAAGGTGTTCAACGCATTCTCTTTCGATATCTCCTCCGCCAGGTAGTTCTCGCACGCCATCTTCATCCTATCCAGACCAAATCGGCACGCTGCAACGAGCATATCTTCGGCCACAAGGTCTAGGTTTTCCCTAGAGGGCAGCTTGTCCGTGTAGATGAAGTGGAGAGCCGACCTGAAGACCTCAGCTTTCATTTCGTCGACCCTTACTATGTGGTTGTCCTCGTTGGCCGCTGCTGTCACAATCTTGTATAGGGCCGGCGACCGAGTGGCGATCACAAGCCCATGCGCGTGGAAGTCGCACTCATCGACCAGGAACCTCACATCTGACCCTTGCTCGCTGACCCACAATTGCTCGAGGTGCGAAGCAGTGTTTGACGGAGGCACGACTACGCCGCCAACAGTAGTGGTGCTAATGCGGGTTTCCTTGGTGATCGTGAGGTTGCAGTGTATGGTAAGGGAGTCATCATTTGTAGATATTGCTGATTTCGTGACGGTGAAATGTGTAAATGTGCAGGCTCCTTTTTCGGTAAAGGTTTCTTTAACTTGTTGTATCAGCGGCGATGCAGTTGGGTAATCCATCTTGAAGCTTATTGACGTGGTGATAGTGGCAGTTCCAAGATCACTACACAACTGGAGGTACAATTGGATGAGTTCTTCATCTTCCTCTTCCAGCGATGACAAGGACTTTGATGGGCACACCCCTAGAATCCACTCATAACCGCCTATTTGGAATCTCCCAGAACCTATATCGTCAACACCAAGGCTCTGGACAGCCCTAAAGTTGAGAATTGTGAACTCATGCGTGCCGTGAACAACATTGGACGAAGGTAGGCTCTTCTGTGACTCGATGCTGCTGAAGTAAGAAAAGGGGGAGCTCATCTTTCGAGCCATGTGCATGGCTAATTTGTCTGTGATCTCGAGTAGGAAGGAGCAGCAACTTTCCTTGAGCTCCTTATAGTCCTCAGTTGCCTTCATGGCGGTGTAGACTTCAGGATGTGATGCTATGTACTGGATGCATGAATCCTCGAGCTGTTGGCAACTGAGTCGGCCGTGCAACGCCATCAATGTAGGTATGGCAGACACTGCGTCAATGCACTCTACCAGCACGTTGCCACACATGATCCTTAGCCTCTCAAGGTCGTACCGATCGGCGGCCACGAGCAGGTCGAGCGCCATAGCCACACACCTTCTCAACTCATATTTCTCTTTGCCGGCATGACTTGTCGATGAGGATTTGATGTGCAGCTCGTCCGTGTAGATGTAGTGGAGCATAGCCCTGAAAGTAGAGGCTGTCACGTCGTCAACCCTGATTGTCATTATGCTGCTGCTCTCATCATGTTTGTGCCACCGGAACTGGGCGGCGAAGACCGGGGACTGCATGGCGAGAACAAGCTGGTGCGCCCGGATCTCCATCTCCTCGACAACGAACGCCACGTCGGGCATCATGTGGTGGCACACGGCCGTGGACTTGGGCGGGAAAAGAAGCCTAAGAAAATCTCGAGACATGGTCGGCGGCGGCACGACGGAGATGAAGCAGTTCCTCGGCCGTGCGCGGCTACGGAGGACCCCGACGAGGCAGAGGATGGTGAGGCGATCGTCGTCTCCCACGTAGCGCTCCTCGTGGCCACGGAACGCCTCGGGGACCGGCAGCTCCCAGCTCCAGCCTTCACTAGTGAGCCCCCAAGCGCGGAAGGTCTTTGGGTCATCGCTTCGCCACACGGCGGCAGGCCACCTGCAAAGCGGGTCGTGGATCCTCAGGGTGGCCATGGCCGCGTTCACGGGCTTGCCGCTGACCAGATTGAGGGAGATGGACGCTAGCCCTTGTTTTCCGAAGCAGCAACTTAGGGCCCAGGTGTGGCCGCCGGCGTCGAAGTCTCCGGACCTGACGACGGAGGAGTTGCCCACGCTGACTCCGGCGAGAGCCTTCAGCTTGCTGTAGCCGACGATGTGGAACCTGTGCGAGCCTCGGACGAACGCTGGACTGTACGTCGACGCCGTCTTCTGCGCCATGGGGTCAATCATGTTATGACCTAGCTTGATATATATATGTGCGGCTAAATTAATAGAAGCTCAGCCGATGGGGTCTATGGATCGATCGATTGATTTTATTTTCTTGTCTCCGATCCCGTATTGATCTCGTCTGGTCTGATCAGATCCCTCGACTTCCGCATGTACGATCTCCAAGGAACAATTCTGAAGTACTCCAACTACGATCGAGCAACCAGATTGATCTCCCTCGTACGCTTCCTTTGGGATGCGCTGAGGGTTAGACTCTGGAGTCTGGAGTCTCTGGACACACGCAACTTCTACTCAGATTAGACTAGACTCTCAGCAAGAGATTGGACGATTTATATTTATCGAAAATGAGCAAAAAAAGATAAACCAACATAATTTTTTTTATAAAGCATATATTAATATCGCGATGATACCAATTACACCCAGCCTCTGCAACAACGCGTGCCCTAGCGGCCCCACGGATGCACACAGCTTAGAATAAAAAAAGAATTACAAAAAAAATCCCGCTACAGTGATCCATTCCTTGTTACAACAAACCTAACCCCTCCAAAACAGTACCAGAAGTTCAACTACTCCAAAACCAACATAATTAGGGTTAGGATTTCGAAAGACCAACCTGATGCGATTTTTCTTAAAAAACTACCGGTGTTGAGTAATAGCAGAAAACAGTAACCGCCTAATTTACAAAAGCTTAGCCGATGACTGTTGTTCTAACTGGTTCACCCACTTGTTAGGGCTACGTGGCATGACGGACAGTAGTCATTCCCTTGTACTTTGCGCAAGAAACCTCCATACATTGCATCTTCTAGCGCTGCGAAAACACCGACTGTGTGTCGGGGATTGAGCAGTAGGTCTTGCAACCTCCAGTGGACTGCCGACGTTAATGAGCGGTGGGGATCTGCACGCATGTCCATCATCACAGCGCCTCGGTAACCGATAGCCACTCCCCAGTGACGCTTCTTGCTTCTTGTCCCTACCTCACATTGCCACTGCACTCAACGTGCCCCCAACACCTTTGTTGGCCACCGATGCCACAACCCAATCCCCCATCTCCCTCCTTCGCCCACGACACTCAACGCCTCAACTAGCACATTGACCTGGAGCCCTTCGTCTTCCTCTACGTCCAGGTACGCGCGGCTATTCTTGTCCCAAATATCCACGAAGGTTATCAACCTCCGAGTCTTGTCAAAAACAAGTATTAAATGTATAGTGTGGAAGATATGGATGAATTAAAAATAAAATAAAAACGGACCAGCAAGCTAATGATGGTGGAAGGCAAGCAAACGAGATTGTAAACAATGTAAAAAGATGTACCAGCGGCATAGTACCACTGGAGATATCTCTCCACAAAATTAGAACACTCGTTGGGTAAACAAACTACAACTGGACAGTTTACAAGATTGTAAATAGATAATTACGATATGATAATGTTATGTAGGCATCATGTTCAGACATATAAAGACCGCCACTAAGACAGAATCTATATCTAAATACTCCAATTTGAGAGCGTGTCTAAGTTTGTATGTCTAGGTATTAAGTTGAAAAACGGCAGAGTCCCGCTGCACGCAGACGACAACCGCTGCTTGGGAGTTTATTTTGGAATGTCCAAACATGGGCTCATGCGTGTTTTCTTTTTGGTTTAAATTGTATAGGTGGTTATACAATTTTTGGCTATAAACGCCACTGTATTTTTGGTCTTTCAAAAAATGCCACTACAATATTGTGTACATTCCATAAATGCCATTATGGCCACTTAGGCACTACTCATGTATTCATGTTTTATATACCTATAACGAGTTGGCCCAACCAAAATGGTGTCACACATAGAGAAAGCATAGTATCTATGGAATGTTTCCATAACTGTAGTGGCATTTTCAAAAGATCAAACTTGATTACATAACTATACGTACTGGCCGGTATATGTGCCTGAGTGGACATAATGGTATCTATGGAATGTTCCCAGAATTGTAGTGGTGTTTTCAAAAGATAAAAAGTGCAGTGGTGTTTCTCAAATAGCTGAAAATTACAGTGGCATTTATCTAATTAACCCTTTCGTTTTCCTCCATCCACCGCTTTGGATTTCCAGAACTGTAGTGGCATTTTCAAAAGATCAAACTTGATTACATAACTATACGTACTGGCTGGTATATGTGCCTGAGTGGACATAATGGTATCTATGGAATGTTCCCAGAATTGTAGTGGCGTTTTCAAAAGATAAAAAGTGCAGTGGTGTTTCTCAAATAGCTGAAATTACAGCGGCATTTATCTAATTAACCCTTTCGTTTTCCTCCATCCACCGCTTTGGATTTCCAGAACTGTAGTGGCATTTTCAAAAGATCAAACTTGATTACATAACTATACGTACTGGTCGTGGCCGGTATATGTGTCTTAGTGGACATAATGGTATCTATGGAATGTTCCCAGAATTGTAGTGGCATTTTCAAAAGATAAAAATTGCAGTGGTGTTTCTCAAATAGCTGAAAATTACAGTGTCATTTATCTAATTAACCCTTTCGTTTTCCTCCATCCACCGCTTTGGAGGTTGTTGTTGTCCTTTGGTTATTGGACGGACCAGCTCACACTACACATTTAGGTGCCTTCAAGCTAACTGAAGACCCACCAAGCAGCCCATAAAGCCTAGAACAGAGTTCCTTCAAGCCCAACAGATTTTTTTTCCAATAGCAATTTTCTGCAGGAAAATAAATAAACGATACACAAGAAGATATTAAATTGGAGATGGGAGGTATCGATCCCCCTTCCTCTTAAGATGCATCCATAAGCGCTCTACCATTTGAGCTACATCCCCATTCACATATAAGACATTGATCAAATGCTACTTGTGATTAAGGATGAATCAAACGCATAATTAGTAGCTGAATTAGCGTAGCCAAATCGTGATCGATCCTTCTTGTATTCAACGTGAGTTTCCAAAATCTATGAGTAGATTCAGAGCCAGTTTAATGCATGCTAACTGAGACGTAAGCCTGCATTTTGGAGCAGTTCTCTTCAACTTGATCTACGCAAGGGTTTCCAGATCGAGATGATAGGATCCTTACCCGATTCCAACACGCAGGCAGACTATATATATACACGGCTTTGTTACCATTAATCTTGATTAAACAAGTGTTTGAGCGTGTGTAGTACGTGTCCAAGTATAAGTAGATTACTTGTCTTTCTTTTGGAGAAGGCGTGCATGTTTCGTTTCTAGTTTGAGTCAGTTTAGGAAAGTTGCAGAGTTTCAGTCCTAGCTGGTTTCACTAGCCATGTACGAGAGACTTAGCTTGTTTTGGGTCGGATGCATATATACATGCACAGGTCGTGTAACCAGATTGTACCCTGACTTGAGGATATATAAGAATCAAGGAACAAACACAGCAGCTGCACGGTTGTATATCCAAAGACAAGCAAGAATGTCGTCGTCGACTCCCATGACCACCGGCAGCGCCGTCCCTAGCATCCAACTGAGTACAACCTCGACATGGTCGGATCTCCCTGACGATCTCCTGGCTATGGTCTACTCCAGGCTAACCACCACCACCCTGCACGACCGACTCAGCTTCGCCTCTGCATGTAGGTCATGGCGAGCGGTGGCGATCGCTTTGTGGCACCCGGTGTCATCTAACCTCCCGTGGCTTATCTACGGCAGTCATGAGACTAGGAAGCGTCGCCTATATATTCCACAAGACGACGGTGAGATCTTGAGCTTCTGGCTTCCCAACGAGGCAGTTGACAAGCACTTTGCCGGCTTTCATGACGGCGGCTGGGTTGTCGCGCTAGATTGGCAGATTACGATCATGAACCTTTTCTCCGGCGTCCAGGTGCCGCTGTCTACGGAGCAAAGGAGGGGCCCAAGGTGCGGTCGGCATCCTGGCCCATGCACAATCCAGAAGATCATCTTCTCAGAGTCGCCAACCTCGGGCTGCTGTATCCTAGCTGCAATAACCCACTCATGCGGCCTCGCGCTTTGTGGGGTTGATTGCCCGGATAGCGGGTGGACAACAAAACATCTTGGCGGAGGGGCTCTCATAGACATCCTCTTCTGCAACCAGGAGCTCTATGGCCTCATGCCCCACATCCCCAGGATGAGCTGGTCAAGTTTGATATAATTGTGAAAGAAAACGGAGTGCCGATGGTCACTGGCGACGCTGACCATCTGACTGTGCGAGAAGGCGGCTGCTCGAAGTACCCGAGGTACATAGTCGAGTTGCGCGGCGAAATAGTTCTAGTGGTGAGGATCAATGGGATCCAAAGTTCCGGGTGTTTGAGTTTGTTGACGAAGTGATGACGACATACATGTACAAATGGGCTGAGGTGGATAGCTTGGGAGACTATGCTCTGTTCTTGGGGCAAGTATGGTCCAAGGCGGTGCATGTGCCAACATGTGGATGCGGTGTGGTGCATAGAAACTACATCCACGCCTATGACGGAGTTTACTTCATGAGATCTGCAAACTATGGTGGTAGCTTGTATCACATGCAACCCACTTGCCATAATGGTATCCGGCTGGAACGGGGATTGGCAGGATACCCCAAAGCGGGTAGCCCTCAAAGTGGCATGTGGCTTCTCCCTCCAGATTTCTAGTTGACCAAAAGTAGTCTAGCAAGATTCCTGTCATTCGTTTTTTCTACGACAAGGAGTGAACCTACATGAGATGGAAAGATAATCAATGTACAAGATTTCCTTTGGCCATGCTTGCGTCTGATACGACCCATATATAGATCTAGTTTATGCAAAACGGAGACAAAAGAGAATAATCTTGGCCTTCGGATGCTTAATTTCATCCAAGGTTCACGTCTCCAAATCTATAGTCTTATTGTAGTGTCACGCTATTGATTTTAGGGACCTGTATCCGAGCCCATAACTGGATTGGCCAAAAAGGAGAAGTGGAGAAAATTCAACCAGCCGCCGCAATTATCTAGATTGGCTATCAGAGCGCTGATTCCAATTAAACGATATTGATCTCCTAACCTCAGTAATGAGTAACCAATATGAATATGGTCGTAGTACAAAATTCACCAAGGAAAATTGAGGAAAGAATCAACGCATTACAATGGAAACATTCATGTGGAATCAAGTATAAATAGTTACAATAAACTGACTCTCCAATATTTTTCAAAGAGATAACAATGAAGATTTTTTTAAGCAAAACAACATGAATGAATAGTTAGGGAATAATTTATTATTCTCCAAGATTTGACAAGACAATAGTAATGCCAAACAGTTAAGGAGACAATCATTCTAGGTGAAAACAAATAGGCAGGCCTTAATTTCCAAAGATTTTATTTTGGCTCTATTTCTAGGCGAAACCAAATAGGCAAGACTTTTTTTTCCCAAGATTCTCTTTTGCCTCCATTTTTAGATGAAACCAAATAGGCAAGACTTAATTTCCAAAGATTTTCTTTTCCCTCTATTTTTAGGCGAAACCAAATAGGCAAGTGTTCATTGCCAAAGATTCTCTTTTGCCTCTATTTTTAGGGAAACCAAATCGGCAAGACTTAATTACCCAAGATTTTCGTTTGCCTCTATTCTTAGGTGAAACAAAATAGGAAATACTTAATTACCCAAGAGTTCCATTTTCCTCTATATAAACGTGGGCAAAAAGCAAAACACTCTAATAGGAAAAAACCAAACACACAAGGACTCTCTTCTCTCATGGCGCTTAAGAGTAACACCACAAGGGTTCTAAGCATAGCAGTTATTTTGGTCATTTTTACGACTATGACTTGCCACATAAGTAAGTATTTTAAACTCATTATCATTTTCTGTATTCAACGCATCCGCTTTGTTTCGGTGTTCATTAGTAGGTTGTGTCTATTCTTACATTTTTTGTAGGTACTGACGCTTTCAATCCAGCGGGCTGTCACCCGACGCCAGAGTGTGAGATCTTGGAATGTAGACAGTTATGTCAAGACAAAGGTCTAAACCCTAAATATAGCTATTGTGACGGAATGCATGACATTCAATATTGTTGCTGTGAATGATTAAAGCATATGTATGCATTTGCGTATGATCTGGTGGATCCAATTAGTGCAATAAACTATACATTTTTTATCTGATTACCATTGTAACAAAACAAAACAAAACAAAAATCGTGGTGCTCTCTTTCGTGTCCCTCTCCCGCTTGAGTATGGTTGAGTGTTTTTTCATCTCGCGCGTGCGTTTGGACATTCAATAGATTGGTTAAAAAAACATGATAAACTCAATCGGGGCTCCCTACATAACCTACGACTAGAATGTTATGTGTGGTCCGTACAGTGTGCTGAGGTCTGAGTAATATATCGCATGTCGCCACTGTTTTACACTTTAGCTCTTGAAATATAAACATATCAACCTGCAGAGTGCAGTCCATTCAAAAAACATTCTGTAGCAACCCACAGACATATACGCTAGTATATACTCATATATTGTATGGTAATGGACACACCAATTAATAATACACATCAATTTATTTTCTGCATCTATGATTGATCTCTGCATGTACAACTATTTGAACTATGATATCTCTCCACGCTCTTCGAACAGATTTATATTTCTGGAGGTTGATCCCTATCTCGAATTTGACAAGTGTCGTTATTAAATTAGGAGTTAATCATGTTAAATTGGCATGACCATACACATTCGGCTAGGAAGCTTTCTACTCACAAATCACAAGGGTGCCTAGCCCGGAAAAGTTGCTATAAAAATAGCACTACTGTATATTGTCAACTCATAGGTTTTCCCGTAATAGGGCAGACTAAAAAAAATAGCACGTACGTTGTTATCGTAAAAAAAAATAGCGCGTTGTTAACGTAAGAAATGTACGCCAAGACCGGCCTGCTAGCAAAGGCGTGGTGCAAGTTGCGCCTTGGGTTTGAAGCGGATCTCGGCCCAGTTGAGTTCGCAACGCTCTAATTCACGCGGCTTCGTTCGACTACGGCAGTACTTAAATATTAGTCCCACATCGGTAATGGACGGGCGCAAACAGCAGCTTAATTAACCGCTCCGTCGCTCTCCTATCAGCCGAGCGCGGTGGTGCACGCTCGTAACTCCAGCCTGGAGGGCTAAAGAGTTGGTACGCCCTGGTTGGTGGGCTTGAAGCCCATGTATCAGAGCACAGTGTTCCGTATACAAAAAATACTATCTGTGTCTCGTCCCAGGTTAGGCCAAAGGTGTGCCTGCGGGTTTCCACGCAAATTCGTGCATGGCTTCGTGTGGTCTGGTGCTGAGAGGGGCATAGACGGAAGCCCGGTTGCGTGGAGCATGGGTTCGTCGATTCAACCAACTTACCAACTCTTTTGAGTTGTCTGGCTTATTGTTGCGGTTTTTTTTTTCAATTTAAACTAGTTTTTCAAGTCACATATGTCAATTATCTTTGTCAAACTAAGATCAATGTTGTCGTCTAATCAAACCTCATGATTTTGTTCTGCAATCATCATGCTTGAGGTTCGACGTCTCCGTGAATAGAACACAAAGTGTATGAGCAACCCATGACGAGGACCGAGCAAATCATTAAACTTCGTGTGGTCTGGTGCTGAGAGGGGCACAAACGGAAGCCCGGTTGCGTGGAGCATGGGTTCGTCGATTCAACCAACTTACCAACTCTTTTGAGTTGTCTGGCTTATTGTTGCAGTTTTTTTGTTTCAATTCAAACTAGTTTTTCAAGTCACATATGTCAATTATCTTTGTCAAACTAAGATCAATGTTGTCGTCTAATCAAACCTCATGATTTTGTTCTGCAATCATCATGCTTGAGGTTCGACGTCTCCGTGAATAGAACACAAAGTGTATGAGCAACCCATGACGAGGACCGAGCAAATCATTAAACTTCGTGTGGTCTGGTGCCGAGAGGGGCACAAACGGAAGCCCGGTTGCGTGGAGCATGGGTTCGTCGATTCAACCAACTTACCAACTCTTTTGAGTTGTCTGGCTTATTGTTGCGGTTTTTTTGTTTCAATTCAAACTAGTTTTTCAAGTCACATATGTCAATTATCTTTGTCAAACTAAGATCAATGTTGTCGTCTAATCAAACCTCATGATTTTGTTCTGCAATCATCATGCTTGAGGTTCGACGTCTCCGTGAATAGAACACAAAGTGTATGAGCAACCCATGACGAGGACCGAGCAAATCATTAAATAATTGATGGCGGTGGATCCACTAGTACAAAGTGACACTATGGACACAGGTCGATCGGAAATTTTGTTGGCACCATCACCACAGTGTTGCTGCTGATGTGAAGGGATCATTGGTTACAGAGTGTATAACTTGTCTTTTGAAGGTATCAGTGGTAACCGACACATATGGTTGTATGTAACCAATGTAGGAGGCGCATACGTAACACATACGTGAGGGCCGGTACATTTCCGTTCCCCACGAGAAAATTTGCCAAGGGTGTGCGTATGTACTTCTTACCAGCTGTTGAAAGTTTCCGAGGAGAGAATTTTCATCTACTCTTTAAGAACTTCAAAAATATTAGGATGAGAACTTTCAAAAGTTAGGGGATTAGCTTTAGAAAATTCACATGAGAAATTTCAAGAACTAGAGGTCGACCTGTCAGAAACTTTGAAGGAAAACTTTTAGAAGATTGAGATAAAAAAGTAACCTTGACGGGTATGGTATCGAGGACTGCATCCACTGAATCACACGGTTCAGAAGAAAAAAGATGTTCATAAAACTGGTGAACCAAAACTTGGCTTCTTTTCTGGTTAGGGTTGAGATGGACGGCGAAAATGAATGAGATAGATCACGCGCGTTTATTTCCGGGGAACGACTACATATCAGGCGTCTGCTATTTGGCAAATGTGTACGCACGCGCAGAGAAGAAATTGTTTCCTTTTGCATGCATGCACTACAAAACAAAATTGCTGATGTCATCGCAAATTAATACACGCATGGAACACGCGACGGAGCTAGGGAAATTGCTCTCCTTTGTATGCATGCACAAAAAACCAAAAAGTTGATGTCATCTTGCATTAAATGCGAAATTATAAAGTTCAAAACGTTTTGTAGCTCAAACCGTTTATCCGATTTAGAATTCGTTTTCACCGCTGAGCTAGTCGTGACAAGATCTTCGAAACTAGATCCCGTATTGACATATTTCGACAACTTTTTTTTGGGGCCTAAAAGTTATCCACCTATAACAAGGAAGTTATCCAGGTTGTAGTATGTAAGTTATCCACCCTGTTAACGATTGGTTTTCCGGTTGAATGAGAACCATTTTTTGTTGTTCTTTTCGATTTTTTTCGAGTTTTAAAGTTGCCACGCCTAGTGTTTTAGAAGTGAATATCACTTGGGATGATAAATGTAGCGTGCACAAGTTGGTAACTATATATTAAGACACTCGAACACATTCATAAGTATTAGAATGATAACTGACGATTTTATAGTGACAACTACACAATAAGATGGGCATTCAGAATTATTATTTAAAGGATCAGGTAACTAAATCGATTTTGTGGCGGATAACTATATCATGAACAAATAAATAACTTCATAAGTACTGGTTGGGTAACTCCATTAATATTGGGTAGGTAACTATTACCGAGAGAGTACGGTAAATACATAATTTCGTGGTGGATAACTGTATGATGAACATATGGATAACTTCATAAGTACTAGATGGTTCATCCTTCAGTACTGGGTGGGTAACTATTATCGAAAATGTATGGTAACAAATTAATTTCGTGGTGGATAACTATATCACGAAGACATGGGTAACTTCATCGGTACTGGGTAGATAATTGCATCAATATTGGGTGGCAAAAATTACCAAGAGAGTATGTGCAACTATAATAATTTCATGGTGGATAACTACACATGAAAATAGATAGGTAACTTTATCAATAATATGTGGATAACATTATCAGTATTGGGTTAGTAACTATTACCGAGAGTAGGGTAACTACAAAGATTTCGTAGTGGATAACTACACATGAAAATACATGGGTAACTTTATCAATACTGGGTGGATAACTCCATCAGTATTGGGTGGTAACTATTACCGAGAGAGTGGGGTAACTACAAAGATTTAGTGGCGGATAACTACACATGAAAACACATGGGTAACTTCATCTGTACTGGGTGGATAACTTTATCAGTATTGGTTGATAATTATTACCGAGAGAGTATGGTAACTACGAAGGTTTCGTGTTGGATAACTATATGATGAACACACGGATAACTTCACAAGTACAGGATGGGTAACTAGGTGGGTGGGTAACTTTATCATTATTGGGTGGATAATTAGTATTGAGAGAGTATGGTGACTAAATCGATTTCATGGTGAATAACCACACCATATAAAAACACATGGGTAACTTTATCAGTACTGGGAGGGTAATTTTATCAGTATTGTGTGGTAACTATTACTGAGAGAATATGGTAACTACAAAGATTTCATGGTGGATAACAACACATGAAAAAGACATGGGTAACTTTATCGGTACTAGGTGGATAACTCTGTTATTATTGGATGGGTAACTATTACCAAGAGGTATGGTAACTGTATTGATTTCATGGTGGAGAGCTACACCGTAAAAACATATGGATAAGTTTATCAGTACTATGAGGGTAACTTAATCAATATTGGGTGGATAACTATTGTCGAGAGAGTACGGTAACTACATTGATTTCGTGGTGGATAACTACATCATAAAGACATGGGCAACTTCATTGTTACTGGGTAGATAACTGCATCAATATTGGATGGTAAAAATTACCAAGGAAATAGGGTAACTATAACGATTTTGTGGTGGATAACACATGAAAACACATGGGTAACTTTATCAATAATGGGTGGATAAATTTATCAGTATTGAATAGGTAACTATTACCGAGAGAGTATGGGTGAATAAGAATGCTTGAAGATGAAAATAGAAGAATTTGATAAGATTTTAGAAATGCACCTTCCCGGTTGTATCGTGAGATGTACAATTATTTGCAAATTGTCAAATATGTTACAAGTTCCAATGAACCAACACTTGGGTTAAATATACTAAAGAAACATGACGATTCTGCATTACATGAAAATGCCTAATAGAGACCCTAAAGTGGGCATTGGCAGAGGTAAAGAGCTTAGGTGAATACGCCTTTTTTTTAAGGGAAACATGCTCCACGTCGATGAGAGTACCTCCTCTTTCCTCCTGCAACGCCACTGCCACATCAGTGTTCATCTTAATCCAGTCCTCCTAAGGTTTCACCCACTTGGCCACCCTGGTCGGCGCTGAACTTAGTTTTGCTGATATCGCCAAAGCCTTCAAAATATCATTTGTACCCAGCTACCTTTGTGTTTGATGTTCTCCGTGTGCCCTTTTCCTCTCCTCCCGCTCGCCCCCGAGCGGTGGCAGGGGGGAAACCCTAATGTCGCTGCCGCCTAGCCCCCCCCCCACCCACATCTCTCCTCCCTCCCCCGCTGCCACCACGGGCGTGGCCAGGCAAAGCTTGGGCGTTGCCGGGGGGCTCTCTTGCCCTCGAGTTTGATGGGCCGACATGGGTTGACGTTGCCGATCTCGGGCATGGCACGGTCGCCAGGCGCCACGGCGACGTCGTTACCTTGCTTCGACGGCATAGTGGATGTCATGGGTCCCAGGCCCTCTAGACGTAGAGCGGCGGCTCCGGTGGTCCGGTCCTTGTGGGCGGGGTGCGGGGTGGATCCGGCCAGAGGTGACAGATCTCGGGTGTGCTGCTCACTCCAGTGGCGTGTCATGCCCGGATCCTACCACTGCTCGCGAGGATCTGAACATGTTGATGATGGCCGGTGAGAGCCGGGCTCCGAGCGGTCGGAGCCGATGATGGCGGCGCCTGCGGGCATTGTTACCTTGATGAAGGTGTCGACGTTGTGATTCTTCTGCCTACCGCCCAGATGTTCCGGATCGGACGATGGCGACACTTTTGGTGTCGATTCTCCCTCTTGGGGGCATCGTTTTGGAACACGTGATGCCTGGTGTGGTCTACCAATGGAGCGGAGCTTCATCTACAATGACGAAGACGGCTAGTCTTGGCGGCGTGGTGCAGCGGGGACTCGAGGACGGTCGTGTTTTGGTGGACTTGCGCATGGTGGGGGCGTAGCCTAGTGTCATGGTGGCATCGGCCACAGTCTTGGCGAGAGTCTTTGCCTCGATCGGCACGCTGAAGGTGGGTTGGAGGAAGATGGTGGAGGCAATTTCCGGAACATGTGCACAAGGCGCTATCTCTTAGTTGGCCAGGGAGCTGGCGATCGACGGCTGTGGCCGGGGCACAAGGCCTCGTTTCCTCTATCGTTTGTGCTAGATTGTGGTGTTTTCATTGTTTGGCGTCTTTCGCTTGTATTCGTTCATTGTAAAACTTTTTGCCAGGTTTTGTTGAATAAATGAAATAAAAGTCGTATTCATCTCTTTGATGCAAAGGATAGGGCTCCCCTTTTCGAAAAAAATAGATCTTGGTCGGCTGGTACTTCTCCTGCCCGTGGTATTTACTCCTGCTATGCCAAATAGCCCACATGACTGTAATCACGATCGCAACATCAGTTTTGGACACAAATCGTGTAGTCCAGTAGATCCTCTGCCCAGGTTACTTGGTGAAGTCTTGATAACCTGACGCGGAAAGTCAGCTTAAAGCAAACTCGTACCAGATTCGGTCATGGAGTATAATATACATAGGCATATTCGTACCAACTTCGGTCTCAGTGTCCGACTCCAGCCATGCAATTGATCCATATTCATATGCTTACGCGCGTGCAGTAATCAAACTTTGCATCAGATCAGCTATCACACCTTTGACGAGATGACAATGGAGTGCAGCTGGTCCGATCTTCCCGAGGACCTCCTCCACCTGGTCTACGTCAGGGTCGTTGGCATGCTCCAACGCGTCCACTTCGCCGCCGTATGCACATCCTGGCGAGATGCGGCGATCCATGCGGAGGCACCGCCGGCCATCCCATGTCACATCTCTTCCTTTGGTGGCAAGCGTGACAGGACAAAGCGTATGTACTGTCCGGAGGACGGCGAGGTCTTGGTCGTTCCGGTCCCGAGCAAGGCGACTGTTAGGCGGTTTGTGGGTGCTCACGACGGCGGCTGGATCGCCGCGCTCACGCACAAACACGTGAGGCTGGTGATTGGCAACGTCTTCTCCGGAGTCGAGGTGCCGCTCTCTGTCAAGCAGAGGAAGTTCGTCCCTACAAGTTACTGTGACAAACCATGCACAATCAAAAAGATAGTCTTCTCCAAAACACCCACATCCGGCGATTGTATCCTCGCCGCCCTCACCTACTCCTCCTCCGGTGTCGCGCTCTGCAGGGTTGGCTGCCCAGAGGATGACTGGTGGATAATGAAACAAGAACAATTAAGGTTTGACGATATCACTTTCTGCAATGGACAACTCTATGGCCTCACCACCGACAAAGAATTGTTCAGGTTCAACATCACCAGCAAAGATAGTGCCACGTCTGTGGGGATCACCCGGATGCTATCCGTCCAGTGTGCTTCCTCGGCGCCGTACAGACAGCACCCCTTTGATCTGGGCAACTTGGCAAACAGAACCCACCTCTTCGTTATGGGTGGCAAACTGGCAATGGCGAGCATCTCGTGGTACACCAACATGTCTACTTTGTTCAAGGTCTTTGAACTCACCTACAATCGCCAAGGAAAACCCCTAAAGTGGGCAGAGGTGACGAGCTTAGGTGAGCACGCCTTATTTCTAGGCGGAACATGCTCCACATCAGTGAGAGTGCCGGTTGGCGGGGGAGGCCGCGTGGAGACAAATTGTATCTACACTGCCAACCCCTTGTACTTTAGCCAGGAGAACGAGAGGTGTGGTGAGAGCACGAGGAGGATCAAGGTAGTGCATACCTCTCAAAATGGCACGTGGCTTATTCCTCCGAGAGTGTAGCCAATCATGCCACTTGGAGTAATATGTTTTATAGTTACTTTTTACATGATTTTTACAGAGGCTCAAGACTGCAAATAAAATTCTGTATGAGCTAGGTTTTATTATTTTCGCATCTTCCTTTATCTCATGTATTTCAATATTTTTTTGGTGGATCCCATTTCATCAGTGTTGCATGCATAGACATCCCAGGTCTAGCAACCAACACTACCGGAATAACATATTTTCTAAGTACCCCGATAGTTGTGAGATACATATAAGAGATCAAAACCTCCGAAATAACGAAATAAAAGTGTAAAGGGCACAGGAAAGATGTTATCGTGTTTAGACTGTAATGTGACACTACATTCTAAAACATTTATTTTCTCCTAAAATGTTTATGTGTGTAGCTAGCTATTTAGGCTCGGGCTGATCAGCGTGCATCCAGCAAGATGAGCGACTAAACTTTGATGGTGGTCTCCTCCTTTGATGGTTCTGCTCCGGCCGGCCGTGGCGGCGAGGGGAGCGTCCGTCTGGAGATGGGTGATGGTGGTGGTGGTCCTCGGCGTTGCGGAGGAGGCTGGAAGATGGGCGGAGGCGGGAGATGGAGCTGTGGTCGAACTCGTTCATCGAGAGTAGATTCCGGCGCTGAGCGGCGGATGGCTTCTGCGACCTTCTACATCTGGTGGTGGCACCTTCTTCCCGGCGGCTGGTGGTACGGCGACTCCGGCAGCGGCTAGGAGCTTGGGGCAAGACGGTGGTGGATCCGATTGTGACTCCTTCCGGTGGCTTGGGGTGGTTTTTGCATTTTGCAGGGTCCTTTTTGTTGTTTCTGTTTCTGTTTGGGCCTTTCTGTAAAGTGTGCGAGCTACCTTTATATATGCGTCGGATCCTTTTCCAAAAAAAAAAAGGTTTCACAACCTGTGGAGCTCCACAAAGCATCCATGCCGGCGGCTCCGGTCAAGCCACGACGGAGGGGAACAATGAGTCACGGGCTCCAACTGGGTTGGGAATGGAGCGGCAGATAGGTTGGGACTTTTTCAACGGCGTAATATACTTGGGGGCGCCTCAAATCGGCGAGAGGGCGGAACAAGAACTAGAAACGAGGCTGTAAAAAAAATGAACGTTTGAGGTGGTTGGAGTCTGATATCGAGGTTGTGCCAAATTTATAAATTTGTGTGCCCGGTATAGGGATTTTAACCCAAAATCTTGAAATGACGGTTATTTTAAGTGCGATCTTTTATATATGTGAAAAATAAATAGAAGTACTTTGATACTTGACCTGATCCGACGTGGCTCAATTGTGATTCTTTCCACGACTTGCATTCAACAGCTGCTCTGCTCTGCTAGAGCGCAGCACGGCGGCAATGGCGATCTGAACACCGAAATCATCCTCCGCCGCCGGAGGCATGGAGCGGATCCTCAAGTCCGCCAGGGAATCCGGCTCCCTCAACCTCTCCAACCGCTCCCTCAGGTCCATTCCCCCTCGCTCCCTCCCCGCCAATCCTCTTTCCACATCCCCCATCGTCTCTTGTTCTAGCTGGATCTCGATCCGTTCAACTCTGCCTCGTGGTCCCCCGCCGTGAACTGACAGTAAAAGCCAACGCATTACATGATTCTGAACACCGCCAGCCATGGTCAGATCCAGATGCAACAGAGCTCATTCCGGCAGTGTAGATGTGACTGTTGTCGCACTTAAGAGCTGCAGTTTTGGGACGTTTCTTGTTAGTACGTAGTAGTGCCATTTATTTCCGGTAGCATTTGAATGAATGATTCTGTCACTTCACATGTCCACTTCTTGCTTTATTAATGTACCGCCTCATTCTAAGATCACGGCCTACTCAGATCAGATGCCTGGTTTAACTAGTTTACCGTAACACACATTAACTGAATGGAGCTTGTTCAATGGATTTCTCCCTGTTTCCTAACTCTTACTTCCATCGATGATATGTACTCCATCAGATCGGAAATGGTTGACACAAATTTGTCTAAAAACGGATGTACACACTAAAATACGTCTAGACATCCATATTTAGACAAATATGTGTCAATCATTTCCGATCGGAGAGAGTATGATAATTACCCCATCTTCTGGTAACGTGTAATTGCAAGCCGTTCAACCCGTCCCATTTACGAGCTGCGTTTTTTGGCAAATTCTGTATTAACCTGCCCATGCTCATTCTTAGTTAACATACAACTACTCTGTAAGATCAATTGAGGGTAAAAGAACCCCACACTGTCAAATTGCGGCAATCGGACGCAAATTGGTTACTGTTGAAAACCACATTCACAAGATGGAGGTTTTTCATGTCTCCTCAATTAGGTGCAATGCTTGTTCTGAGTTTGATGTAACTGTTATTGCCCCGCTGACGGTACACCTCTGTGTGTTTTTTTTTTTCAATGTAACCTTCTAGTGAGGTACCTGGGGAGGTGTACAACAACTTGGACACAGGCAGCCAGGACGACAAATGGTGGGAGGTAAGCTGCGCATTCCTGCTCCCCTTATGTGATGCCTATACTATAACAAGAAATTTAAGTTAACCAAACCTTGCTTGCATTTCAGGGAGTGGACCTCCAGAAGCTCATACTGGCTCATAACAACTTGGAAGTGTTAAGAGAAGACATTAGGAATCTGTCTTCTCTTGTGGTGCTGAACGTAAGCCACAACCAGATATCTGCCCTTCCTGCAGCCATCGGAGAGTAAGTGGTGGATTTTTCCTAATTCGGTAATTTCAGCAATAGGTGCGGACCCTTAGATTATCATCTAACTTTATGGCAATTTTCTTTCGTTGCAGACTTCCTTTGCTGAAATCACTGGATGTCTTGTTCAATCAAATAAACACCATTCCCGAAGAGATTGGCATGGCTACTGCTTTAGTCAAGTAAGTCCACTATGTACCTTTTTGTTGTTCACTTACATTATATGATTCTCATATATGCGTGGTCCGGGCTGTTGCATGAAATAACCTGTCATCTTGTACATTTTGTGTATTGTCTTGCTGAACGTCTTATGGGTCCCGGTCATACTCTTTACTCCATATTTATCCCTTCTTCTGGGATCACAATCAGTGGCGGACCCACCATAGGGGCGAGCAGGGGCGGCCGCCCCGGCTCTCCCGGTGCAGAGCAGGGTACCCCAGGTCAACAAGTTTCAGTTTTCATGCGACGGGGAGAAGCTCCATGGATTTTCTCAGCCATGAATATTGTCAAGACGGATCTTCGAAACAAGATGTGTGATGATTGGCTCAATGATTTGATGGTTTGCTTTGTTGAACGTGTGATATTTGCAAACATTGAGGACAAGGAGATTATGGTTCATTTTCATGCCTTGAGAAATCGCCGAGGACATTTACCTCGACCACCTCGTATTCCTTCTTCAACTTAAGGAGATTATGGTTCTACTTAGTTTTGGGTCATAGTGAAGCAACCAGCGGGTCATATTGGAGTTTTTTTTTTTCTTTTACATGTTCATGTTCTTAGTAGTTGAATATTATCCGAAAACTGAAATCATTTGAGACAGTTTATTGTGTTGGATACACTTGCATTTATGCTTAAAAAGTTGTCCTAAATTGTTCACCCCAGCTAACTTCAATTCCTGGGTCCGCCACTGATCACAATTACTCAAGAATAAATATCAATTCTGAATCTTATATCTAGTGAGCATTAATTATAGGTTCACAACATTAATTTATACCATTTGTGGGTCGTAGATGTTGCTGATTAGCACAACCCGATATTTCACTTGGGACGCTAAAATAAATATGCCTCTTTTTTTTGCAGGGTTGACTTCTCAAATAATGGCCTTACTGAGCTGCCAGCTAGCCTTGGCAGATGCTTGAACTTGTCAGAACTCAAGGTAAACTATAATTAGGTATTTCTTATTCTCGCCATATTTTTCAGTCTATACAGTTCAGCATTACCGAATTATATCACTTGTTCATTCTATAATCTGGTCATACACTGAATAATATTGTATATATTGTGTTATCTGTAGGCATCAAACAACAAAATATCCAGATTACCTGAAGAACTTGCTGGTTGCTGCAAGCTAAGTAAATTTGATCTGGAGGTACATATCCCTATGCAATGTTAAGTTGAATCTTTTGTTTTGTCGCATACTTGTGTTTTGTTCATAAAAATTCAAATTGCTACAAAATGTCAGGGCAACAAGCTTGTGCTCCTTTCAGAAAACATGTTCGCATCATGGACAATGCTTACAGAGCTAAATGCCGGTATGCAAACCAAATACTATCAGATTTACATTATTTTGTTGAGTTTTTCTTTCCCTGGAACTAACATCTAAATAATCATAGCAAAAAATCTGCTTACAACCATTCCAGCTAGTATTGGAGCACTTTCAAAATTAATTCGTCTGGACCTGCACCAGAATAGTGAGTGAATCCACCCTGCTATGTGTTGCCATGTTTACAAGAATCGTTTTATTAGCATTGACAGCTTTGTACCTTTTTTATACCAGAAATAACCTCAATTCCTTCTTCCATAAAGGGCTGCTCTTCTCTAGCTGAGCTCTATATAGGGTTAGTGATCTACTCGACCTCAGAACATAGTTGTGTTTTTCTTTATTCTGCATTATTTTATGATGTAGATATAACTTTTTTATATTTTTTGTGTACTAGAAATAACTTATTGTTGACAATACCGGCTGAAATTGGCATACTATCAAAATTAGGAACAGTTGATCTTCACTCCAATCAGGTTTTATTCCATTCTTTGCATGTAGATTTTCAATCTGGCACTTGAAGATTTTCCCTGATTCACATGTATTTTTCTTCATTTAACAAATTTAAGATACTGCAACATCTACCAGTTTAGTTTCAGTTCCTATTCGCTACTGATTACTTAGAGTTGCATGTAGTGAACAGAGTGTAACACTTTTCTGTTCCCTGGTGCCAAATAATCTTTCCTCACAGTTTGGAAGCATAGTCTTACATGTACAGTCCTGTTTTGAGCTTACATATCTAAGGGAACTGTGTAACATTGTCATGATACAAATAACTGATGTAAAGATCGATCCTAACTATACCGTTATGAGAGCATTGAGAACACTGAACATTCTTCGTTACTTACCAAATTGCAAATCTTGGCATCCATTATACTAGAATAACATCATACAAGAAGCAATATCCTATTCTGTTAATATTTAATTTTCTGATAAATGTGCTACTGTTATCAGCTAAAGGAGTATCCTGTGGGAGCTTGCAAACTTAAGCTCGCTTTCCTTGATCTGTCAAACAACGCATTATCTGGTCTGCCACCTGAACTAGGTTGGTTTTTTGCTGTGCAGTCATTCCGGCTGTCGCCTACTTGGTTAAATATTAATGATCCACTGTGAAGCCATGACCTCTTTTTATGTAATTGCTTTGGTGTTGTGTTCTTGTATATGTATATTGGATAGACTACAGTTCCAAAGTCTTGTATGTGTGTATGTTTGAGGAACTGAGTACATGATGTATTACTCTCTTATTGAATATTCTTGTTTTGGACACTTATGTATGCATTGGATGCAATTTCAAGGTACAATGACAACCCTAAGAAAGCTTCTGCTCAGCGGAAATCCTATGAGGACACTTCGTAGGTATGCGATGCTCATATCCCTCTTAATGTTGTGAAACTGTTTGTTTCGATTCTTATCAGAGTTGGCAGCCTACTAATCCATATTGGTTTCCAGTTCTTTGGTTACTGGACCAACATCAACATTGCTGAAGTATCTGCGCAGCCGCCTTTCATCTGATGAGGAAGGTAACTGAAAATGCTGAATCGTATCTGTTTAGTTTTGATTGTTGAATTTTATCTGTTTTAGATTTGATTGTCATGTTTTATACTTTGCTTGCTTGTTTGGTACATGCATTATCTTGAGATTTGGATTTAGAAATGCTTCACCGCCGCCAAAGAGTTTCTAAAACATACTTCTCCTGCAGCATCAGGGTCCAGAAGCACCCCAACCAAAGATGACCAGATTTCTACAGCAAAACGATTGTCTCAGTCTTCAAAGGTACTTCGGTTATTTTGCCAACATACTTGCAATCAGAAGGTAGATTGCCTTAAAAAAAACTGAAGTGTTTTTCACATAGCTCTTGAACTATCCGGGGATCATATTCAGAGCTATCATTGCTAACGCAGCTAATTCATGTTTGTTTTCTTATGTTGTATTCTTAAAAAAAACTAGGCCAACCACGACTAGCCCTTGGTGGCATTTTTTATAGGAGAAACAACTTAAGGCACCCCGCTGTATTCTCTTACCTCACCTTTGTATTCTTAAAATGACACAGAAAACCAAGTAGCTGGATCGTGATAGTAAATGATCATTTGTTTTCCTGACTATAGCTCCTGATTTGAATACTATACCAGGAGTTGAACTTGAGTGGTCTTGGTGTGACCAGTGTACCACCTGCAGCTTGGGAGACAAGTGATGTGATGAAACTCGATCTTTCTAAGAATTCAATAGAAGATCTGCCAAATGAGTTGTCATTGTGCTCATCACTTCAAGTGAGTCTTCTTTATAGGACAATGTTGCCTTGCGTTGTTATTAACCATGTTTAATTTAATTCCATGGGATTTATGTATATAAAGGTTTCAACCTTGTACTTCTTCCTTTCCAGGCTTTGATTTTGTCTAATAACAAGATAAAAAAGTGGCCCGGTATGGTAGTTTCCTCCCTTCCCAGCCTTTCTTCATTGAAACTGGACAATAATCCTCTGACAGAGGTAATATAACGATCTTATCTGCGTACGCTTGTATTCCGGCTTATAATTGATGAACATATGTCCAGTATGTATTATTTCTCTCATTTATTTCGGAGGGAGTATCTGTCTTGCATAGTCTCGGATACTGGACCATTGATGTCCTCAGTTTTGGATTCGATCGATGGTTGTTGAATCTACGATAGTTCTTGGTTTAAGAATTAAAGATATTCCAGCCTTCTGCTTTCTTTCATTTTATGAGCCATTCTCAGTTAATTTGAAATTTTTGTTACATGTCAATTATCCGTACAATGGCTGGTGTTTTTTCTTGGGATAAATCTTAAGTACAGCTAGAATGACTTGCAGAACAAAATGGATGGACAATGTAGTATTAAATTTGACATGAAAATCAACAATAGCATAATGAACATCATTTTGCAAACTATAACTGTTAATTTTCTTGCAGATATCGTCCACCGATCTCGAGGCTTTGTCAAAACTTGAAGTACTGGATTTAAGTGGCAATGCATCCTGTTTAACTGAACCTTCTGTGGTTTCTTCACTACCACGGCTGCAGGAACTCTACCTTAGGTTGGATTGTATGCAAATCATGTAAGCTACATAGACCATTATAAGAAAACTTATTTCCCCTTTCTTTGTGAGCAGACGGATGAAACTCCAGGAATTTCCTATTGGCCTTTTGCGATTGAAACAACTACGAATTCTTAACCTCAGTCAGAATCATCTTACAACTGTACCAGAGGTAATTACCAGGGTTTTAAGGAAGATGTTTTTTCCTGGTTGTACAAGCAGCACATGATATGCCCATTCAAATTTCTGCACTTAAACAGGGTATCAAGGATTTTACTGCTCTCATCGAGCTTGATCTGTCAGACAATAATATAACAGCGCTCCCAGCCGAGCTGGTACGTTGTTGTCTTTAACAACTTATTCATATATGGTTGTCTACAAGTCTGCGATACTATAGGATGGTTTTGTCTCTTATGCTTTTATGAACTACTAAAACGTTGCACAAATGCATGTCCGAGGTCTTGTCTGGATGTGTTGAGAGGACCAACCAGTAATTAAAGCGCATCATGTACTGACTAAGCAAAGAGTAGAAAATGTTAGTCAATAATCTATATTTGCGAAATGCTACAGTATATTCTGTTATGTAGTACTTTTGTTCACTTGTGCACGACATCGAGCTTAACTGCAAGACCAGTTTTATGAAGCAGAGCTGCTGCTGGTCTGATGTCATATGTGTTTTCTTAGCAGTAAACATTTGTGCCAAATTCATCTTTTCAAGGAAACCATTAATTATGGAAATTTTTGCTATAGTTCTATACTCATGGCCGTGACAACAGCCGCTAGTTTGTCTTGCTCTAAGCAGTAGTAGCTTTTATCTGACCTCTGTGTATGAATCTCTCATTAGGTACTCGTGAACTTATCTAATGCTTTGCATCTCAGCTGTAGCAAATGAGAATAATGCAGTTATACTGCAGGCAACTTGCCTCTTATGTCGTCTCACTTAAATCTGTTTTTATTTGTTAGTTATACCTTCTTGTACCTATCTATTGGCATTTTTGAAAATTTCTGTTTGGAGAAATCCTGAAAGATGCCAGCTTCCTACTCACAAGCTTTGTACTTCTCAATCTCTCGGTGCAACTCTCTATGATCCGTATCTTATTCCGGATGTTTTATGGGCAGGGTTTACTTGAGCCTACCCTGCAAGTGCTGAGACTTGACGGGAATCCCCTCAGGAGGTAAGCATCTATACTCTCTTCTTTTTTTTGCGATGGATAAGTATGCTTGTAGAGTTGACACAAAAGGAAAATAGCTCGGCATACATTTTTAGTGCATAAGTTGGACATAAACTTGCATTTGATGTAGTTCCCGCATGGGGCTAGCAGAAAGGGAAAAAAAAAAGGAAATGCTCAGACTCGTTTTGGTTTCTTGTACAGCATAAGGCGGCCTATTCTGGATCGAGGAACAAAGGCTGTTCTCATGTACCTCAAAGAAAGGCTTCCGTCGTCCCATTGATGACTGAATACTCTCACCCAGAAGGAAAATTATGGCCGGAGTTATTCGTCCGCACCGTCTTCTCTCTTAACTGTCTTCATCCTTTTATTCAGTAATTATGCGTGGGAGAGAGGTTTTGTGTGATCAGATTTATTCAGTAATTATGCGTGGGAGAGGTTTTGTGTGATCAGATGTTTGTGAGATTGCATCTTTCATCATGTATGTTGGCGGCTTTATGGGGCCACAATGCATCAAGATTCAACACAAGACACTTAAAATAATGTGCATGTGTACCTGACTTTGTAATAAATGATTATGTTCGGGATTCAATATACCTTGTGTTTCACTGGCAAAACAGTGTTGGTGCTAGGTTTGAGCTCTGGATCTCATTTATATTGGTGTGAAAATTATAGATAGCGAATCTGGAGTTATTTGGCACGTTAGCTGAAATTAAAGATGGAACTGAAAAAGTGAAAACACAGTAGCAACTCAGGCACGTTAACTGTAACAAATTAAAGATGAACTGAAAAACGAAATTACAAACAGCGACAGCGTTTGACTCGAACTTTGTATCGTCACAAAAACTAAAATATAGTAGAAACGGATACTACGACTAAATCCTGACCGTGCATCTGGATCGAGGAACAAAGGCTGTTCTCATGTTCTCATATAGTAGAAACGGATAATACTATTCCCGCAGTTTTTGAATTTAGTGTGAACCATCATTCTTGGTGTTCGGGCAAAAGTGCCACACATCGCAGCTAGTCCCCAGGTCGTGGTCGGCGGCTCCGACCTGCCGGCCCCCGCACGACACCAGCATGGCGTCGGCGTATTTGTCACCGGACCACCTGATGGTGACTTGGAACACCAGCTCCCCATGCCGCATGTCCGACGCCAGGCTGTCCAGCACGGCTCCGGGCACGCGCACCCTTGTCCCCGTCGCGACGAGCCGCTGCTCTTTCATCTCCCTCGGCCCGGCGCAGAGCGGGTGCTGCACCGTCGCGCTGGCGGCCAGTGTGATGCAGCGGTAGGCCACGTCCAGGTAGGTCCCGGGCCTGATGCACGCGTTGTAACGGCGGCTCAGGGAGGCGACGCGGAGGGTGAGGTTGAACTCAGGGTCGAGGGCGAGGTCCGTCCGGTTGCTGGTGAGGCCGGAGACGGCGTCGATGGCGACGGAGTAGCGCGGGGCGCGCGGTAACACAGTGGGGAGCCAGACGACCAACCAAACAAAGACACCGACGACCGCACACACGAAGGCAACGAACGCGAAGATCGTACAGCAATCAGCCACCGAAAGGCTTTTCTCTCCCCGTCGCCGTTCCGCCGCCGCCGCTACTGCCGAAAGGCTTTTCTCTCTCCGTTGCCGTTCCGCCGCCGCCGTTACTGCCGAAAGGCTTTTCTCTCTCCGTTGCCGTTCCGCCGCCGCCGCTACTGCCAAAAGGATTTTCTCTGTGCTGCTGTTCGGCCGCCTCCGTCGGGGCCTCTGGGTCGGTGAACGCCGGCGGCATCGTGTCCAAGCCCCGCAGGTATCCCGCCATGGTCGGCTGCCGGTGTGCGTTTCGTAGCTCGATCGATTCGTATGGACCGATTGATTGGCTTGTGTGCACAAAATCGAGAAGAAGAGGTGTGATACTGTGATTTTATAGATGGATCCATCGATGTGCTTTCCAAAAGAAAATGCCAGATTCCATATACTCGGAGAACTCTTCCTTTCTTGGAATACCAAGTCCGAGTACGTGTGTGTTACTAGTTTAGAGCTGCCTGGATTTTCTTCTTCTTTCCTTTTTCGCGCGCTTCCCATGTAAATTCTACCATGTACGCAGACAGCGGCACAGTCCGAGCTGCAATGCCGTGCCTGAACTTGTCCACTTTATTTGACTCTTAAAACTTCATTTTTCCAGCTGTTTTTAATTTGCTGCACACTCACTTTTTTGTCCGTTGATTTGTCTCCCGAATCTCACTGCGCCGCCCGTGGCGTTGTTTTTGGGTTCATTCTTGGCCGCGACATGGTGACCGTCTCATTTATACTACAACCTCCGATCCATATTAATGGCCTCAACTTTATCTAGATACGGATGTATCGAGTTAAGTGTTTAGACTAGATGCATCCGTATCTAGAAAATGTTGAGACCATTAATATGGAACGGAGGGAGTATCGTCATCCTTTCCTCTGATTTTTTTCTTTAAGCCGAGATGAGAGCGGCGTGTCATTTTATATTCGATTGATTTCATATTCATATCGGGTTGATGGCTAATATTACCTAACCATGATGCATGCTTGCTCTTAAACAACATATAAATTATGGAGTGACAACAAATGGCGCGAGATGTTTGTGCACGCGCGTCAGGACGTACCTCGCTGTCTCCCTCATATTTAAGCCCACAGCAGCAGGTCTCATTTGCATAAGAAATTATTTACATCAATCAGTAATCGATTACACTATAGTATACCATCTAGCCTCCACGTCTGTCTCACGCATAATTTCTTATGCAAACATCTACCGTCAGCAAAACGGCCTGTCGCCACCGCCGCTCGCCGTGGTGGTGTTCCGACGCCGTGACACCGGCGGGATGCTGAAATGCCAGAGGCGGTCGGCCGCTCCCACCTTGAAGCCGTCGCAGAGGAACTCCTCGGCATAGGCCTTCTCTACCTTGCGGTCCACGTCGTGCAGGAACACGTCGGTGTCGCCCTCGCCGCGCCGCGCCCTCGCCATGGCGGCCGCGGTCCACACCGCCGCCATCCTTCCCGGCGCCGTCGCGAAGTACCCCTTGGGGGCGTCCAGCATGAGCATGTCCCACTCGGTCTCGTACACCTCCGGTGGCAGGTCGTGCAGCGCCAGCGGGCACGCCGCGTTGCCCTGGACTCTCACGGCGGGCTCGTCGTCCATGCCGCCGCCGGGGACGCAGGAGGGGATCTGCTTGTAGCTCTGGAGGAGCTGGTCCGCCTGGTGGAGCTGCGTGTGGTAGCTGACGAGGTGGGCGACCAGGTGCGGCGACGCCGACCGGACCACGCGGTACCACTCGGGGTCCTCCTCCAGGAACACGGTGACGCCGCCCGGGTTGAGCGCGTGCCAGAGTGGCGAGTCGTGGCCGAGCCCGAACACCAGCAGCCGCATGGGCGCGCGGCGCCGGAGCACGGCCAGGGAGAGCGCGATCTCCGCGTGCGACTGCTGCGGCGTCGTCGGCGTCGTGGCGTAGTAGACCGCAACCTCAGCGAGCGCGGCCAGGCCGGCAGGCTCGTACCCGGCGCCCGTCGACGGGGCCCTGACTGCCGGCAGGCAAGGGCGCAAAGGCAGCAGTGTCAGCGGCGAGGTGACGAGAACGGCGACCAGCAGCGCGGCGGCGGCGGCGGTAACGAAGCGGCTGGGGCACTTCATTGTGGTGGATCGCCGGCGCGGAAGCAGGCTGACTGTGTGTTGAGAGATGGGATGTGTCGCGGTTTATAGGCCAGCTGCGTACGTTCCTGAGGACTCTTTGACAAAATGTCCGTGACGTCTATGGTCATTTCGAGAATCTTGGACGCTAATTTCCAGTAGACAATTTCCACTGTACGTGTGTGCTCGTGAGATAGTGGTGTGCATTCTCAAATGAACTCACTCACAAACTCGTGTCCCAAACATGCTAGTAGCCTCAGGTACAACCCACCTCAGACCACACGAATGTATAGCCACGTAAGTGCATCTCACAGGCGCCCCCAAAGCACCTCCAAAGTCCAATGGGGCAGGCCACCAAAATGTTCCCAACCGGCATATCAAGTGTTCGACCTGACCTAAATTCTATCTGGCACCCCCGAGCAGACCCCAAATTTGGACACCCTCTGTGAGTGTCGGACAGGCTCTTCGACAGCGCGGAGCCCACCTGCCATAGCTAATTTTTTTTAATAATACATTTTTTATACTCCCTCCGATCCGGAAAAAGATTCGCAGCATGTATACAGATGTAAATTTACCAAAACGTCCCTCTAGTTTACAAAAATCGCACCGCAACCCCACTGCATTTGTGACGTACGTCACCGCCGCGGCCGTCCCGGGAATCGCCGACGTCCCTCGCCGCATCCCGCAAGCGGCAGCTTGAGCCACGACTGTCCCGAGGAATTTCCGATGCTCCTCATCACATCCCGCGAACGCGCCGCCGCCGAGGAACTCGACGGAGCGCCGCCGGCTTGAGCCACGAAGTCGCCGCACCATCGTTGTCAAAGAGGTGGCGAGGGGGAGGGGGCAGCCACCAGATCGGGCGCGTCCGGCCGCGCAGCCGCCGGATCCGTCCTCGACGACGCCGGATCCGTCCTCGAAAACTGCAGCGACCGGCGGCGACCGAAGGTCAAATCTGCTGGTCCAAGCTCCGGCGAGCGGCGGCGACCAAGGGAATAAGGAGGGGAGCGCGGCGAGCCGAGAGGTGTGCGGCAGGCGAGCCGAGAGGTGTGCGGCGAGGTGAGAGGCGCACGGCGAGGAGAGGAGAAGCTCGGCGGCGGCGGAGCAGTGCGGCCGTACTGGTTCGCGAGTTCGTTTGCGGTGCGGGCGTGAGTGAAACACGTCTGGCTGGACCACGGGTTGACAAACAAAAACCTGGAGGGCTGTTTTGCAAAATTGCCAGGCACGAATCTTTTTTCGGATCGGAGGGAGTATTAAATTCGAAAAATATTACGCAAAAAAACGATTTTCCAGAAATAATACGGCCTCGGCCTGGTCTGGGCCGATTAGGCCCTGTCGGCCAGGCCTGGGCCAATTTGTGCTGATCGGCTTAGTCTGAGCCGAAAGGGTAGCTGCTGGGCCAGGCCTGCGCCCGACAGGCCGCGCGTGGGTACTAATCGGCCCAGTCTGAGCCGACAGGCCTATCGGCCAGGCTTGGGCCGACATGATGCTGTTTAAGGCCCAAAAATCCCCATCTTCTTCCTCGCGTCCTCTCTCTCCTTTTCTTCTTCCTCTCGAAAACCAGCAGCTCCCTGTTGCGTTTCAGCGGCGATCTATCCACCCAGCCACCAAATCTTCCTCCTAGAAGTGTTAGAGAGTTAAGGCAGCTCAGATCTACAGATGGGTAGGATTTTTGTGTGATTTTGTGTTGTTTGGTTGGAGCAATGGTGGAGTTTAGGTGGAGGTTGCTGTAGGGTGGTGGATGGTGCAGCGTGGTGGTGGTGCAGCGGTGTTGCATTGGCGGTGGTGGTGACGTTGCTGGTCCATTGAATCGGCACGCTTCAAGGGTATGCATTTATTTGGCTAGTAATATTAAGTATATAGTTGTTCCCGGTTGTAACAGTAAATTGGTGTCACATTTTTTGGTTGTTGAGATGAGTAATTTAGTGAAATGTTTGTTTTTCTACGGTCCTGGCGAAGTTGTAGTAAATGAGCATGGAGCTGATTTGGGTGAGTTTCGATGGTCAGAGTTGGAACTGAGTGACCCACAAACATGGTCTATAAGTCAGCTGAAAGATTGGTTGGCAGCGTGTTTAGGGCTTCCTCAAACAGACACCGTCGGTGTGCATGCACTGTGGACGAAGACAAGGTCCCCGGTGTTTTTTTATTTGAGGCCGATAGAACGGACCTCTCAGATGGTGCGATGGTTGCAAGGCTGCGCAAGCAGGGGATGTACCCCTCATGCCTTACTGATACCTGTCGCGAAGGAGGTGATTCCGCCTGAAGGCGAGGGAGGGCACGATCCTGGCCAGAGTAGTCAGGAGATGCAATTTTCTGGACATGATTATAATCAGGGACATGTTGGAGGTGGTGGTTATGACTATGGCCAAAATAGCCAGACAGAGCAGATGGAAGAGGAAGATGTTGGAGGTGGTAGTTATGAATCTGGCCAAAATAGTCAGACAGATCATATGGAAGAGGGAGATGAAGATGCTGCTGAGGCAGCAGCAGACGATGTACAGGCCCGGGCCCACAGTGGTGCCAACTGTGCCGTCCGCACAGGGCCCACGAAATTTGGGGGCCCCAAAATTTCTATACGTTCCTGTACAAGTATATACACTTAGCAGAAAATACACCGGAGCTTGATTTTGGTGTAGTGGTTAGAGCTTCCAGGCAGCACCACAGGGTTTTGTGTTCGAATCCCATCTCCGTACTATAAATTTTATGTTTTTCTACAGCTGCTGCCGACACTAGGGATGTAAATGGACATGTAATCTCCGTACTGTAAATGGACATTGTCAATTTAATTAGCTGGTCACATACTGCATTTTCCGGAGGAAAGAACGTTTTTGAACCATTAGAGCAATAAATGGGCTTAAATGGCGGACAGCACCAAGATTGCATGTGTTAGTAGAAAATATACAGGAGTGGGACTCGCATGCAGCACAGCGCATGTGTCAGAAGAAAATATACAGGAGTCATTTTGCACAAATTAATACGATACATGTTAGCTCCAAAATTATTTTGGCCCTGTTGGCTCCAACAAACTATACACTTAGCTAGAAATCTGAAGGAATTGTGCTAGCCGGTTGGATCCAGCGCGCCGAGCCACATCTTGGGCGAGTATCGATCAGCTCGATCGATCACAAAATTCTACTGATTCCCAGGTCGTGTCGCTTGTCTCACGACAGCGTCGCTATAGGGCCATGCGTCGCAATTGCTTCGCTAGTTCGCTCGGCCTCTCGCGATTTTCCAGACCACTCGCCGCCTCGCCCGACATGCGAACGACGGAGCGAACAGAAGATGGCAGACCAGCGACAAATCGATTGCATCCAGCGCCAGCGACAGTTCCTCTTTGGTTCGATGTTCGCGAAAACTTTTACACTGCCGCTAGCGAGTCTTCCTTTCTGGTTAGCTTCAGCTTCTACTCCTAATTTACGAATATTAAATTTTTAATTAACTTTTGACATATTTGAATTATTATGGGGAAATATCAGTCTGGTTCTCAGAAATGCAAGAGAAAAGAAAAAGGTCTTAAAGATATATACCGTAAAAGATTTACTGCACTATTCTATAATAGATCTTTATCAAAATGGGGAGCATAGCGATAGAGATTGGCTTGTCTATTATATACTAAATACTTGTTTATTAGTTCAAATTTTCTTATGAGATAGGGCCCCGTTTTAGAGTTTCGCACAGGGCCCCGGATTTTGCCGGCCCGGCCCTGACGATGTATTCCAAGAAATGATGGATGAGGAAGACGAAGATGGTGGTAGTGCTTATGGGCATTCATCCGACGAGTCGGATGACGAACATGTGGTGCCAAATCCTGCGTCATGGAGTCATGATTTCTCGTCGTCAATGACAGTGAACGATGGTCATGATTCTGCCTGGGAATACCATCAGAACCAGGTTTCTGCGGGTGCTCTATATACCGACAAGCAACATTTGCAAGATGCAATCATTAAGTGGGCAATGTCGACTTGCAAGACATTCAAAACCAAGGTGTAGAGTAAAAAATATCTGACAATGGAATGTGAGGTAGCAGGGTGTCCTGGAAGGGTGCACGGTTATCGTCCTCACTTCGGCATAAACTGGAAAGTGAGCGACGTAGTACAACACACATGTAGAATTGAGAGTATTCCTCAAGATCATCGTAACATTTCGTCGACGCTTATAGCTCGGTTGCTGTACTCAGAAATAATATAGGGCAAAGCTATGGAAGCGAAGGCTATTATACATAAGGTGTTCACCAGGTTCAAGTACACAATATCTTATGGCAAATCTTGGAGGGCTAAGCAGATGGCACTTGAGAAAAGATTCAGATCGTTCCTAGACTCATATGACTCAGTTGTTCGGCTCCTCTACACATTGCAGGCCCGTAATTCAGGCACATATGTTGACGTCAAACACTTTTGGATGGCAGAGTTTCCAAACGTAAAGGTGCTGCATCGTGTGTTCTTCTCTTTCGGTGTATGCATAGAAGCTTTCACTCACTGTCGACCAGTTATCTGTGTTGATGGTACATTTCTTACTGACAAGTATAGGGGACAGATTTTGACTGTCATTGGTCAGGATGGCAACAATCAGATCGTGCCACTTGCATTTGCTTTTGTGGAGAGCGAGAACACTGAAAGTTGGACTTGGTTCTTCAGGGAGCTTAAAATAGTAGTAGTAAAAGATAAGCCGAACGTGTGCAACCTTCATGACCGCCATGCTGGTATACTGAACGCCGTCAAGGCACTCACAAACCCTGTGGCCGCGGAAGAAACGCCATGGCTAGACCTGCAGAGTCGTTGGTGCATGCGCCATTTGGGGGCCAATTTTTTCTCACAGTTCCGAGATAATGCTTTGATGAATCTATTCAAAAAACTGTGCAAGCAGAACCAATTCTGGAAATACACATTCGTAAGTGGTAAGCTTAATGACTTCACTAACCAGCATGTTAGGCAGAGGAGAGCTGCATGAAATGTTGCAGTAGCAGCACATGTGCAACTTGTGGCGCAACAGCTAGCAACCGGATCTCCACCAGCTGAGGATGTACCTATTGGGCTTTGTGACTTGCCAGGATTTGATCCGCCTGGTGTTAGGAGAAAGACTGGGAGGTTGATTAAAAACTTTCAGCAGTGGATAGAGCACGAGCCTCTTGAGAGGTGGTCTTTGCTGCACGACACTTCTGGAGCCAGGTACGGTGTTATGACTACCAACCTGGCTGAAACATACAACTTTGTTCTTAGAGGAAATAGGGCATTGCCACTTACAACCATTGTGGAGGGTATTTTTGAGGGCACAGTCAAGTACTTCAGAGAAAGACGCCAGAAAGCACATGCATATCGTTAACAAACCAAACACACCTTTTTGTGAGAAGATTACGGAGTACATGGATAGGAAGATGGCAAAAGCTCGTACTCATGCTGTGCAGGCCATAGGAAATCAAGAAAGGAGCTTCGAGGTACGCTTACCTTCTGACAAATTTGGTTGCGGAAATCGGCTCAGAACGCATGAGGTGAGAATTGGAAATGAAGCCCGACCAACATGTGACTGCACATGCAATAAATCAAAATTGGTTCACCTGCCCTGCTCCCATGTATTGGCTGCGTGTGGGCAACTCGGACTGTCAGCTATCTCGTTCGTTTCACCATATTATTTGAACGAGTCTGTGCTTAATACCTGGACCGGTGAAATGGTGGGATTTCGAGCTGTGAGAAATTTTAACACGGTTGACCCTAATGAAAGGCAGTACATCCCTGACCCAAGGCTACTGCGTCCTGGTAGAGGTAGACGACCGTGCAAGCGTATCAGAAATGGTATGGATGAATCTGAAACCGGAGGCCCGACAGTGCAATGTTTCTTGTGCAATGATTTTGCTCACATGGACACTGCTTGTACAAAATTCCCACCTACGAATGCTGCTCCGGCAACTAGAGCAGCTGCTCCACGTGGGCGAGGCGGCCAAGGACCAAGAGGAAGGGGAAGAAACTAGGATGTTTTAAATTTGGACTGTGCTTTTATTTGTAATAATGAGGATCAATGTTTTAAAATTGGACTATGTTTTAATCTGTAATATGTGTGGATCAGTGTTTGTAGACAATGTGTGTGGATCAGTGATTTAAATTTGGAGTTTGATTTCATCTGTAATTTGTCTGCATTTGTGGCTAAAAAAGAGGCGGGAGAGGTGGAAAAAAATGGAAGCGCCTCTCGGCCCAGCTTGGGCCGACAGCCTCTTGTCGGCTCAGTACAGGCCGATAGGCCCAGTCGGCCTAGCTCTGGCCGACCAGTTTCTCTGACACGCGCAGAGTCGGCCGACAGCACAAATCGGCCCAGGCCTGGCCGACAGGACCTAATCGGCCCAGACCAGGCCGAGGCCGTATTATTTCTGGAAAATCGTTTTTTTGCGTAATATTTTTCGAATTTAATATAAAAAATGTATTATTAAAAAAAATTAGCCCTGCCATAGACATAAACTAGTTGCAATTATAGCTTCGTGCAGGAGGCTGTTCCGGCGAAATGGTGCCGACTACGCCGGGAGATTCCGAGGCAACGAGACGGGACGCGAAGCGACGGGACGCCGTAACGCCTTTCCGACGAGTTGCATTAACGACGGCGCCAGCGCCAGTCCCACGGGCCGGCGTTGCGCCTTCTCCACACGTAGCATTTACGCTAGCGCACCGACCTCGGCCACTCCCGGTGTAATTAAAGGCCGCCCTCGCCGCGGCTCTCTTCTCACGCACTTCTAGTCCTCCCTCGTTGATGTAGCTTTCCTCCACCGCAACTACACCGTTAGCTAATCATTTATTAGTCTGATCCAACTATTGTGCTTGAAACCGTGGTGTCCGAAGGTTTGTGTACTTGGTATTACTTTTTTTGGGGTTTGTCTGATTCTCTCTATGATATCAATATTTTGTAGAGATCTCATGTTTCGCTAGATTGGTAGTGGAGCTGCTCCGACTTGCAACTATACCGTCAATGGGCATGCCTATACCATGGGGTACTATCTAGCCGGCGACAAGTATTATTCTTCATCATCATTTGTGAAGATCATACAACAGGCCAAAGGTAAAAATCAATATGTTTTTGTCTAAACTCAAGAAGTATGCCAAGAGTTTTCAGCGTTACTATCCAAAACCCTGCTCGTTTAAGTGACAAGAAATCTCAACAATATCATGTGCAATCCGTGTCAACAATATAACATGATTATCGCGAATGAGAGGAATTCAGACATGCTGATAGCCATGTCAAACCAAGCAGAAAGTGGGACTAGATCCAAACTTTTTCTGAGACTAGGAATTTGAGTTTGAAATTTTTCGTTGAGAATGCTGGTTATGACTTATTTCTGTCTACGCTAAGAGCATCTCCACTCGCGGCGCCCAAACGGCCGCCCAAACGTGTTTGGGGCGTGCCGGACACAAAATCGCCCCCACTCGCGGCGCCCAAACGCGAATTGGGTCCGTCGCGGCCCAGTTTTGTGTCCGGCACGCCCAGCCCACGCCCTCAACTTGGGGAGGCTTGGGGCGGCCCCAGACGGAAGGAAACGCGACGCCACGTCGGCTCCCGACGCGCGGGCCACGCCTGACAGTCCCCGGCGGTCTCTCCGCGACCCGCCCTGCTTGCAAGGTGTTCAGCGGAAGGTTCGCCTGGTTTTTCACTGAATTATTGATGCTAGCCGGCGACCGGTCGTTGATCAATGGCCGCGTTGTATTGCAGATGGATAGCGACGACGAGATGATGGCCGCGATGCTGTTGGAAGAAGAAGACGCCATCGCCGCGGAGGAAGACGAGAATATAGCAATTCTCAGTTGTCTTCTCCAACTTCAAGCCGACGAGGAAGCCAATGCCTCCCCAAAACGGGGAGGCTCGTCGTTCGGAAGGAAGAAGAGCTAGCCGAGGCAGAGAATGGAAGGCCATTGCATGTTAGTCTCTGACTACTTTGCCGAAGTTCCTGTCGCCACCGCCAAGGATTTCCGTCGACGCTTTCGGATGAACCGTGGATTGTTCAACCAGATCGTGCAAGCTGTGAGGGCGTATGATCCATGGTTCAATTTGAAGAAGGACACCGTGGGAACTGTTGGTTTCTCGTCAATTCAGAAGTGCACTGCAGCCATGAGAATGCTTGCATATGGAGCACCTGCTAATTCTGTAGATGACTACTTACGGATGTCAGAGTCCACAATCATCAAGTCGATGTACAGGTTCTGTAGGGCGGTGATTGGTGTGTTTGGCCCAAACTATTTGAGAGGATCAAATGAAGAAGAAACAGCTCGGATCCTGGAACAGAATGCAGCTAGAGGATTTCCTGTGATGCTTGGAAGCATAGACTGCATGCATTGAAGCTGGAAGAACTGTCCATTTGGTTGGCAAGGATTGTACAAAGGAGGCCACAAAGGATATTGCAGTGTGGTTCTTGAAGCTGTGGCCGATCATGAACTATGGATTTGGCACACATTCTTCGGCATGGCAGGATCACACAACGACATCAATGTGTTGCAGCGCTCTCCTGTGTTCGCGAAGCTAGTTGAAGGCCATGCCCCACCTGTCAACTATGTGGTCAATGGCCACGAGTATAACAAAGGGTACTACCTAGCCGATGGCATATATCCAAAGTGGGCAACATTTGTGAAGAGCGTCCCCAACCCTCGCGGGAACAAACCTTGTCATTTTGTCGCTGAACAAGAGAGCGTCAGGAAGGATGTCGAGCGGGCATTTGGAGTGCTGCAGCAAAGGTTTGCTATCGTTCGATATCCTGCTCTGACATGGTCGAATGAGCAAATGTGGGAGATGATGAATTGTTGTGTCATCCTGCACAACATGATCATCGAGAGTGAGCGCTATAATCCAGTGCATGATCATATGCCATATGACTTTGAGGGTCCTCATGCACAGGTTGATCATAACGTGCCGGCAGATTTCGCTGATTATATCTCAATGTATTTGAAAATTCGTGATGAAAATACTCATAATGCACTCCAAGCTGATCTAGCGGAGCATTTGTGGGCATGCCGGGCATGGCAGCGACAGAGGAGGAAGAGGAAGACGTTTGAACTTTATTTTATATATTTGAACTATTAAATATTGTATTTGAACTATTACGTATTTATGTATGCTTGATTTTTCCTTTAACAAAATATTGAAATTCATGTAAAAAACCTTTTAGGGCGCCCCTTTGGACGCCGCGAGTGGGGAACACGGGCGACCAAATGGCGTACCTTGTTCGGACAGCGCCCAAATAGCACGTCCGGACATGCTTTGGGCGCCCATTTGGGCGCCGCGGGTGGAGATGCTCTAACCAACCCTGGCGTGAGTCGCGTGACGGTGACACCAGTGCTACCCATCGTTGCAAACGGACGCGGCCCGTGGTTTCTTCGGCGCAAACCCGCGGCGGCGACAGCGACCAGACTGCGGCGACTGCACTGCGCGGAGGGACAACCACACGAGCACCCACGCCCGCCCGTCCACAACCGCCGCGGCGGCGAGCCGAGCCATCAGCCACCCAACCGCGCAGGAGATCTGCCCGCCTGCCAGTCTACCGCGGCACTGCCCCATGGCGCCGACGCGCCCGCTGATGCGCGGGATCCGCCCGCCGCGCGTCTTCTCCACCGCCTCCGCGCGTACCGGCGGCCGCGCCTCGCCGTACGCGCTCGCGCTCGCCGCGCTGCTCGCGGCGTCCGCCTGCCTCCTCGCCCTCATCGCCTTCGGCGTCTTCTCGCTCCCCGTCTCCGCCCCCACCAACCTCGCCACCACCGCCGACACCGAGTCCGGCAGCGCCGAGACGACCGACTCCTCGTCCCGCCCCGCGCGCAACCGCGCCCGCCGCGACCTCAGGTGAGTGATCGACTGCGCGCGAGGGATTCAGATGCAGCAGTACCTGTCCACATTTGGTTCGATCTGAGCTGATCCAGGTGGTCTCGTTCTTGTTGGGTGCAGCGAGGGGCTGGGCGAGCGCGGCGCGCAGTGGACGGAGGTGGTCTCCTGGGAGCCCAGGGCCTTCGTCTACCACAACTTCCTGGTAATTAACCCTCTCGTCCTTCACAAATCACTCCCGCTGCACTGCTATGATTCATTCCTTCCTGCTCCTGCATGCTGCACCGTATAAAGGCTTTCACCGGAAATGATGTGTCGTCAACGTAAGATTTGATGATTGATCTGGGTTTTGTATGTCACTTTAAGCATGTCGTTGAGCTGCATTTATGTGTTATTTCCTTCTCTGGGATCTCGGCTGAATTGTGTTAGTTTGCTTTTGGTGGAACTCTGTTTGTTTGTGGGTTGTTAGCTGATCTACTATTCTGAAAGAATGGGACTGTGGACGGCATGAACTAGTATCATCTGCGTTAACTAACATTTCCAACTACACATTATCGTTCTTCACTTCTCTGTATTATGTATACCAAGCAATATCCTCCTGCCAATACGCCTTAACGGCATTACTTAGCAGATCCTGTTTTTAACCCTGTCATGTGCTGATAGTTTGTTCATTTCATTAGTCCAAGGAAGAGTGTGAATACTTGATTGGATTGGCGAAGCCTCGCATGGTGAAATCAACTGTGGTTGATAGCACTACTGGTAAAAGCAAGGACAGCAGGGTTCGCACAAGTTCAGGCATGTTCCTTCAGAGAGGACGAGACAAGGTTATCCGGGCCATCGAAAGGAGGATAGCAGACTACACCTTCATACCTGCAGGTTCGTAGTTGTTTTAAAGTGATTATTTTATTTTGTGATCAAGCCAAAAATCTGTGGTGAGATTTCTCAGTTGCTAAATTAACATCAAGAAAAACGGAGGCAGTCTGATGGTTATATGTGTCTCCCTAGATCCCCTGTTCTTTGGTATGGATAACACTATAGGAGTATAGCACTACTTAGGTGTGTATATCTTTGTTCAGGACGCGAGCAGTATGTCATTTTTGTCTTGAGTAATGTAGCTCTTAATTTATGGTGCTTTAATCTTTATTAGGTTTGTTTACTAATGTTAACTTGTGCTGGCTTACAGAACACGGAGAGGGACTCCAAGTCCTGCACTATGAAGTTGGGCAGAAGTACGAACCTCACTTCGACTATTTCCTTGACGAGTTCAACACTAAGAACGGTGGTCAGAGGATGGCCACTATTCTCATGTATCTGTACGTATATAGTATCCTTCTCCTCCAACACCTCGGCTGCATGTCAATCCTAACCGTATTGCTAACATGCCTAAAACATATTCTCAACTGAAACAGATCGGATGTCGAAGAAGGGGGTGAGACTATTTTCCCCGACGCAAATGTGAACAGCAGTTCTTTGCCATGGTACAACGAACTTTCGGAGTGTGCCAGAAAAGGTCTCGCTGTCAAACCAAAGATGGGAGATGCGCTGCTTTTCTGGAGCATGAAACCAGATGCCACTCTAGACCCATTAAGTTTGCATGGTTAGTTCAATAACCTGTTCACTTTTCTTGTTAGTTCCATTTTTTCTCCAGGTGAGTTGCATTTTGGAACTCCATTTCCTTCGGGAGCCATTTTATGTTAAAACTTAACTTGTCTTTTATGCGTGTATTCTGACTACCGTCATACAAACTTGTTTATACCGTGTTGTTCTTGCAGGGGGCTGTCCTGTTATTAAAGGGAACAAATGGTCATCAACCAAGTGGCTGCATGTCCACGAGTACAAAGCTTAAGCCTATGAAGCCATTCCAAAGGTACTTTCGACTGCCCTAGGGATCTATACTTTACTTTGTGAGATGTAAAGCCGATGCTGTTCGTTGTTGTTTCCTCGGCACATATAAATAAATCTGGGTTCCTTTGGAAAGTCGTTTCAGTTTCTTCATCATTGGCACTGCAAATTTACGAAGTGGTTTGGCCCCGAAGTAGTTTTGCACACAGCTTGCGTTTCTCCCCATCTTTTATTACTACTAGCTAGGCATCTACGTACTATGTACTCCGCAGCGACATGAACCGTTCATTCCTAGACAATTCGGAATTACCAATTGGTAAGTACGAGCGTCATCCCTAATTCTCTCACTGATGTATGGTTGCATATAAAACGATGGCTGGGGAGGGCCAAACATTTTTAGGTTTATATATGCCATTGGGATCTTGAGCATCTGATTTTGTTTTCTGAAGATTGAGGAGAGTGTTTAAAGCTGATGCCATGCTGCTTTCTGTGTTTGCAGATGACACGGTTTGATCGCTCCAGGACGGTGCCTCTGTGGCTGCATAGCACGCTTTACAGATCCATCCTTGTTAACACTGATTGGTCGAGGATAATCACCGGGTTTCTTCTGGGAGACTGACTTGCCATTCATCTTCTTCCAGTACTTAGCCCCATCTATATTATTTGTGGAGGAACGAATAGTGATGTTGTACTGGTGTATGTAGTGTTGGGGTGGCGCGTTACAGCGGTCCCATTTTTGTATCTCATTCCTGCCCCGTCTGTTCTAGCATTAGAACCATAGCTAATCACCGATGCGGTGCTGTTGTGACTTGTTATTATTACTGAATATCCTAGTACCAGCACAGAGGATTGGAGCTGTCATACATATACATTTACCCGTGTTCCGTGTATTTTGCGTGGTGGAAATTGGCCCAGCATCGATGTTCCGAGGCCTTGAACACGAGCCGTTTCACTCGGAGGTCCTGTTGCTCGGAGATGGTGGTTGAACTGGAGCAGCCTGGGAATTGAGATAGTACGGTATTCCGGTCGAGGATTTTGAAGGGAACTCGGCGGTTGTCTGAAACTGAAGTTTCGGTAGAGGGTTCGAAGGGAGAGTTTGTTTTTCATGTATAGTTGGCAGATTAACAAGTAGCGTCGGGTGAGCGAATGAATGGCAGATGTTGGCGGAAGTGACGGTGGAACTGAATCTGCCGAGTCTTGGTGGTGCAGGCTCACGGACTCACCTGACGCTGAGATCGACACTACTGCTAGAACGGTGGAATAATAATAAGTAAACACCAAAATAAATGAATGAATGAATGATGGAGTCACTCTCGTCTCCGCCAGAACTAGTCATACTCCTCCTACCCTGAAGAAAATTCAACTTTCCCTTGAGACAGTGTGGTGTACAACGCCAATCGCGCGCTCACACGGAATGGAAGAGACTGAGTAGAAGGGAAGAAGAGAAAACAAATCGAGGGAGGCGGGAGAGACGGACAGGCGTCGGCGCGTGAGCCCTTCCTTCTTCTTCTCTGTCTGGCACCGGCACACCGACGCGCTCCTCTTCCTCGCCAATTTCCTACTCCTCCTCCTTCCCTCCCCTTTCCACTTCCTCCCACAACCCGCATCTCCGACCAGGCACGCAGATCTCGCCGCCCCGGGGCGCGCCAGACCCGCGCACTCCCCGCCCCGGATCTGCCGCTGCCCGCCGGCCATGGACTCCGGCGGGGGGGCCACTGCCATCCGGGTGCCATACCGCCACCTCCGCGACGCCGAGATGGAGCTCGTCAGCCTCAACGCCACCACCTCCAGCCCCCGTGCCCGCGCCTCGCCCAAGGACCGTCACCAACGGCCCGGGACGGCGAGGAGGGGGCCGGCGACGAGAGCGCGGCTGAGGACACGACGGGCGGCGCGCCCAAGTACCGGGTGGTGCTCGCCTGCATGGTCGCCGCCGGCGTGCAGTTCGGGTGGGCGCTCCAGCTCTCCCTCCTCACCCCCTACATCCAGGTACGATACCCCCTTCCTTCCACCGCTCCCTATACACACACACGCCCGCGCCCGCTGCCTCGCAGGCTAGATCTCGCCGGAGCATGCTGTGCCAGCGACAGCGAGCAACCTCAATGGGTGGCTGGGTTGTTTCAGTATTTCAGTATGCCTGCGCCATTTAGTAGGGAGGGGAGGGACACCGGTCTGTTCCCCATTTCTGTTTAGAGTGACGCCACCCACGGCATACATGTACCTAGTTGCAACTTCTTACCCGATAAGGCGGTTGGACGACGATCTGTTGCCGATGACCAATACTAAATACTGAATTACTGATACTGATCAGAGCAAGCTTCCGGTGACAGACACCTGCTCGGCTCTCTAGTTCACGGATGTAGGCAGGAATCCTAATTTGAATTTAAAGAATATAGACCAAAAGCCGCAGTCCCTTCTTGAGATACTAGTGATCAGCTAACAAAAACACGAGGCCAAACTGTTTTGTTAGGAGATTAACTAGTGTATACAGCAACCCCATTTTTAATCTTTTACCTATGAACGTTTCTCTGGAACGCCGTGGCGAAATGCCAGTCTTTCTGTACTGTCCGAAATGTCAGATAGCTGGTATGCCATGCCTGATTTTCTTGTTTATTGGTCCAAGTAAATTTACCTCCAACCCTCCTTAATTCTTGTAACTAAACTTCAGCAATGAACTCATTGAAGGCTGCCATCCTTCTAATATGCACATTACCATTATATTTTTGCATGACTGAACCTAATCAGATTTCAGTCTCCACCCATTACCTTTGGTAAGTCAGTACTGTGCATGTGCGTTCATATGTTTGAGAAATGGTCTCCAGACTGAGATCGTAGCGTCATGAAGTGTTTATGTTTTAACTGTGCTCCACACGGTTATTTTTTTCCCTATGTACTCACCGGTGGATGTTTATTCCTAATCTTATCATGCAGACTCTAGGAATAGACCATGCCATGGCATCATTCATTTGGCTCTGTGGGCCCATTACCGGTTTTGTGGTAAGTTGTGCGGCAAGACTATTGCTGATTCTGTTCACTGTCGGTATGTAGATACTCAGATTGCTAAATGTTTATGCTCTGGCCAGGTTCAACCTTGTGTTGGTGTGTGGAGCGACAAATGCCGCTCCAAGTACGGAAGGAGAAGGCCGTTCATTTTGGCTGGTTGCATGTTGATATGTGCCGCTGTGAGTTTATACCATGTTTGATAGCTTGTCATATTTTCCCCATTCCCTCCCTGCTCTAATAGGTAGACTTTACACGTAGGTAACTTTGATCGGATTTTCTGCAGACCTTGGTTACATGTTAGGGGATACCACTGAGCACTGCAGGTAATCATTCATTCTGCTAATATCTTGTTTTGTTAACTTTCCCATCAAGGTATCGTCACTAAAATGCTGATAATTTTGTATACAGTACGTACAAAGGTCTAAGATATCGAGCTGCTATTATTTTCATTCTTGGATTCTGGATGTTGGACCTTGCGAACAATACAGTGCAAGTAAGCCTATTTGAAACTTTACATGTGATCTCATGTATATGCACCATATTTTTTTTTAAAGTTTTTTGCACCATGTCTTTATCGATGTTGTTGGATAGTTGATCAATGTTCTCCTAACGTTTGTTCGTTGTTGGTATATCTAGGGACCTGCTCGAGCACTTTTAGCCGATCTTTCAGGTGGTTAATACATTCAGTTAGAATCTCTACTAAATCTGAATCCACCTCTAAAGTACCAGTCATGGAATGATACCTTATTATGCAGGTCCTGGTCAATCTAATTCGGCAAATGCAATATTCTGCTCATGGATGGCTGTCGGAAATGTTATTGGCTTTTCGGCTGGTGCAAGCGGGAACTGGCACAAGTATGTTGTGTAGTATGTTATTTTGTACTTCTATTATCCTGAAGCTTACTTTCAAAAGTTGGCTCGTGCCATTATCTAGAAGGAATCAAACTTATGCTAGTTGACATAAATGGTTAGTTTCGCAGTTGGTAATATCTGAAACCTTGCCACTATCTACAAAGATTCCCTACTAAATTATGCTAGCCAAGCTGTATCTGTAAATACTAGTATATTTGCTGTTCCTGCCTTGATGATGTACTTTATTTGAACTATGTTCTTGCAGTAGCATAGGGTGAATCCCACTATTTGTTTTTTCCACCTTTATCTTTCCGACAAAGATGGCCGGCTGATGCTAACATACTTTCCTAATGGGACTTGTCCAATAAAAAATGTGCAATAATGACAAAACTCTACCTTTTCAATGAAATGAAATGCAAGTGTCTTTTGCGTTTTCTCGAAAAAATAATGACAGCTCATGTTTTTTTCCATCCATGATGTAATATCTGCTTTTGTATCTGGCTATCTGCAATTGGTCCTCTTGTTTAGGGATTCTTGCTACATCAAGTTCATTTGATCATTTCTAGTTTCTCCTCTTCTCAACTGCAGCTGATTTGCCCGCTAAAAAGGCTGATATTTGTACTTTTGTTATCTATGCAGGTGGTTTCCTTTTCTAATGACAAGAGCATGTTGTGAAGCTTGTGGTAATTTGAAAGCAGCTTTCTTAATTGCAGTTGTAAGTTCTCAGAGACTCTGCAACTTACCTAGGACTTTAGGTTTAATATGATCACACAAATGAACTTCTGGCTGCAATCTGCAGAAGTCGAGTAACCTGACCAATTATCTATTGACTATTGTGCAGGTATTCCTTTTGTTTTGTATGTCTGTTACCCTTTACTTTGCTGAAGAGATCCCGCTGGAACCAAAGGATGCACAACGGTTATCTGACTCTGCTCCTTTACTTAATGGCACTAGAGATAATGATGGTGCATCGAGTGAACAAACCAATGGAAGAGTTCCTAATGGTCATGCGGACGCAAACAATGTCTCGGCTAATTCCAGTGCTGAGGATTTTAGAGATGCGGGCTCCAACTCGAACGAAGACAATGTTGAAGCTTTCAATGATGGACCAGGAGCGGTTTTGGTTAACATTTTGACTAGCATGAGGCATCTACCTGCTGGAATGTATTCTGTGCTTCTGGTTATGGCCCTCACATGGGTATGCCATAAAAATGGATTACATAGATAGATTCGCACAGCTGCTTGCTGATGGTCTCTTTTGTTGGGAATTGATGGTGTTCATCACATTTATTTGTTTTGCAGATGTCATGGTTTCCCTTTTTTCTTTTTGACACTGATTGGATGGGGCGTGAGGTTTTTCACGGGGACCCAAATGGAAACTTGAGTGAAAGGAAAGCTTACGACGATGGTGTCCGAGAAGGTGCATTTGGTTTGCTATTGAATTCAGTAAGAACCTGTGATCAATTTGTTTGACATAATTTTGTATGACCAGTTAGATGCATTTGTATTCTTGGTAGATGTATACTTCAACAGACACTGCAGTTTAGTTGGTCATACTACAAATGCTCTTGAAATTTAGTTACTTCATGGTGGTTCTAAAACATAGCAATTGTATGTGACTGCAATGAATTAAGTCGGTGGCTGTAATTTTGGTTTGTTCATGTAGGTTGTCCTTGGGATTGGTTCTTTTCTTGTTGATCCACTATGCCGGATGATGGGTGCAAGATTGGTTTGGGCAATCAGCAACTTCATAGTGTTTGTCTGCATGATGGCGACAACAGTGCTAAGTTGGATCTCATTTGACCTGTACTCAAGTAAACTTCATCACATAATTGGAGCAGATAAAACAGTCAAGAATTCAGCGTTGATTCTTTTCTCTCTTCTCGGATTGCCACTCTCTGTTAGTACCAGACTCTGAACACATTGTGCCTTATTACGTCGGAAGATGTCTTATATTCCGCTCTTTCGTGTGTTACAGATAACTTACAGCGTTCCGTTTTCGGTGACTGCTGAGCTGACTGCCGGAACAGGAGGTGGACAAGGTCTGTGTCACCCGATGTTTGTTTTTACAGCATGCTTCACAGCCTCAGTGATCATGGTGGACTGATAATGGTTGTACCAATGTGTAGGTTTGGCTACTGGAGTTCTAAATCTAGCTATCGTTGCTCCTCAGGTTAACCTTTTTTTCTCTTGAATGATTCCCTACATGCGTCATTGCAACATATGCTGACCACATTCTTCTACTCTGCAGATAGTAGTGTCACTCGGAGCTGGCCCATGGGACGCCCTCTTCGGGGGAGGGAACGTCCCCGCCTTCGCCCTGGCTTCGGTCTTCTCGCTGGCAGCAGGAGTGCTCGCTGTGCTCAAGCTACCAAAGCTGTCAAACAACTACCGATCTGCCGGCTTCCACGCAGGCTGAACCTGAAACCTACTGGTTGCCACATGTAACATCCAGATACTCGGTTCCAACACTACTAAACCACACCACCCGTTTTGACATTCGTTTATATGGAAATGATTCATTTTCCCCTCCTTCCTGTCGGCTACAGAATAAGACCACAGATAGGGATTAATTAGGTTAGAGAGAGATACTGTAGTAGTTAGGCCTTTGTGCATACAAGCAGGTCTATGCAAAGTTGTAAAAGCAAGCTGTGTCTAAATGTTTTTTTGACAGTATATGCAAGAGAAAATTTCACAGTGGCCGGATGTAACTTGTTTTTGGTCTGGTAACTTGAGCTTGTTTTTTTTTGATAGTAATACGTATATATTAAAGCAGATGCATACAGAGTACAGAATACGCATACAGAGGAAAGACCAGAGGGAGACGCAGCTCCGTACAAATTGCAGAAAGACCCCTCGGGAACAAAAGATTTACAACGAAGTCCCCGAGAACTCTGCCACACCAGTCCACTACTCGTCTCAGGCGCCGGCAAGCAGCGAGGGAGAAGACGGCGGACACCCATAGACCCAAAGCTGGAGAAGCTCCATCGCCATGACGGCTTTATGAACCCCGAGAAGAAGCACCAGAAGTGCCCACCTGTCGCTGTGGCGCGCGGGTCGGGGAACAACCCCAAGCTCACCTCCAACCTCCAGAACCGGCCGCTTCCGTCGACGACGTCGAGGAGCCGCACCAGATCCGCCTGCCGCAGACCTCAAGCCCAGCACGGAACACGCAGACCTCCAGCCCGCCGCCAGCCACACCAGGCCAGCCGCGACGGCTCCTGCAGAGGATCCCAACATCTCCACATCGGCGAGGGAGCCATCACCGAAGCGACGGTGGAGAAGGGGAAACAAAATCCAACACAAGATGGTCACCACCGCCATGACCATCTTGCCCGGAAACCTAACCTCCCAGATCGAAGACCGGCAGGAGCCAAGCAAGCCGCGTCGATGCCGAATCTGGAGGAAATTATTCGCCGCCGCCGTCACCACCGTCGAGACCGAAGTGACGGACGAGCGAAGACCTAGCCCTAACCTATCTACACGCCAGGAACAGACCGGCGAGGTTCCCCCTCCCTCCCGCCGCCGGAGCGGCAGGCGGAGGGAGGAGGAACTCCACGGCCCGCCGGCGGAGAGCGGTGACAGACGGGGTGCTTTCCTTATCGCCTGTCGCGAGAGCTTGTTTGTTGTATTGTGCATGCAATTTTCCTGTGTGTCCGCAACGAAAAAGCGATCCGATCTCTCTCTGCATGCCACGTTTGTGTTGTATACTTTTTTGAAATGGTTTTTTTTTTCAGCTTCTTGAGATGGGTTTTCTCTCTGAACCAATATCATCTCCACTACTTATATAAAAATAAACATGTTGAGATACAATTAATCTCAACCATCAAACACCGAAGATCAAACGGTCTACACCGCTCCGATGTTGAGCTCAACTCAACACAGTTTTCAGGACAGCCCAAGCTGGCTGAACCGGCGTAGCAGTAGCTCAGCTCCGCACTGTCCCCAATCCCGCACCCAAACCCTCGCCGCCGCCGGTCCTGATGGACGAGCTCGTGGAGGAGGTCCTCCTCCGCCTTCCGCCGGACGAGCCCGCCTGGCTCGTCCGCGCCTCGGCCGTCTGCAAGCCCTGGCGCCGCATCCTCGCCGCCCCAAGGTTTCGCCTTCGCTATCGCGAGTTCTACGGGACTCCTCCCCTCCTGGGATTCTTCAAAGGGGACAACAACCGCTTCGTCCCCACCTGCGCCCTCTCCCCTGCCCAGGTCCGCTCTGGCTGGGACCACATGTTCACCCTGGACTGCCGCCACGGCCGTGCCCTCTTCGTCACCGCCCCCCGGCTGAACTGGGAGCTCGTCGTCTTGGACCCTTTGACGGGCCAGCAGCGCCGCGTGCCCTCGCCCAATCGCCAGCTGCCGTGGTTCAGTGCGGCGGTGCTCTGCGCGGCACAAGGCTGTGACCACCAGGGTTGCCAAGGAGGGCATTTCCTCGTGGTCCTGGTGTCCACACGTCCGGCCGGCTCTACTCGTCGGAGACTAGCGCGTGGAGCGAGCTCACCTCTGTTCATCACCCCAATATCGAGTGTGACTCTCATGTCACTGCGCCTAGCGTCCTTGTAGGTGATGATGCACTCTACTTCAACGCCGCAGAGGGCATCATCGAGTGCCAGCTTGGTACCCTCCGCTTGTCAATGCTAGAGAAGCCGATGGATGAGCATGGGACTGTCATGGCGGCGGAACACGGTGGAGTGGGATTCGCTGCCGTGGTGGACGTGACAAGCCTCGCCATTTGGATTTGGTCGATGGAGACCGGACCCGCGGGAGCCATGGGATGGGCCAAACTCAGGGTAATCGATCTTAAGACGCTGCTTCCTGATGGTGCCCCCTCGATCCCTGAATGTGGGATTAGTAGGTCGCAGCAGCGTGCATCGCTGAGTAGCTCCACGGAGGGCACCAAGTCCTTTTCATGAGCACATGTTTTGGCTCCTACATGGTCAACATCAAGTCAGGGCGAGCCAGGAAGGTGTCTTGTGAGTTGTGACGGGAAAAGAATATTTCCCTACATGAGATTCTACATCCCAGGTAATATTGTCAGTCTACTACCCATATAGGCATGCATGACGTTATATCCTCGCATTTCTGCAGCAATGGAAGCAGCTCAAGGTTGTTGAGTTGGTGTTTGGTGGTTGGCAAGGTCGAGTTGCTGGAGCAAGTGCTTCTGGATCAAGGGCAGGGGAGGTGGTAGTAGCAGTGGCTCTGGATCCGTGTTGGTCCTGGTTTAGGGAGCTTTGTTCAAGTAGTTGGTTGCTTCCGTGCTTGGTTTATGTAAGAAGCCTGTTTAATTATTAGGAAGTTGCTTTCGGAATTGCATTGCAATGTTTAGGAACTTTGTTTAAGAAGTTATTATTGATTCCGTGCTTTCAGTCTTTTGCAAAACTTCTTGGCCAGATTGAGCTTGTGTTCTTGAGAATGGTGAGACAAGCATGTCACGTACGGAGAAGAGCTTATCTGAATGTGCACCGGTAAAGTGCTGGTGGCATTTTGGTGCGGCCACTCCAGGTGCCATGTAGCCGACGACAGCAACCTCCACAGGGAGGCGAAGGAGAGCACAGGCCACATGTAATATCCAGATACTCGGTCCCAACACTACTAAACCTCGTCACCTATTATGACATTCGTTTATATGGAAATTGATTCATTTTTCCCTCCTTCCTGCCAGCTAGGGAATAAGACCACAAAGATAGTGATTAGGTTAGAGAGAGGTAGTTGTTAGACCTTTGTGCATACAAGCAGGTCTATGCAAAGTTGTAAAAGCAAGCTGTATTTATATGTTTTTGTTGACAGTATATGGAAGAGAATTTTGTGCGCAAGTTCAGATACTATAGATTTTTTTATAAATTAGGCGGATTTAACTTGTTTTTGGTCTAATAACTTTTGTTTGACGAAAACTTGATCCGATCTCATGTACATGCTGCGTTTGTGGCTTTGTGCTGTATACTTTTGTTTTCAGATTGCTTTTTTATAGCTATTTTTAGAGCTTTTTGAGATGGTTTTCTCCCTCAGTTAATAATCCATTGTTTGGTTGTGAAAATAGTACTCCCCGTGGGTTTGCTGTGTTGTAAGGAAACTTCTGGTTTCCATGTTACTTTATTAATATAAAAATCCACACCGTAGGGTTTTTCCCTACGGTGTCATGCTAAAAAAAAGTACTCCCCGTTTCCAAGTCAAACTACTTTAGTTTTTGACCAAGTTTATAGAAAAATATATCAGTATCTATGACATCAATTTGGTTTTATGAAATTTACAATAAATAGTTTCGTAATATACAGATTTTGGTAATATCTACAACATCAATTTTGTTCTTGACACATTTTTCTTTAAATCTTGTCGAACTTAGGCAAGTTTGACTGAGGACAAATAAAGAACTTTAATTATTTTGGAATGGACGAAAAAAACTTGAAACCTATCATTTTATTTAGAGACACACAGAAGCGGTTTCTGCTGGTGGCCAGGCCTCATACACGTGGTTCCTTCCTTGTTTGAGATGAACTGGGTCGAAAGCCCAGCAGGCCCAACGAAGGCAGAACACTCTCGTTAACTTTACCCCGAGCCATCCCAACTCCGGCCCTTTTCCCAGCGCCGACCACCATGGCCGCCGAACGTAGCTCCGACCTCACCAACGGGGCCCCGGCTGCCGCCGCCGGGAAGAAATCCCGGGAGAGCGAGCGCCGCCGCCGCCGCCGGAAGCAGAAGAAGAACAAGGCCCCGTCCGACGCCGCCGCCGCAGCAGATGCCGCCGACGCCGACGCGGGCGAGGAGGACAAGCCCGATTCCAAACCCCCGGTACGTGGAGCGCCTCCTGGTAGCCCTAGGGCTTGGTTAGCGGCGGTCTAGCTCGCCTGACGTAGCTGGGGCTCTGACGTGGGTTGTGCCGTGCGCGCAGGTGGAGATCGAGGTCGAGTACGTGGCGGAGGAGCCGGACCTCGCCGACGTCGCTGACGGCCTCCTCGCCGACTTCAAGAGCATCTTCGACAAGTTCACCTTCAAGGACACCCCCGCCGCCACCGAGGTATAGGAGACTCCACGTCCCCCTCCCCTCTATTTGGAAGTCGTTGAGGAGCAAAACCTTACGAAATTTGCAACCCAGCTGCTTTGCAACTGAATCGATTCTCACTAGTTTTGTAACTTGCTGGTAGGATGGGGAGAAGAAGGACGAGGCTGGCGCCGACGCAGCGAAGAAGGGATCAGGGTCGGATTCCGACGACGACGAGCAGGACGCCCAGCAGAAGAAGAAGGAAGGGGGCATCTCTAATAAGAAGAAGAAAGTTTGTTCTCTATCTCTGTCTGCCTGTTGCTCCGTTTAATGACTTGTTACCTGGGCTTCTTATGTCTTGTGATTCGCTGAACATAAGTTATTCGTGTTTTGAAGCTCGAACAAAGGATGAAGATTGCAGAGCTGAAGCAGATATGCAACAGACCTGACGTCGTTGAAGTAAGCCACCCTCCTTTGTGTTGTATATCAAGTGCGCCAGGCGGTTCGATGTACATGTATGTGTCTGAATTGGATGTGTTGCTGTTGCATCCTAGGACACTTGTCCATCTAGTGTTGCATTGCCAAGAGCTGCCAATGCTAGTATATAACTCTAGATCTGAAATGAATCCACAAATTTGAGAAAGGATGCCCCACTGCACATAATCATTAGTTGATAAAACTAAAATTCTGTCATCGAATTAGTTTTGATTTTGTTAACGGAAGGCCTAAGCCCGGTTTATCAATAAAGCCACAAACAGCAAGGTGTTCAAACAAGTATCACCCAACAGCCACAAACCAAAGTTCCATGAAATCCATCCTTGCGCCTGGAGAGCAAACACAGGGCTACATGCTACATTAGTTCGAATTTTGATCATGAACACGTCTTGTCTAGTCACATAGTTTACGTTGGTTGCATATTGTTGTTTTATCTGAGTAAAGTAATAGGTAGTCAGGTTGAAGGCAACTTCGAAGCTTATCTTAGGGTGAATCGCTAGAAAAATTTGTTAGCAACTTGTGCCTTTTCCCAGCTACAAGTAAAATTAAGATATATTTCTGTTGTAGAAGGCTACGACGCATGCAAAAACATGTGCCAGGGTAGCTTGTATTGGTGGTGTGAACATAAGAAATAATCATGGTCATATTAAGTGAAGAAAAGCCATCACTAGATTCTTTATTTTTGTACATTGTAACTCTAAATTGTTTATTAATTAGCTCTAACTGATGCGACACTACTTTTTTCTGCTAGGTATGGGATGCGACCGCGTCAGATCCCAAGTTACTTGTCCATCTGAAGTCTTACAGGAATACTGTACCTGTCCCAAGACACTGGTCTCAAAAGAGGAAATTCTTGCAGGTTCGTGATGCATCTACCATGAATAAGATTACTCTGTTTTGTGTAATTATTCAAGGAGCACACACATCTGAGAAATAAACCATACCAATCATAAAACAATGCTGATATTAGTGGAGTGGTAGGCAGATGCAAATCAGACCATCATTTTTCTTTGAAATACAATTGTAAAAGTCGCCGGAGCAGCTCCCTTGATTGATATCCAATAAACACTGCATGCTTTTCCTGAATTTGTTACAGAAGTTTTATTTATTAAAAGTTGTAACATGCCCAGCCCCAAATTCACTCAAAACCCAGCCCTCACGTGGGATGGCCTGTGCATGGGTAATACTTCACTTAGGTTTCGTTCTTGCATCATGTAAAAGTGGAAGCTCAGAAACACAACTATTTGGGCCAACATGTATTTCATGCTAGTTTACCCCAATGTAAAGTGGCTAGGCGTTGCAGTCGGGTGGGTGTTATTAGAAGGGATGAGGGAACATAAAGTCGATAAGGTTTTTCCCCTCCCTCTTATACATGTAATTAATTCTTGCAGGAGTGCTGCAACTTCCTTGGAGCAAGGGCTTGGTGGTACAGTACTTGAGTGATTACTGTATTATAAATCTGAGGTGTTTCATCTAGTTAATTAATGCGAGGCATTTATTTGAAAGAGATTATGGTCTACCTAGAATCTTGACCTTTTGCCCTCCTTTGTAGCTTGCACATACAAGTATCACATTTGCCCAGCCAACCCACTGCAGAATGCAAATTATTTTTCATGTCATAATAAAAACCTCAAATTATGCTTTTTCCATAGTTCATATTATATGTATCTTGTCTATCGACTTTACATCACTATGTTATTTCTTTCAGGGCAAGCGAGGTATAGAGAAACAACCGTTCCAACTTCCTGACTTCATTGCTGCAACTGGAATAGAAAAAATAAGACAGGTAGCTTACAATCTTGGTTGTTTGTACCAATGCTAGGGACATTGCATCCCCCTTGTCAATTTGGTAATATAGAAGCTGTTCGTTATTTGCGCTTTAATTCATATTTCACAAATATTAAGTGGCTCTATATGCATTTCAGGCATATATCGAGAAAGAGGATAGCAAAAAGTTGAAGCAAAAGCAGCGGGAGCGTATGCAGCCAAAAATGGGCAAGATGGATATAGATTATCAGGTCAGTAAATTCTGATTAAGACATATAGAAAGCCCACGATGTGTATTTACATTTTCCCATAATGGGCAATACAGATGCATATTATATAGTATATTTCCTGGGCTTCCTCCGTATTTCTATACTTCTATATACATGCATATTCCGTTTGCCAGGTGTTTAAACCTAATGTCTGCACCTGCCACTTATTGTGGCCTGTTGTCTCGTGTCCCTACATTTAGGGTACTAATATGATAATGTTCATGTGAAAGGGACTTGACTGATAGTAGGATGTGTTTGTTTCATATGTTCAAATTTCAGACACGTGTTCACTTCTGGCATGATACACACGCAGGAAAGCCAAGTCTCACCACATTTTTTTGTGTGCAGGTTTTGCATGATGCCTTCTTCAAATATCAAACTAAACCAAAATTAACTAGTCATGGTGACCTGTACTACGAAGGGAAAGAGTTTGAGGTACTTTTGCTTTGTTCTCTTCTTGATATGTCGGAAACGAAGATGTGCGTGTCTTCAAACCTGCCTCACTGAGCACAATGCTATGCATGTATGCACTCAACAGGTCAAACTGAGGGAAATGAAGCCAGGTATGCTGTCCCGAGAACTTAAAGAAGCTCTTGGTATGCCTGATGGTGCGCCACCTCCATGGCTTATAAACATGCAGGTATTGTTCTTTTTAAAGAAAATCTCCATGCAAAACTGTTCTTCTGGTTGACTGCTATTTCTGTTACTAGCCAACTGTCAACTGACATCAAATAATTTGGCAGAGATACGGTCCTCCACCCTCTTACCCTTCGCTGAAGATTCCTGGTCTGAATGCTCCAATTCCTCTTGGTGCTACTTTTGGTTACCGACCTGGGGAATGGGGAAAGCCCCCTGTCGATGAGGTATACTACGTCCAATTGCGTTTTGTTGGCTTGACTGTTGTTGATGGCCCGTTGTTAAATGCATGTCTAATCAACTAATAAATATATTTTCTGATCTATTTACTTGTTTTGACTAACAGCATGGGCGCCCCCTTTATGGAGATGTTTTTGGCATCATACAGCAGGATGAACCTAATTATGATGTATGTATAATCCAGCTGTCTCCCCCAAAATTTCCTGGGTTCTTGTGCTCTGAACTGCAGCTACTAGTTTGCTGACTGTTGTGCTACATTGTATTCCAGGAGGAGCCTGTTGACCGCAGTAAGCACTGGGGAGACTTGGAGGAGGAAGAGGAAGAGGAGGAAGAAGAGGAGGAGGAAGAGGAAGATGAACCAATGGAAGATGAAGACATGGAGGAAGGCATTCAGTCTGTCGAAACCATGTCAAGGTGCTACACGATAATCCTTTGATGGCTTGCTTATGTTCACTTTCCTAACCGTCTAACTTATGGCATTTCTTCTTTTGTTAATAGCACTCCCACTGGCATCGAAACACCTGATGCTATTGAACTTCGGAAGCAACAGAGGAAAGAGCCTGAAAGGCAAACCGAAAAGCAGCTATACCAGGTGAGGACTTCTCTTCAGTTTTGTGGAATTTCATGCCAAATCTCGTTACAGAGCTTTAATTTGGCTCATTGCAGTTCATAACCAATATTTTGTTCTTTTTCATCTGAAGGTTCTTGAGCAGAAGGAGGAAAGAATTGCACCTGGGGCACTCTATGGATCAAGCCATACGTATGTAACACTAATAGAAACCTAGCTAGCTGTACAATGTTTTCTGGTGGTTTCATGTATGGATTCAACCATATGGAGAACTCATTTTTGTATCTTTGCTTCTTTTACAGGTATGTTGTCGGGGCACAGGATAAAGCTGGGGTTAAAAGGGTAAGTTTTGATATCCCCTGCACGTATACAAGTACTGCCGATCCACGCATATGTTTTAGCGATTTATTGAACTTTTCCTTGTGGTTCTCTTTGGCAGGTTGATCTTCTTAAGAATCAAAAGTCCGATAAAGTGGATGTCACCATACATCCCGAGGAGCTCGAAGTTATGGACGATGTTTTGGCAGCCAAGTAAGTTCACTTTTAGTTACTGGTGTTTATCAACCTTTGCCAATATCTGCAAGTCAAGACGTTAACGCCTTACCTTGAAAACCATGGAAACAGATACGAAGAAGCACGCGAGGAAGAAAAGCTGCGGAACCAGAAGGAAGATTTCAGCGACATGGTGGCGGAGGTACTCTTTTACGCTCCTTAGCTGTTCAACTAGAGGCAAATGCCAGTTTCGTTGACCTGTACCCTATCTTTATTTTCTCGATATTTGCAGAATGCGAGCAAGAGGAAGAGGAAGCACGAGAAGGACGGGAAATCATCGAAAAAGAAGGACTTCAAGTTCTAGATGGCGTCACTGAGTTGTTGTCACTCTTCCGTTCCCCTCTAGGAGGATGCTTTCCATTTCTTCCAGAAACCTTGTACTTTTAAGATGTATGTATACGTATGCATGGGAACACTAGTTGTCTGTCAGTAGCATTCAGCCTGCTCCTCTGGCTGGCGATGGAACGAACCCGAGTAGAAGATGAAAATGTATGCGGTTGTAGTCCGTACATGTCAACAGCTTGTTATGTTGAGGTTATTGTTGTTAATGATTACTAGCATGATATAGTGCTGCGTTGAAGAGTAAACCAACTGTTCTGAGTATAACTATGGTGCAGAATTTCGTTTTGACTATTATTGAGAATCTTTTAAAAATTCTTCAGTGCTGCATGTGCAGATACTACGGTAATGATACTTCACTAAAACCTTAGATCGGCTAGAGATACGGGTAGGGATCTATTCGGAATTTCGGATAAGCTATTTCAACAATCATACATGGGTGGCAAAGAAATACTGATATATAGTCAAGCTTTCAAGAAAAAAGTTTTAAGAAAAACAGTTATGCTTCAGTATGTAGCATTGAGTGGGGTCCCACCGGTCATAGGCCCTGTATTTTTTCCCACACTCATCGATCGATGGACGGGAAGATGAGGCGTGGCGGCGGCGGGAGGAATGTGGGGGGTTCTGCTGCTGGCCTCTCGACGGGCGGAGGGACGAGCGCTGCGACCCACACGCGGGCCTCGTCGACAGCCAGTGGCGGCGCCAGGAATTGGAGGCTGGGTATTCATCCCAAATTTTTTTTGCTCAAATGCAATATATGAACAAAACATGGGGAAGTTGGTAAATTAAAAACTTGCATCTAGAAATTAGATGGGGGCGAGCACCGGAAATTAAGAACTTGCTACCTAGCCGGGGGAGAAATTGCTGGCGAAGAGCGGGCCTCATGCCTCGGGGAGTCGAGGGCGGGGCGGCGGCCAGCGGCGAGCGTCGGTGCCGCCGGGGGCGTGGAGTAGCAATCGAGAGGTCGCGTCCAGAACCCGGAGGTCGGAGGAGCAGGTCGGCGACTCGCGCCATGGAGTCACTTCTCCTGCCTTTGTTTGTTGTCCTATCCCCTCCGTAGCACGCATCTCCGGCATGCGGCAGCTCTGGGACTGGAGGAATAGGGCAGGGGAAGTGGGGAACGGGAGAGGCAGAGGTGTCTGCGTGCTGTGTTCGTGCTATTGACGATTGCGAGCAGCGAAACGTTTGCTGCCTGTGCACTTGTCCCAGCCTTCGTGGGCTGGGCTGAATCTTGGATATATGTAGTTATGTACATACTTTTGTTTCCACCAAAATCTTTGGGTATTCCCTGGAAGACAGGGGCATACCCCTGGCGCCGCCCTGTCGCAGCGCCTGCCGGACGGGGAGGACCGACGCGGCGATTTGGTAGTAAGATAGCTTGGTTTGGGTTTGCAGTAATTCAGTTTTTACCAAACTTAGTCGAGTTAATATGTCATGGCCCTTAACTCGATTGAACATGTGATTCCCCTTCATATGAACAGTGTTTTGATCCTGGCGATCGGACGATCCGCGCGTCATCCCGTGATGTTTTTGCAAAAAAAACCTCATCAACCGAGAAATGGCTCCGCAGCACACAATTTTCCACTACAACGGACTAAAGAGCAATTTCAGTAAACGTCGGGGCCTTCCTGCAAAAACACCCGCACAACTCCCCTCCTCTCTTCTCTCTCCTGCGCGGCGCCGAGTTCGTCGTCGGCCGTCGCGCTCGATGCCGCCGCTCCGGTGCTCCCCCCTCAAATCCAAGCATTCACCGGCCTCCGCTGCCGCTGCCTCTCCCTCCTTGCCGGAAATCGCCCGCCGAAACTTCGCGAGCGCGCCGCAATCGACTCCGTCGTCGTCGCCGTCCTCCGCCGCGTGTGCACGCCACCGGAGACGCTCCGATGATACAAAGTCGGCGGCGCCGCCACCTGCGGGCAGCTCGCGACCGTGCGCATCCCACGCGCTCACGCGCGCGTCCCGGCTCGCGGTGGCGCGACGCCGGCGTGGTCGACGCCGCCGCGGCGGATTCTGGCCATTGATGACGTTACCGTGCCGTCACCATGTCGTTGGGCCGAGGAGGTGGGCCGGTTCGTGGGCTGGGCCGCCTGCTGTGCGGCTGGCTCGGCTTTTTTTCTTCTTTTTTTACCCTGTTTTCCTGTTTTCAAAACTTTTATAAATTTTTAAATACAGGTACAAACCAACTCAAACCAATTTCCAAAAAATTGTGAAAATAAAAATAGCCATTTCAAATACTTTGTGACCGTTTCCAAATTATTTCAAATCTTAATTTTTTAATAATACACAAAGGCTCATTTGACACGTTTACGTCATTTCGTAAAATATAGATTTCATGATTTTCTTTCGAACTCAAATAAAATCCAGAAATCCAGAAATACTAACCCTAGCCGCCGGCCTCCTTATATAGGCAGCCAGAAAACTAGTTGGTTGGACAGGCCCAAACCGAAACACACAAAAATAAAACCTGCGTGGCCCATAACATTACCTGGAATAATAAAAAGAAATAAAGTAAACCGCACATGGCACGCCTCTAACTTGGTGGAATCCTGAAATTGGGCTTCAGCTCCTCCTTCTTGGGAACAATAGAAGGCACTAGGATGCCCTCATCATCCTCCCCCCTTGGAAAGGCGTTGCCCTCAACGCCGGAAGGTCTACTCCAGCAGGTGGCATAAAAATTGCAACATCGCCATAGTCCTTCACTATCTTCAAGTCTCGTCGGCCTACCACACCACCCTCGTGGCTAGCTGAATGCGGCATGGCTCTTGGCACCTCCTTTCTTCTCCATATACGGATAGATTGGGGCGCCATCCCCTTCTGCTTCTCAATGCTTGTTGGAGCCTTATTGACGTTGACATGTATCTTCTGAGCACGGCCTTGTATAGGTGAAATACCCGGACCACACAACTGACGAACACGTCCATCCTTACCCCTGTGCACACGCACTGCTGCTCCAATTTTCCTCACAGCTGTTCCCACAAATTTGCGGTCTAGTCCATTCTCTAAGCTGAGGTCCTGAGAGCTCTTCTCAGATCATCCATCCATCCACAAGCAAACGCTCGCCGCAAGAGGGAGAGAGAGAAGCTCTGTGCTGATGGAGGCCACGGGGCTGAGCATCGGTAAGTCCGTGCTGAGCGGGGCGCTCAGCTACGCCAAATCTGCCGCTGCCGAGGAGCTGGCCTTGCAGCTCGGCGTCCAGCGCGACAAGACCTTTGTCACCGGCGAGCTGGAAATGATGCAATCATTCCTGATGGTGGCACATGATGGGCAAGACGACCACAACAAGGTTGTGAAGACCTGGGTGAAGCAGGTCCGCGACGTCGCCTACGACGTCGAGGACTCCCTGCAGGATTTCGCCGTTCGTCTACAGAAGCAGTCTTGGTGGCGCATCCCTCGCACGCTGCTTGACCGGCACCATATTGCCAAGCAGATGAAGGAGCTGAGGAGCAAGGTGGAGGACGTGAGCCAGAGAAACTTGCGTTATGGCCTCATCAAGGGCTCTAGCTCCACTGAGCCTGCTACTAGTCCTGCTGCTGCCATGTTTGGTGTTGATGAAGCAAGGCACGCCGCCGCAAAGCAGCACCAATCAAGACTGAATCTTACCCAACTGATCAACAAGGAGGGTGACGACCTTGCAGTGATTGGTGTATGGGGAACAAGTGGTAGTGTTGGGCATACCTCAGTTATCTCGGAAGCCTACGAGAATCCAAATACCAAAGTGAGTTTTCCGTGCCGAGCCTGGATGAGCGTGATGTGCCCTCTCAATCCAACAAAATTTATCCATAGTATGGTGAAACAGTTCCGTGCAGAAGTAGGGGTTGGTGTTTTTTTGGAGAGAGGGAGGACGGATCAAGAGTTGGCGATTGAGTACAATGGCTATGTCAACAAGAAGAGGTATCTGATTGTGCTTAGTGACCTATCCACCATCCAAGAATGGCACCAGATCAAAGCCTGCTTCCCTGACAACAAACTAGGGAGCCGTATCATAGTCTCCACGGAGCAAGTTGAAGTTGCAAGCCTATCCCCTGGCCAAGACAGCATGGTGTCGGAGATCAAGAAATTGTCTGCTGATCAGACCATCTATGCTTTCTATAAGCAGGTATTAATTCAATTTCAGACTCGCCTTATACATACAGTCTTATAAATTTCGGACAACCCTTTTTGTTATCATTTATCATTTATGTAAAAATCTCGGCTATCAAAAATCGACTCTTAATTTTTTCTGTGCGACAACACAAGTACAATAATCGATTATGCTTCATAGAATTCGTATGGATATTTTCAAAAGTTTCTAAACAGTTTGAATTTCTATTAGAAACTCGAATCAGCAACTTAACAATAGTGATTTACTCCTAAACCGTTTTGTTTAGATGATAAAAATTCGAGCAGTGATATATTTTTTATTTTTGTTAAAATTAAAAAAAAATCTGTAGACTCACAAGAAGTGTCGTAAATGACTAAACTGGTGAGAGTTAGTGATCCTGTATTTTGATTAAGCTAACGATTTTGAGAGTTGGTGATCTTGAATTTATTTGCGACAGACCTCTGGACTTCTCTCGTCCAATTGAGTTTGCAAACTAGTCAACTCTGACACGGCTGATGGTTCCCATAGACCTTCCTACCCAACAGTGCCACACATAGGATTTGTGTTACGGACACCACCTGGTTCAGCCTGATTGGTGAATCTGCAGCGGTTGTTCCGATTTTTTCTCACCTGGATTCACGATTGATTTCCACGTGAGTCCATAAGCCTCTCCTTAGAACATCTCCCGTCGGACTTGGTAAATTTAGCCCCTTATCACTCCGTGGACCTGTCCGTGGACAGAACCCAACAGCCCCAAATATTGTATCTTCCAATCACAACTCATACTTTTTAACCCTTAAATTCATGCAACTAATTGTATATTGGTTTTTTTGCATCTATCTAGGGTATAACTATTCTATCTAGTGCACATAGATAATCCATATGTGACTATTACAATCAGGATCGATTAGGATAACTATCGCTCCCAATGCAAATGGAGACACATCTACTTCTCGATGGCATATTTCTTCAAACGTGTTGCATCCGTCTTGATCTTGTATCTATTGATGATATAGGCAAGACGCAAGTCCATTTCCATCTTATTTTCTTGAAGTCTCTTATTCACTTCTTTTGTTCTCTTGTCTTTTTCTATTCTATTCTTCTCTTCTTCAATATCTTCGTAGTCTCCTCCATCTTCTGGTTGGTCTCTTGAGATTGCTCAAGCTTTTTTTAGATATCCTTTTTTTTCATCGTTTGTGAAGTTCAAATCTTGCAAAATAAGCATTTTTCCTTCGAGGCGATTGTTCAACTCAGATATCACACCTTGGACATTGCAATTACATGTTGATGATTCCTAAACAACGTGCAACTTAAATCAAATCATATTGCAAATTTTCAGAATTAATACTCAAAATTTGAGCAAACCCTAAGTCATACTGTGGTGGAATCGAAAGAGGTGTTGCCGTGTCCCGAGGCGGAAACCTCGTCCTCTTTGGCGTCTCGAGGAAACCATGGCCGACGGCGGGCGGGAGCTCGGGACACTGCTATGAAAGTAGAGGCGGCGTGCGGAGAGGGCCTCTAGGTCAGAAAAACCCACAGATCGGAGAGTTGGATGTTCGGGGAAGCCGTGGGAGACCGTCGGCGGGCCATGGAAAGGGTCCGGGGGCAGCGAAAATGGAGCCACCACGAAGCTCTTCTCTGGCCAGAATCTAGTTGGGGAAGGTGTGGCAGGAGTGCGGGCGGAGAGGGGTGCGGGGGAGTGCATGCGAGGCCTAAACGGTGGCAGAGGTAGGGTTGGGGCGCCGTAGCTAGGCAAGTTTTAGGATAGAGAAGTGGAGAAAGATCCATTTCGCACTACCAGATATCGAAATTTTTCTGTGGGCTAGAAACCGACAGGAAAAAGGAGGAACCTGACAGGGAAATGTTTTCCCGTCGGTCAACCGTCAGGAATAACCGACAGAGATAGCTTGACAGGGATAGGTTTTTTTGCCTGTCGGTTGACCGACAGCAACATTTTCCCTGACGGGCGCGTCTGACGGTGCCCGACAGAGAAATATTTTTGCGTCAGGTTTGGGCTTGCCAGGTTTATAGATTATCCCTGTCAGTCAAGCACGACAGGAATATGGTAATCTTTTCCCTATAAGTTCCTGCCTGACAGGAATGTTTGTGTCAGGTTCGAGTAACATTATATTCCTGTCAGTCTAGACCGTCAGCATTACAATTTCGAGTTTACTATTCAATTTATAATATACATTACATCATCATACCATACGTTCATCAGACACAAGAGTACATACATAGGATGCCATACAAGTAAACAGAATGCTCATAAATTGGGAGATTGATAAGGTTCTGTTTTCAAATCCAAATCTTACATAACAGTACTTAATCTTGTTCAGCTTGCAAGTATAAGCTTCAGCTTTGCACATTCAAAGCAGTACAAGCAAAATACATCACAGTTGAGAATAGCAACAAGAGATCAGGCAATTGCACCTAACAAAATGCTACAGCGTTACCAACACCACCAGTTCTGAAGTCTTGTTACCATGGTCTATGTCAGCAAAAGGCCCGCCAAGGTTAAACCACCACCTTTCATTCTAAATCTAGCTTTCACAGTTGCTGGAGCTAGTGTTGCCGCCACCAACACTAGTGGTTATGGTGCGAAGGTTAGTTCGCGTCCATGTCCTGGTCGCCGATATTCCCATCTGAGTTGACACCATCACCATTTCCACTCGAATCACCATCACCAGTGTTGTCATCGAGTGTTTGGGATCCATGAACAGATGAATTAGTGCCTCCCTGCATCAAATCATTTATTTAAAACAAACCAGGAGAACTAATGAAGTAGTTTATAGAAGCAACTAGCTATAGCTACTCAGTTAAAGGTTGTGCTAAACCACAAGGTAGTAAATATAATAATTATCCTACCACATGGGATTTTCTAAGTAAACCATGAGCACATTCAGTTTTTACATTTAAAAGCATGTCAGTTCTGATTTTCAATGGCCACTCAAATAACAATAATTCTCTTTATTTGCAATGGTTGGCTAAATTCAGTTTGAATTTTTTTAGGAAGCAATGTACTTACATCTGGTTGGAAATTTGCTCCTTGGCGTAGCACACCCGCTAGCAGTTCTTTTCCCAGCTCCTTATAAAGATCCTATGAACAAGCATGCAACATTAGAATAGTTGTTGCGTTTAACAACTAATTTGAAATATGTACACAAATTTGCAAGTACCAATATGAGTTGTTGATGTATATCAACTGTATTCTGCAGCATCTCATTATGTCGCTTTAGTTCTATATTTTCTTGAACAGTTCGTCGATGTGACACTGAATTTGACGGCCTCAAGCTCTTTTGTCTAGCTGTTGAGATAACATCAGCCTTCTTAATTGCTCCATCCGCTATTGGTAGTCGCCCATGGGGAATGCCACCTGCTGAATCATATAACATCTGCCCATCTAACTCTCGCTGCTCCCAATCATCAGGATATGCGGCTCTAGCCAATGCACACTAATCATCCTAGAACAACAACAGATAACTTGTTTACATGCATGTAAAACTAGTTGGTGAGAAAAAAGATAAGCAAGAACATACAACACGTTCTTTTGCCTTCCCGGTGAGATTCGAACACGCGCTACCATTGCCATCCCAATTCTTCAATCCTGATTTCATTGCACCATATGTATTCAGTCTGGTAGCCTTCTGAGGTCCATATTTCACTTCCTACAGGATCATACAAGCAAAATAAAACATACTAGTGTGACAGACCATAAACACAATTTGGAACAATTTATGAAAAATATGTAAGAGTGTGGCATACTAGAACTTGTCGAGCCTCTGCAAATGGTAGTGAACCTCCCCGATTTTGAGCAATATCTTCATTCTTAAAGCGGGATTCCTGCCCTCTTTTCCTTAAAGTTTTGAATTTGTTTGAGCACCAATAAGCACAAAGATGAGGCCATGCGTATTCCTTAAACCATGGCATTCTGCCTTCCAAGTATTGGTCATATTCAAGTTCTTTTGAACATGCCAATGTGTCATCAAGCTTCTCCCCTTGTTTCTCATAGTAGAATTTCACAGCATCGACACGAAGTTGATACATCATGTCCCTCACTTTTTTCATTGCATAGTTTTCCAAAACACGATCAGCTTCATCCTCCACCTTGTCTGGATCTTCTTCATCATCTTTCACATGGACCTCAAACAAGCTCTACAAGTTTACAAATTTTCATGTCAAATATGTATGTGCAATGCAAGTTTCAAAAATAACTCCAAAGTACTTAAAACTTACCCAAAACACTTGCTTCACACGATCTGCAACGGTCTGCCCCTTGTCATCTAGAGTATCATCGTCATGATAATCGGACCACTCCAAAGCTGGGCGTGTTTTAATGACAACATCACCTTCTTTCTTCTCAATTATGCCTGGGTGTTCTCGTTTAAGAATGATTCCAAGTTGCATAGTATACTTGTAGTGCTTGGAATTAGGATCAGCATATTTAAATTGCCTGTACAACAAGGTGAGCACCATTAACTTAGAGGATGATAATAGTAAGTGTTCAGCTGATAAAACTACAAACTCTAAGAAATAATCATACCTGTCACCTTCGGGTTCAAGGCCAACTCTACGACATCAGACATCTCACAATCTGTGGCAGAGGCAGATCTGTTGTGCCTAGGAACATACTTCTCACCATGTTCTGTCCATGTTTCATAGTTTTCCCTGAAACCCTGTTTATACAAGTGTTCCTCTACATCATCCCTACTGCGCCTAACATAATTACGACACTTGGCACATGGACACTTGATTTTACCACCTTCAGCTACACCGGGAAAAGATAACGCATGGTCTAGAAATCGGTTTGTTTGTTCAAGCCATAGGATAGAAGGAATTTGACCAAACTGCCAACCACTATACATCCATGCACGATCTGCCATTTAACAAGTTATGTGTTGAAAATGGAATTTATCAGCTATTTGATTATTTCTGCCCAAAGCATCATACTTTACATGAGCTATTTAAATAGCAGCAGCAATACATATATAGCAAATGGAAGAAAACAAATGTACCTGTAAGATAAAAATATAAAGCTGGAAGTTTAATGCTTACCAAAGGCTTGCTGAAATAGTGAAAATGAGCTTGGGGAAAAGGCCCGTTAATTAACTACCCAGCCTATTCAAAATAGATGTCCGTGAACCACCAGTACCTGGGAAATGAGAGAGGAGAAAGGCTCGTTATTTTCTAGTGAATCCAATCGAAGGTACAGATGCAAGTTAACAGTAGAATTCGAAGGATACATATCCTAAAGAAGGAAAGACATCAATTATTAATTAGTAAGAAACAACATATTAGGCATGGGGAAGGACGAAAATAAATCAGTACGGCTAAATCAATCGCATGTAACCATAAATACAGTGCAAATAAAATTATTAAATAATGTAATGAAGTCGAATCAGCAAGATAAGAATATTGACAGATCTTTGTCGGTATGCTGCTCTTGTTCACCTTTGCTGCTGATGCGCAAATTAGCCAAAGATAGGAATCAACTATGTGGTGAATATGCTACAAAATCCTAGATCTATCAAATCCATCCAGCTAACTAGTAGCTTCATTTTGGATGGATTGGTACTGGTACTAGAAGCAACGATTTAGGTCGGGCGATTCGGCCATACTGTCTCTTCCACGACTGATAGAAGGGCTGCACTTGTATGGGGAAAGAGCGGTACCTAGATGGGAAAGGGCGGCGCTCGGAGAAGTGTTCGTTCCTTGCCTGAGTGAGGGCTTCCACAGCGACGTTGACGGCGACACTCCTCCGGAAACAGCCGGCTACACTTCGCAGGCAGCAGGTCACTGGTCGATTGACCAGCGAATAGGATGGAGGGGACGGACGAGAGGTTGGAGGAGGCGAGGGATTTGGGGGCGCAGCCGACGGCGAGTGATTTGGGGCGCAGCCGGCGGCGGAGAGAGACCTAGGTTGGGGGATGAGATTTGGGGAAAACGTGTGTGAGTGAGCTCAGTTTGAGCGATTTGGGGTATTCCAGCGCGCGACGACGGGCTCGAAATGGCGGAACTTGGGCTATTTCTGGCGCGCGTAGCCAAATCTATGGCGCCAAATAGAATAATCCTGTGGGCCTAGAGCGGACCGACAGGTATATATATATCTCTGTGCGTTTGAGGACCAACTCACAGGAAAAATGGTATACTCTTGTCGTGGCAATTTGGGCCGACAGCAGAAATGTATTTCCCTGTGCGCTACTGCGGGCCCGACAGGAAAATAAAAGACACACAGAAATATTTCGGTTTCTGGTAGTGTCGGGTGAGGGTTCAGTCCAATATACCGGCCTGTCAGATCTAAAGACAGGCCCCAACCTCCCCCACCCACATATGGGCTGTGTAGGAGGGTTTACCGAACATCCCAGACGATTGGGCTAAGTTTGGGGGGGGGGGGGGGGTCCGGTTGGGTCTTTTTTTCTTCTGTCCAGACATTTAGGGGAAGTGGGGGAGGGGTACAATTTGTATTAATCTTCACCCTAGACGCCTTGTTGATACCAACTTGTTTTCCCCTAGATCCCTAAGAAAGGTCACCTCATGGGCCATCGTCATCCAGTGAAGAAGTATATGGCACCGATTCTTCGATGAAAACCTCTTTGTAGTTGTCCTTGGGAACTAGGCCCGACGATGTGTCTTCGTGATGCTTTAGGGTGAACTTTTTTCCGAAAAGGAGGATAATCCCGGTCTATGTACAAAGATTAATTCATACAACCATATATTATAAAAAGCATGCAAAGCTAACCAACGAAGCCGAAAAAACTCGAAAAAAACCTGAAGCCGTATGACCTACGATAGTAACTCACCAGACTACCACTAACTCTACAGTAAAAGGAAACACAACCCTAGGATAATGTTTCAAAAAGGTTGATCTCAGAATTTTTATCCCTAAACCCGAATTTCGAGCCACCGTCTTCAACAAGGGCATGGCGCAAACATGCTTCGACATTGTCTAGTCATTGATCTTTTGTTTCCATGGGAGTGCACATACTCGTCGTCCAAGCCGCCTCTACCACCATCACTTGACCGACTCACGACACCTCGCTGGCAGGATACCACTAGAGGAGAGATACTGGAAGTCGGTGTGTCTCATACCGCTTCCGCTTCCAGTCGCACCACATTTGCTCCAACAGTAGTAGGCATGACATAACACCTCAACAATAGACACCATGCGTAGCACCTGCCGGTAACATGCACGACTTGACGCCTCCACATGAGAGGCCTTGCGTAGGACCTACAGGCAACATACATGAATTTATGCTTCTGCATTAGAAGCCATGCGTAGCACCTGCCGGCAAATTGCGTGACTCATGGCCCTTTTGTTTGGGCTTATTTTGGCTTTTTGGCTTTGGTTTTAAGCCAAAATAGGTGTTTTTTTGGCTTTTGGATTTTGGAAGCCAAAAGATTTGGATCATTGTTTTTGGCTTCCAAAATCCAAAAGCCAAAAAATCACCTATTTAGGTGCTTTTCTGGCTTAAAGCCAAAGCCAAAAAGCCAAAATAAGCCCAAACAAAATAGCCCTCAACACTTCCACATAGGACATATTGAGTAGCACCCGCTATCCAGCAATACGAATGACATGACACCTCCGCAAAAGACGTCGTACATAACACATGTCAAGCTCTATCTATCTGAATCTATAGAGGAGTAGGCATCCCATACCGTCGTCGGCCTCAGAAACTATGTAGTGAAGAAGAAGAGGACATTCCATACCTCCATTGAACTCAATAACACGGAGCTGAAAGCTATCACCAGCTCAAGATCCAACCTCCGCGTCATACGTAGGACATGGTGGCCGCCACCATCGAAGAAACAATACCACCGCCCCTAATCACAACTTTTTGCGCCACCATTGAATCAGGATGATGGCTGCCATGCCACATTGCCCATATGACAAGCCAACTGCGCGCGCAGTCACTGCCACAGGCCGGGACGCAGCAACGAGTTTGGATTTGCCCATGCAGGATCACATCAACGTCACACCGTCCCCGCACAAGGACCGTTTTCAATTTTTTGGACAGTTTTTAGAATTTTCTAGCAAAGTCAAGTCGGATCGGGCCATCTGAGCAAAACTGACTGTATACATGCCATTCAATCTTGATTTACTTCGTTCATTGCGTTATTAATATTGCTATGCAGCAGTAGGACATATGCATTAAGCTGATTCCTCAATATTTATTTTTGAGTGATTCGTCAATGAAAACGTGTCTAACTATTGTTTTCTTGTGTTTAGAGTTCTCATGATGCAACAAATTCATGGAAGCCAGCATCTAGCTTAAAGTTACCCTACATTGGTGAGAATGAGATAGTAGAAGACCAATCTAATACTGATGATGATGGAAAGATGATGGTGCAAGAGAGACTCACACGTGCAAACACGATGTCATGTTTTCTGGAGGAATCTCAGCTTATTGGCCGGGGGAAAGAAAAATCTGATATTATTGAACTAATTCAAGAAAAAGCTAGCACCCAGCAATTGGAGGTGATCTCACTATGGGGAATGGGTGGCCTTGGAAAAACTACTCTGATCAAAGATGTTCAGCAGACAAAAGAGGTTAGTGACATGTTTGGGAAACTTGCTTTTGTCACGGTCTTACGACCATTCAAGCTTGTGGAGCTCCTTAGGACCTTGGCAGTGCAACTAGCTGCAAGAAAGGATGCAAGGAAGGAGGCCTTGGACTTTGCAGGTGACTCCGAAAAAACATCAATTTGATGGGAGTTGCAGAGTTGACTGAACTATTGGTCAGGTGTTCAGAAGGAAATAGTTGCTTGATTGTTCTCGATGATCTCTCATCTACTGCAGAATGGGATTCAGCATTGCAAAGTTTACTTGCAATGAAAAATCCAAACTTAGTCGTTGTGATCACCACAAGGAGAGAGGATATTGCTAAACATTGTTGCAAAAATCCAAGATTCATACGTTTGCTCAACCGTCTAGAAGAAAAGGATGCATTTAACCTCTTAACAAAAAAGGTATTGAAAGAGTATTACTCACATATTCACTTTAGCAGTTTGCAAAAAAAAAATGTTGTTCACTTTATCTCAATTTAGGTTTAATTTTTAAGGGTTATTTCACATCAGTATAGTGTAAGAACAACACTACCAACCCACTTTAGAAGAGATACTTCAAAGTACATTGTGGAAACATAAGATTAGGCCACAATGACCCATGTTATAGGGTAATCATTTAGGAACGATATTATTTCACGTGCTTCAACAGTTAACCACGAACTGATTACATCACCCAGTGCCCGAGTTAGCTAGAAGATGACAATACTCCATGACTTCACCACTTCTCTTATTAAATAATACTAGAACTAGAGCATATAAGAATTAATCATGTAACTTAAACGAGTTTAATTTCTGTGATTTTTGTAAATTCTGAAAACTAGATGTTCTTTTCAAAACGGGATGATATCAACATAGTGCTAAATAAGTATGTCTTTTTTGTTTCCCGTTTATAAACTTTGCAAAATTACATATTCAACTTTTCAAAAATTATAAACGAAAGCTTACATGCATAAAATGGATATAAACATGTCTATGTAAGTTTTGGTGCAAATATTTGTTTGAGATATGTGAATAATAAGTTACTACTTAACTTGTATTATGGTACATTTTACAGATAGAGTGTGATTAAACATATCGTACATGGATAATTAATACATAAAAACTATGTCATGACCTGAAGTTTATTGCCTTATCACTATGGAAGAGTTGCGAAACAAAATGACTTTGTTACATAGCGTATTGTGTACTTGCCACCCAAAATGGGACAAGCTAGTTACTACTCCCTCCGTTCCAAATTAATTGACGCAGTTTTAGTACAAAGTTGTATTAAAACTGCGTCAATTAATTTAGAACGGAGTGAGTGCTAGAAAAAGGAAGAGTTGTTTACACCTGATTCATTTAATTGTAAGAATAGTAGAATTGCATACTAATTATATATTATTGCACAATTACAGGTATTTAGGAACAAGACCATAGATTTGGCCAAGGACTATCCTGAGTTGGTTGAACCTGCAAAGCTGATCCTGAAAAGGTGCAATGGGCTTCCCCTTGCGATAGTCACCATCGGTGGCTTCTTGGCAGACCAACCAACAAAGACGGCTGTGGAATGGAGGAAACTTATTGAGCATATCAGTGTTGAGTTGGAGATGAATCCAAAGTTTGAGTCCATAAAAACAGTTCTTATGAAAAGTTATGATGGCCTACCATATTACCTCAAGTCTTGCTTCCTGTACTTTTCTATCTTCCCTGAAGATCGCAATGTTAGCCGGAGACGTTTGGTGTACCGATGGATAGCAGAAGGTTATTCTCTGGACAGTTTAGAAGCGGACAGATACTTCATGGAGCTGGTAGAGAGAAGCATGATATTACCAACTCGGAATTCAGTTTGCAGCATACAAGGTATTGACTCATGCCAGCTACACGACCTAATCCGTGATATCAGCATTGCAAAATCAATGGAGGAAAATCTCGTTTTCAGGCTAGAGGAAGGGTGCAGGCCAAACAGTGCAGTGCGTCACCTTGCCATAAGCAGCAATTGGGAGGGAGATAAGTGTGAGTTCGAGAGCACTGTGGAGCTGACCTGTATACGGTCATTGACAGTGTTTGGCGAGTGGAAGCCATTTTACATTTCTGACAAGATGAGATTTCTTCGGGTGCTGGACCTAGAAGGAACAGAAGGTTTAGAAGATCATCACCTTAAGCACATTGGGAAGCTTCTTCATCTGAGATATCTTTCTCTAAGGTCGTGCACCAGGGTCCATCACCTTCCAAAATCGGTGGGTAACCTGAGTCAGCTCGAGACACTAAACATCAAAGGTACAGAGATAAACACGCTGCCCAAAACCATCACCAAGCTTACGAAGCTCCGTTATCTACACGCTTCTAGCTGGCGTCGTAGTGTTAAGTTGCCAAGAGGAATGATGAAACTGAAAACCCTGCACACGCTGCTGTCTGTGCGTCTTGGAAGGGGGGATGTAGTCGCAAAAGAGATAAAAAGTCTCACCAACCTGCGCAAGTTAGGAGTGTGTCGCATCAACAAGGAGAATGGTCTGGAGTTATGTTCGGTCATTTCATCCAGCCTCGGTGGCCTTGAGTCCTTGTCAGTGGTGTTAGTTGACGCAGTAGATCTGTGTGACTGTTTTCTTGTCATGTCCTCGCCTCCGAAAAACCTACAGTGCCTCAAGCTCTCGGGCGAAATGAGCAAATTGCCAGGATGGATCAGTGGTCTCCAGAATCTCGTGAAGCTCAAACTAGCAAGCAGCGGGCTATCATGGGGCGATGCAACCATGCAAGCCATTGGAAACCTACCAAACCTATCCATTCTGGTTTGGTTGCCGTCATTTTCGGATGCAGAATCTATTACTTTTCCGAGTGGTTTTTTCAAAAGCGTTGTGGTACTCAAGATTGGGTACAGGATTGGATCAGTGACTTTTGAGCCCACATCAATGCCGAAAGTTGAGGTGCTGAGGCTGCATGGTGCTACAGGTGGCTTTTCTGGGCTGGAATTTCTCCCAAGCATCAAGGAAGTACTCTTTCGGAGATCGGGTTGGAAATTCATGGCAGGCGAAGTAAAGGAGGACATTGCGAAGCAGCTCGCCAGCAATCAAAATAGACCCATCCTCAAGGTGGAATGATGGTGATAGGTGGTCCATCCTCCGCTTGCTTGATGACTGTTTTGTGAGCGTAGCATTCCACCCCACCCCAGTCTCCCTTCCCCGGTGGCGGCGTCCACCAGCATCCCCTCCCCGGCGGCCACCCTCTTCCCCATCTACTGCCTCACTTTTCCGTCTCCTTCCACCAACCACGGCGGCGGCAAGAGAAGGTGCTACTGCGAGGTGCTTCGGTGGATCCAACAGCGCGGTGAGCTCTGTGGCCAGGCGCCCACAAGCTGTTCGACAGATTGCCTCTGTCGTCGTGAGGCCCAGGCCTAGGCGGAGGTGGCTGGGGGTGGCGCCTGGCACACGGCGGGCCGGAAGTGCCGCCGCAAGCGTCCCGCCCCCGGCAGTCGTCGGTGCCACGTGAAGGTCTGCCGGCGGAGTTCTGCTACAACTGCCTCGAGGGGGCGGCATGTGGCGGCGCTGTGCACGAACATCACCAAGTGTGCCTACGCTGCAAACAACATCGGCACGTGCTAGGGAGTGCAAGCAACGCCCAAGTCCGCCTGGGCGAGCTCCGGTGCTGGTGCCGATCCACGGTACGCCACGTGCAGAGGCACGCGGCCGCGGCGGTGCAAGAGAACATGCGTCAGAAGCTCACCCTGCTCGGGCTCCTTCGCCGGTGGGCTTCATGAAGGGAGTGTGGAGAACCAACAGTCGGCAAGTATGCAGGCGGAGGAGCCCGAGGAGACACTGCGATATGATGAACTAAGACTAGCCATAGTATGAAGTATCAAAGATTGGTATCATGCATATCATACTTGTATATGATACTACCCCTATAATGCATAGTATCATATAGTAGTATCATAGTCACATCGTATTTATTGGTTTGTATAATCTCAATACAAATATGTGTACAAGATTTACTTACTATTAAAATATCTAGTTTTACGTGCTATGATACCGTAACATAGGTATATACTACTATTATCTCTTTCCTTATTAATTGTTTTGCCACATCAGATTTTTGCCAACATTGAATGCATGATACTAGCTATGATACCCCCACAATAGCTAGTCTAAGTCCTGCTTGGTAGACTGTCCTGTGAACCTATTATGCAGTGACATGTGTGGCTGATTGTCAGTGCATTTATTTGTCCCAGTATAAGCGACAGAATAGGCTATGTAGTAATTTCTTAATTAGTATTCAGTTCGTATGCAGCTTGTCACATTTTTCCTTGTTTGAACATTCTGGCAATCACTCTGCGCTCCCAAATGATTACTTCTGTAATTCTGTTCATGTTCATCTAGCTTGTCACTCTGTCATGTATCAGCCAAAGCATGCCAGTCTGCTCTGAAGCAGCTGTATACACCAGGTGAGTACTCGCCCTTCCATTTTGTGGAATTTCAGTCCAAATCTCGTTACAGAGCTTTATTTTCGCTTATTGCATTTCATAACCAATATTTTTTCTTTTTCATCTCAAGGTTCTTGAGAAGATCCATCAAAAAAAGGTTCTTGAGAAGAAAGAGGAAAGAACTGCACTATGGATCAAGCCATACAATGTTTTCTGATGGAACGAACCGAGTAGAATATGAAAATGTATGCAGTGGTAGTCCATACATACCAACAGCTTATAGTGTTGTGTTGAAGAGTAAACCAACGGGTACAAATAGTATGTAACAGCTGAGCCTGTAAAGACAATGGCAGTTACAGTTACTAGACAAACAACGCGCTTCGCCGCGCCGCCTGCATGATGTTCTGGCACAGCGTGGCCATTGTGATAAATTCGTGTTCTGGCAGGAGTTCGACATTCTGGCAGATGCGTGCATGAGGCGGTAATTACTCTTTGCACTAAATATAGGGATAGAGGTATCAGCCGTAGTGTAGCAGGACTTGCTCACGGCTGCCCACCATGTGTTTGCGACCGTTTAAATTAAACAGGACGCCGCTTGGTGTCCGTATTAGAGCATCACAGTTGGGCACTTAGCCCCCGACGTACGCTAGGATGATAATCCCGGCCAACCTAGCAGTTGTGACCTCAAATCCTGGCGTCAGTCCATCATCGATGCCAAAGTATGTGTAGAAAGATAGAGAGGGATTGGTGGAATAGTTGTATATTGCTTGAGCCCCATGGGCATATATATAGGAGTACAATGATCTACTTGGAGTACAAGGTAAGGTAGAATAGAATCCTACTCTATCTCATATTTCCTAAATAACCATGATACTCAACATCCCCCCGCAGTCACAACGTAGCGACGCAGACGGTGAGACTGGAGAAGAATCCGAAGACGGAGCCGGCAGACATCCCCACCACAGTCGTAGCGGTCGACGCATCGCGGAAGTTGTGGCTGGAGTGGTAGCCGATGAGGTTCCCAAGCAGGCGGTAGCCCTTTTGTGTCGAAGTCGACGTAGCCGAGAGCGTAGGGTGGTGTAGCCGTGGTCGAGGTAGCCGAGAGCGTAGGGTGGTGTAGCCGTGGTCGATGTCGAGTCGGGTTGCCGGTGTCGAGGGAGCCGTCGTGGAGCCGCGGGCGCAAGGGTGCGCCGGTAGTCAGGGCGCAGTGGCGCCGGGTAGTAGATGATGTGGACGAAGCGTCGCGCCGGGTTCGCAAAGCCTGGAGACACGTCGTGGACGAAGACACGCATCGGTGTTGCCGGCACCGAGCATGCGTAGGGGTGGTGAGAGGATGCGGCGTGGATCAGCGAGTCACAGCGGCGCGTCGGAAGAAGCGGCGTGGCTCGGCGAGCTGCAGCGGCGCGATGATGGTAAGTTAGTCGATGTTGACGAGGCGCCGCACCAGGCTTGCCAGACCCGGGGACACATCGTAGACGAAGGCACACGGCGGTGTTGCCAGCACCGGGCATGCGTAGACGGGGACCAGTACAAGCTGTACGCCATGTCGAAGGGGCCAGCAGAGGAGGACTCGACGACGGGTGCGGCGTCAATCGGCGTGGGGTAGAAGGTGTCGACGTCGCCCGTGACTCTCGGAGTAGATGAAGTGGTCGGGGAAGATGACGACGACGCTGGCGATGAGCAGGTACTGGACGAAGACGAAGATGCAAGCGGTGACGGCGGCGGTAGCCTGTGAAGGGCCACGGCGGTCACGTGTAGAAGCGCGGCGACGGTGCTCGAAGTAGGCGAAGAAGAACCCGACAACATGACGAAGACCAAGCGCGGACGGTGGCGTTCCCGCGCCTAGGGAGGCGGCGCAGCGCATACCACGTAGAACTCGACGCGCGGAGACGGCGAAGTGGACCGCGTGCCGCGGCGCTACGGCCCGAAGGGGCGACGCAGCGGCGGCGCGCGTATCGGGGGCGACGGCGGGGAAGACCTCGGGGAGGCGGCGTGGACCGCGTGCCGCGGCGCTACAGCCCGAAGGGGCGATGCAGCGGCGACGTGCGTGTCGGGCAGCCACGGGGACGGCCTCGGGGCGGCGGCGTGGACCGCGTGCCGCAACGATACGACCCGTAGGGGCGACGCATCGGCAGCACGCAGGTCGAGGTAGCCGCCCTGAGAACCACGGGGAGGCGGCGCTGCGGCCTGAAGGGGCGACGCAGCGGCATCCCATTGCTCGATCGGTGGATAGGCGTTCATACTTGGACGATCTTCACGGGGTCCATCGGAGGCGCACGCGGGCGACTGATCAGGTCGGCGGCATGGCGTGGATGAGGCTGATCGCGGGCGGGCGGATGGCCAATCCGATCGCCCGCGAGGTGGATGTGCTGCTCGGTGATGAAGGGGTAGGCCGGCGCAGGCGACGTGCGGCGTCGACCACGGTGGAGGTGCCCAAGCGGCCGACGCAGCGCCGTGCATGAGGTGGCCACGATGGAGGCGGGGTGGCGGAGGCGTCCGAGCAGAAGACGACGTCAATGGTCGAAGCGGGCGAGGCGTGACGCCGGCGCCCAAGCGGGCAGCCGGGCGACCGCGGCTGACGGCCCGAGCGGCCGATGGAGCGCCGTGCATGAGGCGACTATGGTGGCGGCGAGGAGCGGAGGAGTCCCGATCGGAGCAGGGGTGGCGACAGCCGGCGAGGGCGACGGGCGAGCTGAAGCGCGGAAGACGGCCATTACTGGTCGCCGCATCGCGCGAAAGCCGCCGAGGCGGCGCGCGAATCCGCCTTGTCGGGGAAGAGGCCGGTAGTCGCGCCGATGTCGAAGTAGAGGCGCGTGAGAACGTCGGCGGCGGTGGGCGACGCAAACCGATCTTAGATCGGAAAACCAAAAAAGAACGCCGAACAAAGGCGACCGGCGCGAGAGAAAAACCTCGATCAAGCGATCGGGAGAAAAGACTCTAGGGCAGCCGGTCCACAGGACCGGCGGACGAACCCTAGGTACGGGCGGCGCGGCCCCCGGCGGAGATCATGGAGATCGACCTCGCCGGGGGCGCGCGGTGCGGAAGCGGCGGTGGCTAGGGTTTAGAATCGAAGTAAGGCTGATACCATGTAGAAAGATAGAGAGGGATTGGTGGAATCGTTGTATATTGCTTGAGCCCCATGGGCATATATATAGGAGTACAATGATCTACTTGGAGTACAAGGTAAGGTATAATAGAATCCTACTCTATCTCATATTTCCTAAATAACCATGATACTCAACAGTATGCATCAGGCGCTAAGCCTTCTCTTTTCGCAACCAAAGGCAGTGGAGGCCAGTAGCAATAGGTCATTAATGTCTCATTTAAGGCTCTCATCTATATTATTTTGGTCGCTTAATTCCGTCAGCGCCACACTAATACACAAGAGCACGGGAAAAAACAGCCAGTACACTAAATATAACATGTAATGACTTTGACATATTTCGTTCCACGTACATGCATGTGTAGCAGACTGGATTTAAGAATTAAACGTGCCATGTACAGGCATGTGACAAATCATTTCCTTGCATTTACTCAAGTAAATGTGTCCATTTACAACCCACTTACAGACTGAGAAAGAACAATTCAAAGGATATTGCAAATATCAGAACCATGATAAAAGTATGTGATTTCTCGATTGTTCATCAGATTTCTCTAGGTGGCATGGAATGGGATTTCTCAAAAAAAATTCATTCAAACATGATAAAATTAAGACATTAATCTCATTGAAACTTCAAGAACGGTCAGCTAAAACTTGCTCAATAACTGAAACTTCAAGAACTGGCATCACACATTACATTTAATTTCTTCATCAGCTTTGTACATGGTTCAATTCAGAGTCAACAAAATACATCTATCAGGTAAAAAAGGAATTAAATATCTAGGCAAATGTAGATAAATAATACAGAGTATCTCACAATTACAAAGAAAGACTTCTCATCCAACCATTGAAGTTTTGGCTTTGCAAGCTCCGGGCATCACCTATGCAGCATGAGACACCATGAGTAATAGCTGACAATATAGCAGCAAGGGGTTCGGAAAGTGGTTTGTGATCCCGAGCACCAGTGCACCCTCCTATTTAAAAAAATTGAAAACCATATTTGTGACTTTCAAAAAAATCTGAAAAAAAATAGGGATGTAGCCAATGGTGTATCACACAAACGTGTAAATTTTCAATTCTAGATACGTTATATTTTGGGCTACACAAAAATGACAAATGTGTAGATCAATAACAAATCTGACAAAACTTAGAGATTTGAAAATATACATTCTCAGATCTACATATTTGTTATTTTTGTGTAGCTCAAAATACAATTTTTTTGAAGTTGATATTTTGCACGTTAGTGATATATCATTGGCTACACGTAGATTTTTTTTCAGAATTTTTTGAAACTTGTAAATATGATTTTCCAATTTTTTAAATAGTAGGGTGCATTGGTGCCCGGGATCAAAAAATCTCCACTGCAAGGGGTTGGATTGGACTGCTGACAGAAACCCAGAACAAATATCTCAGTTCCTGGAGAAAATCTTGCACGGAGAGCAAGTTGCATATGGTCGGGATTATTAGTACCTGGAAAAGAGGAGGTAAGACGGCAGGAAGTCACCCATGAGCTAGCTTGCCATCATTTGAAAAGTTTTAGATCTGGATTTCCTTTACCACTGGGAATCCTCGACAAATCTGGAGTGGGGAGCGAAAAATTGACGTTGAAACAATTCAATCTCCATTCACCGCTTTTGCCAGACTGAGAGAGATACCATAAAAAGAAGACGACTCAGATCCAGGTTCTGGCATTTTATTGTTCAAACAATCAGTTGCCTATTGGCTGTGGAGTTGGCTGCAATCTTAAATATTAAGCTATGTAGTATCCCCGACATGGTTATTTAGTCTAACCAATAACCTACCATGTACAACTAAACCAATTTGGTGAATTTAGGTTGATATTTACTCCTCTACTTTTTTTCAAAATGTACGAACCCAGCCACCAAGCATTCAAAGAGCACATTCTTCGGTCTAAAATCAGAATACATTGCAGCATGGACATGAATCTTCAGTCTGAACTCAGAATACAAATAATTCTACTCCTACAATGCAAAATATCAAAAAATTAGAGAATAGGTTTAGAAAATTCATGGAGCGAGCCTGAAATAAATACTAAATTATTTAACTTAAAAAACGTAGAGCATTTGAACAAAACAAAATATTGGCTCAAATACCTCTTGTTCAGCTTTCTTCTTCTCCTTTTGCGCAGCTTTTTTCTTCTCCCTTTGTTCAGCTTTTTTCTTCTTTTCTCTTCCTTGACGAATAAGCTTATCGACTATAGACTCTTTTCTCAATGAAGGAGGACGTCCAGCACATCTAACAGCTATTGGACTTAGTATACTTTTATTTCTTGTCTCGCCATTCAATGGTTCACCTTCCTGTGTACCAACCTGGTCGCTATTATTTTCAGAATTTGAGTTGCTAGATGGCTGAATTTTCAGAGTGCGAAGTTGTTCAATCAACACATTGCATGAATCATCTGTCATGGCGCCTATCTCTGCAATTGGGAAGAAAAAGTTGCACAACTTATCAAAACGTATTGCAACAGGAGTGTCTTCCATGCATTTATAACCTACATGTTTCTAATAAGCACTTCGCCATCCAAGTCATTTTATGAATTGTTTGCTGTAGGGATCATTTAACTTGGGTATTAGTAACATGAACCCAACCATGCCAGATGCAGTACCATATGGAGCAATTCAGGTATATTTTTTCATCTCATATTTATATTAAGTACTTCGGCATCCAAGTGACCTTATGAATTTGTTTTGTCCAGGATTCGTTTGATTTTGGCATTAGGAACATAAATCCAACCATGGCAGTGTCATTACCATCTGGAAGTTCATCGGCAATGGTTATGCCTCCAATTTTAGGAAAATATACAAGTATGTTGCTTCAAGTTCAGCAAAGCTCTGCCGCTCTGTCCAATTCTGCAGAATTACACTTAAACGGAATTGGAAGGATTAATGATACGATGGACCAGAGTTAGACATGATTTGGGTGTAAATTGAAGTGTTGGATGCAGCCCCATGGCAACTTTAATGTAATAGCTGATAGGAACTAGGGTACTGATGAGAGATGAGATCATCCATCAATTATTCTTTCTCTACATCTCAAGTTGTACCATTTCTGCACTGTGTTGAACATTTGTAATGGATGTTTTCTTAGTGCTATTGTGTTGCTAAATCACCGATCTTCATTCTCTTTATGGCCCACTGTTCCACTAACTAGTGTTGTCCCTTATAGCTTCATGTTTACTCTGTTTGTAAAGTTTCACTGAATATTCAGTGCACATGCCAGCCACATGGACAGGGTTTACACCTTCTATAATCTTTCAGAACCAAGCAATCTTTATTCATTAATACTGAAGAAGTACATATACATGGTAAGATGTCAGGACTGCAAAGAACACTTATGCAGAACTGGACTTTCCATAAACTGATCACAAGAATACATTGTCTCACATTGTGTACCATCCATAGGTACCAACAACAATATTTGCTAATTGTCGTATAGCTTCATGTTTCCTCCACCGAATATTATCTCTCAGGTTTCTTAGCGATCTCCATCAGACAAGGATCACTAGCACACTAGCAAGCCTACCATCCTCTTTGTTGCTTCTGAAGATGCACTAGGGACCTATTTCCTGTCTGCACGTTTATTTGGAGGAACAACATAGTCTGGCTCGTAATTCTGCAGTCAAAACATGTGGAAACAAGCTTGCATAGAGATCAAGCAACATAATTGGACACGCTCTGATTTTCTTTACAAGGAAAAGTTGAGAAACAAAGCCGATTGTGACTCCTGCAACGAGCAGTAACAAAAGCTACAGAAAAACAGAGCGGCCGATTCTGACTCCTGCCGATGAGGGGCAGCTCGTCACGCCTCCGAAGGCGAGGGGCAGGTCGCCGAGTCTCTACAGCCGAATGGTAGGTCGCCGCTCTGTGGGGATCGCCGTGAAGCTGCAGATTAGGGGCGCTCGCCGCGCCGCCGCGGACGAGCGCCAGGTCGCCGCGCTTCCGCGCCACCGCGGACGAGGGCTAGGTCGCCGCGCCGCCACGGACAAGGGCTTGGTCGCCGCACCGCCGCCGACGAGGGATAGGTCGCCGCGGTGCCCGAACAGAGGAAGAGCTCGCCTAGATAGAGATGGTGATTATTTTTTCTAACAGATTTTCTTTTGCCTGGGCGAAGAAGTTATCCACGCTGGCTTCCACATCAGCGCGTAGCGTTTCCGTAGCACGTTCCGTCCGTAGGTGTAGCATTACTGGTGAAAATTGTAACTGAATTCTCTGGTTGTTGATACAATCATCAGGTTCAGACTTGAATTCCGTTGGAGACCAACCTTATGTGGACTTGTGGTCGTGTCAGCTCAATTGCCAGATATTCAGTTTTATGCAGCTATTCAACAAGAAGCAAATACTAACTTCATCAAACTGTACCTTCTCTAGATGGTGCTCGCTGGGTCATCATTTCTCTCCCATTTCCGAGGACACTTGTTTCCATTTCTTCTTGCAGTTATCTTGGCGGTCTTGGGATTCTTAAATGTCAGGCGTAAAAGGATAAAACTATGTACAGTCCCCATATTTCTCACTGTGTATTTAGCGATGAACCTATATTAAATTACCGCGAGGTAGTGGTAGAAGAATTAACTGTGACGCAGAAACCCCCGAGTTCAGAGCTCTAAAAATCAAATATAAAGGCAAGGACAGACTGGAAGGCACACCTTATGGATTGCAAGCTTCCCATCTTCTTGCACAGTGCATTTGCAAGACATCATAGACTCACTTTGTCGCTTGTCGAATATCTGTCATACATTTAATGATTTACACGCCCAGAAATGATTAACTAGCCTGAACAAAAAAAAAACTAGGATAACTCTGATATTGTTAGATGTCCAAACCTTGACATGGTATGTGTTTCCACTAAATTTTAACACGTACGTGCCTGCTTGGTCCAAGCTGCAGCATAGGTGTACATCGTGGTGAAGCATCTTGATTAAGAATTTAAGCTGCGTCTATCGTGGCGCAGGAACTTGCATTTGTTGTTTTATGGTGATCCAAATTCTAGCGGTAGTACTGCTGGGTTAAGCGGTACTACCGCTCGAGAGCTGCCGCCACCGCTACCGCCAGAATGGCCGTCTGACGCACTTGTCCGGTACCGCTGGCGGTACCGCCGCTGGTACCGCTGAGGTGGGAAGAGCCGAACCAGCCCACCCCAGCGGTACTACTGCCTATCCCAGCGGTAGTACCGCCGCGGTGGGATCGATTCCGGGTTGGACTGCAGCCGACCTAGGGTTTTATGCCATTATATATTCCTCTTGTAAGCCGCCGTTTTGGGGTAAGCCACACATTGTAAACCCACGGCGTTTGTAACCTCACCCGATATAGTGAAGTATTGCTGGCTGGCGCCCGTGGTTTTTTCCTCTCCTTTGTTTGGAGAGGTTTTCCACGTTAAATCTCGTGTCCCCTTTGGTTTGATCGTTCCGCTCTTCGTCGTTTCTTTGCTATCGTTTACAACAAGTGGTATCAGAGCCCTGTTTCAGATCTGTTTTCAGATTAGGGTTTTGGATGGCATCGATGAAGTTCGATCTACCGGCGCTGGACTACAAGACGAGATTTTCGCTGTGGCAGGTCAAGATGCGTGCGATCCTCGCACAGTCCAATGATCTTGACGAGGCGCTGGAGAAATTCGGCGACAAGGATGCGGCGGCATGGACCGCCGATGAGAAGCGGAAAGACCGTAAGGCTTTATCGCTTATTCAACTTCATCTATCTAATGATATTCTGCAAGAAGTACTCCAGGAGAAAACCGCAGCGGCACTGTGGGCTAAGCTGGAGTCGATCTGCATGTCCAAAGATCTCACCAGCAAGATGCATGTGAAGATGAAGTTGTTCACGCACAAGTTGCAAGAAGGTGGTTCGGTAATGAATCACTTATCGATCTTTAAGGAGATCGTTTCTGACCTAGTGTCGATGGAGGTAAAGTACGATGATGAAGATCTAGCACTTTTACTTCTATGCTCGCTGCCAAATTCCTTTGCAAATTTTCGTGATACCATACTGTTAAGCCGTGATGAACTAACCACCGCGGAAGTATATGAGGCCCTGCTTGCCAGGGAAAAGATGAAAGGTATGGTACAGAAAGAGAGACGTCGTCCTCCAAGGGCGATGCTTTGCAGGTCCGAGGGAGGCCTGAGCAGCGAGATAACCACTACCACAACAACAACAGAGACAAGAGCAAGGGTGACAGAGGTCGCTCAAAGTCTAAAGGCCGTGACAAGTTCTGCAGGTATTGTAAGAAATCTAATCATGTCATTGATGATTGTTGGAAGTTGCAGAACAAGGAGAAAAGAAAAGGTACTTACCAACCGAAAAATAATGAAGGTAATAATACCGGTGAGGCTCTGTTGTTGATGGTAGTTCTGATGGCGATGCCTAGCTGTTTTAGCTGCATGTGTTTCTCGTCAGGATGAATGGATTCTAGATACTGCATGTTCTTTTCATATTTGCTGTAACAAAGATTGGTTCAGTTCTTATGAGTTAGTGCAGACTGGAGATTTCGTGCGTGTGGGAACGACCAGCAATGCAACATTGTTGGCGTTGGTCCGTTCAGGTCAAGACACATGACGGTATGACACGCACGTTGACGGGAGTGAAACACATACCAACCATGGCAAGAAATTTGATCTCGCTCAGTACCCTTGACTGTGACGGGTACAAGTACAAAGGAGGAAATAAACTCCTAAAGGTATCAAAAGGTTCTCTCATAGTTATGGTTGGTGATATGAATTCTGCTAAGTTATATGTTCTTAGAGGTAGCACGTTATCTGGTACTGTTGCTGCTGTTTCTCATGATGACGCTAGTAAAACTAACCTTTGGCATAAGCGTCTTGGACATATGAGTGAACTTGGTATGGCAGAATTGATCAAGAGAGACTTGCTGCAAGGATGCAGTTTGGGTAAGATGCAGTTCTGTGAACACTGCATTTTCGGTAAGCACACAAGAGTTAAGTTTAATGCTTCTGTCACACCACCAAAGGTACACTTGATTATGTACATGCTGATGTTTGGGGGCCATCTCGTAAGCCCTCTTATGGTGGTGCTCGTTATATGCTTACCATTATTGATGATTACTCTAGAAGAGTTTGGCCTTATTTCATGAAAAATAAGGATGATACGTTTGCTGCTTTTAAAGAGTGGAAAGCTATGATTGAAAGGCAAACAGAAAGGAAGGTGAAATTACTTCGTACTGACAATGGTGGCGAATTTTGTTCGAATGCCTTTAATGATTATTGCAGGAAAGAAGGCATTGTCAGGCACCTCACCATCCCGTACACGCCTCAGCAGAATGGTGTAGCGGAGCGGATGAACAGGACCATCATCTCCAAGGCTCGCTGCATGATCTCCAACGCTCGCATGAGTAAGCGTTTTTGGGCTGAGGCGGCTGCCACCGCCTGCTACTTGATAAACAGGTCACCATCTATTCCCCTCGACAAGAAAACTCCCATTGAGGTATGGTCAGATTCTCCTGCTGATTATTCACACTTAAAGTTTTCGGCTGCACTGCTTATGCTCATGTTGATAATGGAAAGTTAGAGCCGAGAGCTATTAAGTGTGTGTTCATTGGTTATGGTTCGGGTGTAAAAGGATACAAGTTATGGAATCCCGAAACTAGCAAGGCATTTATGAGCAGGAGTGTTGTTTTCAATGAATCTGTTATGTACTTTGATAAGTTGTCCTCAGATGTTTTGCCAGATTTTTCTGAGGAGCAGGTTCGTGTCGAGGTGGAGCACTCTGTTGAAAAGGAAAATGTCACTGTTGACAATGATGGTGCTGCTACTTCAGATGATTCTGATCCTGATTCTGCTGGTTCTGATGATTCTGATTCTTCTGATTCTGATAATAATAATGTTCAGAACTCACCCCCTGTTTTGCAGCCACAACAGTCTATTGCTGCTCGTAGGAACAGGAGGAATTGTGGTCCTCGACCACGTTTAATTGAAGAGTGTAACATTGTTGATTATGCTCTGAGTTGTGCAGAACAGGTGGAGCACGGACATGAGCCGTCCACTATACTGAAGCTATTGGTTCCGGTGACCGCGAGAAGTGGCTTGCTGCTATGCAAGAAGAATGCAGTCACTCGATAAGAATGGCACATGGGAAGTTGTGCGCTTGCCTAAGAAAAAGAAGGCAGTCCGCTGTAAGTGGATCTTCAAGAGAAAGGAGGGTTTATCTCCTAGCGAGCCTCCGAGGTTTAAGGCAAGGTTAGTTGCAAAAGGCTTCAGTCAAATTCCAGGTGTTGATTATAATGATGTTTTCTCTCCAGTTGTTAAGCATAGTTCAATTCGTACATTCTTTGGTATTGTTGCTATGCGTGATCTTGAGCTTGAGCAGTTAGATGTAAAGACTGCGTTTCTGCATGGAGAGTTGGAGGAGGAGATATACATGGACCAGCCAGAAGGGTTCATAGTGCCTGGTAAGGAGGATCTTGTGTGTAAGTTGAAAAGGTCCTTATACGGTTTGAAACAATCTCCTCGTCAGTGGTATAAAAGGTTTGATTCTTTTATGTTGTCACATGGCTTTAAGAGGTCTGAATTTGATAGCTGTGTGTACATTAAGTTTGTTAATGGATCACCTATATACCTGTTATTATATGTTGATGATATGTTGATTGCTGCCAAGAGCAAGAAAGATATCGCTGCTCTCAAGTCACAGTTGAGTAGCGAGTTTGAGATGAAGGATCTTGGTGCTGCTAAGAAAATTCTAGGTATGGAGATTACCCGTGACAGAAATTCTGGTTTGTTGTTTCTTAGTCAGCAAAATTACATTAAGAAAGTTCTTCATCGTTTTAACATGCATGATGCAAAGTCTGTTAGTACTCCTATTGCTCCTCACTTTAAATTGTCAGCTGAACAATGTCCTAGTACGGATGAGGATTTTGAGTACATGTCTAGAGTTCCATATTCTAGTGCTGTTGGTTCTTTAATGTATGCCATGGTTTGCTCACGTCCAGATTTATCATATGCTATGAGTTTGGTTAGTAGATATATGGCTAATCCTGGTAAAGAACATTGGAAGGCTGTTCAGTGGATTTTCAGGTACCTTCGTGGCACATCCAATGCTTGCCTCAAGTTCGGCAAGACTGATGAGGGACTCGTAGGCTATGTGGATTCAGATTTTGCTGCCGATTTGGATAAGAGGAGATCCCTCACAGGTTATGTGTTCACGCTTGGTGGTTGTGCCGTGAGTTGGAGGGCAACGTTGCAATCGTTGTTGCCCAGTCTACCACTGAAGCAGAGTACATGGCTATTGCTGAAGCATGTAAAGAATCGGTTTGGCTGAAAGGTTTGTTTGCTGAGCTTTGTGGAGATGATACTTGCATTAACCTGTTTTGTGATAGTCAGAGTGCTATTTACCTTACCAAGGATCAGATGTTCCATGAGAGAACAAAGCACATTGACGTCAAATACCATTATGTGCGTGATGTTGTTGCAAAAGGTAAACTGAAGGTATGCAAGATAAGTACTCATGATAATCCTGCTGATATGATGACAAAGCCAGTTCCTGTTACTAAGTTCGAGCTTTGCTCGGGCTTAGTTGGTATCACTGTCTAGCCCAAGAGGCTATTTGGCGCCGAAGGTGTTTCTTTGTTGTTTTCAGGGTGAAGGTTCTCATTCATGCTACAAGATGGAATTTGTCTCAAGGTGGAGTGTTGTTTTATGGTGTTCCAAATTCCAGCGGTAGTACCGCTGGGTTAAGCGGTACTACCGCTCGAGAGCTGCCGCCGCCGCTACCGCCAGAATGGCCGTCTGACGCACTTGTCCGGTACCGACTGGTACCGCTGGCGGTACCGCCGCCGGTACCGCTGAGGTGGGAAGAGCCGAACCAGCCCACCCCAGCGGTACTACCGCTAAGCGGTAGTACCGCCGCGGTGGGATTGATTCCGGGTTGGACTGCAGCCGACCTAGGGTTTATGCATTATATATTCCTCTTGTAAGCCGCCGTTTTGGGGTAAGCCACACATTGTAAACCCACGGCGTTTGTAACCTCACCCGATATAGTGAAGTATTGCTGGCTGGCGCCCGTGGTTTTTTCCTCTCCTTTGTTTGGAGAGGTTTTCCACGTTAAATCTCGTGTCCCCTTTGGTTTGATCGTTCCGCTCTTCGTCGTTTCTTTACTATCGTTTACAACAGCATTATCTATCTACTAAACAGGAGGCAGCTGATCAGCCTCAGACCTGCACCATCAGATCCATCCACACGCAAACACTCACTGGGGGAGCTCGATCGATCGGCACCAATGGAGGCCATGGCGGTGAGCATCGGCAGGTCCGCACTGGACGGAGCGCTCGGCTACGCCAAGTCCGCCGTGGCGGAGGAGGTCGCCCAGCAGCTCGGAGTCCAGCGCGACAAGGCCTTCATCGCGGACGAGCTGGACATGATGCGGTCCGTCGTCCTGATGGAACGCCGACGGGACGGCGAGCACGGCGACGAGGTGGTCTCGACGTGGGTACGGCAGGTCCATGACGTCGCTTACGACGTTGAGGACGACCTCTGGGACCTCGTCCTCCTCGTCCACGGGCACTCCTCCTGGTGGCGCGTCCTCCTCGACCGGCGCCGTGTCGTCGAGGGGATGAAGGAGCTGCGTACCAAGGTGGAGGACATCGGCCAAAGGAGCGTGCGGTACCGCCTCATCGACGGTGCCTCTGACCTCTCCGTCGCCACCGCTTCTGCTGCTGCCGTTGAGGAAACTAGTACAAGACTTGTCCCGGACCAGCAGGTACTTGTTCAATTTCGACTTGAATGACCGACCATAGAGCGTGCAAATTTGGAATTGAAAAACAAGTGATTAATTCACTCATTCTGGTGACATTAAATATGCACCGTAAGTTCTCTTGCTAATTACGATTTGAACCTGTTACTAAATAATACACCTTTATGCACCATGCAAAAAAGTTAAGCCAGATTTTTATTATTATCAATTCACACTTCTCAATGATCGAGCGTTCTGTATGTAGAATCCACCTAGAAATCTCATTCTCATGTAGATTTCAACAAAAATCGTAACCTTGCAACAATTAACAACTGCCAACCTCACAAGAAGAGCGTTCAATGCCACAAGACTGGGTCGGACTAACGTCACATTTGGTTGAGATGTCTCCAAAATCATAGCGATTTTGTCGCTCTTTTGATAGAGATAATATTGTAAAGAGTTGGATACTATTCTTATAGGGTGTTATTTTCTGGCTACTTATCTTCTTAGAAGATTTCCGAACTATTCTTGATAGTCAATGATCCAAAGTGGAATAAATGTTTCGTCGTTGCCAGTAGATGAACCCATAAGTGCGAGTCCTCTGGTTTTCAATACACCTGGAATAACGTGCTTGAGCCAATATACTTCTCAACTGAGTTTGCCAAACTCCGTCCTCAGAAAAAAGTTTTAAAAACCATTTATCAAGGAGAGCCGAATTCTTGACCTCTTAGTCACGAATACACAAACCCCCTGATCCACATACTACGTATAATCGGTCGGTATTTCCCCTTTCCATTGTCACCTTGCCGAAATGATGATTATAAGTAATCCAATCTATGCATAACTCCTTTTGGTAGCTACAAGAATAGTATCATATTAGAATAACATATTTCTTAGTACTCCCTCCGATCCATTAAATCTGTCGTGGGATTCCAACAGTTCACGTACAACTCGTACGTATGGCTTGCGACACTTAAATCGGACTAGAGGGAGTACTAAGTTAGTTATGACCAATTTTTCCGTGGACAAAGAACAATTTTTCTTTTTGGCTGCTAAATATTTTCTCAAGGTGCTCCTCCAAGTGTTTCCATTCGGCATTTGTTAGTCTCTAGTGGATTGAGATACTGAAATATCTAATTGTAAACTGACCTTACTCACAACCAAAAAAATACTGCACATTGAGAGGTCATGCCGCGGGTTTCCCCGAAAAAATAGAAAGATCACTCTTATGAAAATTAATGTTGAGCCTGATAACTACTCGAACACTGATAATATTAATTTCAAATTCTCAGCCTTTTCAAGTTCATGATCCTTAAAGCGAATCGTGACATCTGCATATTGAAGGGTAGATACTCTAGCATCAACTAGGTGTGGAAATACCCCCCCCCCCCCCCCCCCCTCAAGTAGGCCATCTAGTTCTGCACGCTTAATCATGATCAGCCACTATGTTAAATAATATGGGCAATAATGGGTCGCCTTGCCTTAATATTATTTCGGTTGAAAGTAATGACCAACTTCATCGTTAAATTTAATGGTCAAACTACCTCCAGTGAAAAAATTATGGATCTTAGCACTAAAACTTAAAAAAAAATCATTTTCAAAGTGTTCTGAAGAAAAGACAATTTTACCTTGTTGTCTTTTCAAAGTCTATTTTAAATATCACGCCCATTCAGTTTCTTTTAGTGTAGTTCATGGACTATGCACACTTCAGTACCTGTATTCACTTGTTTGGTGACACTAGCATTAGTTGTAATATACGTATATATATGTTAGATTAGATGTGTGTGTAGATTATATGTTAGATTAGATGTGTGTGTATTCACTTGTTTGGTGACACTAGCATTAGTCTTTTAGTGTGTTGTTACTATTATTGTGTGGCTTAGGACATATACATATGCTAGCCCGGCACGTGTCTAACTATTGTTTGCTTGTGTACAGAGTTCTCAAGGCGCAACATATTCATCGAAGGCAGCGTCCAGCAGAATGCTACCCTACATCACTGAGAATGAGATACAAGAAGGCCAATCTGATACACATGTTGATGAAATGACAACGGTACAGGAGAGGCTCAAACACAAGCTTATTGGACGAGAGAAAGAAGAAACTGATATTACTGAACTGATTCTAGAACTGTCTAGCACCCAAGAATTCCAGGTCATTGCACTGTGGGGAATGGGTGGTGTTGGAAAAACCACTATGGTCAGAGATATTTATCAGGGACGAGAGGTCAATCATAAGTTTGCAGAACAAGCCTTAGTCATAGTCTTACAACCTTTCAATCTTGAGAATCTTCTTAGGAGCTTAGCATTTCAGTTAGATGCAATGAAGGGCGCCATGTACTTCACAGATGATTCCAATATTTATTCAATGGTAGTTGCAGAATTGACTGGTATGTTGCGCATGGGTTCACTGGGAAAGAGTTGCTTCATTGTTCTTGATGGCCTCACTTCTACCATGAAATGGGATAAAATATTGCCATGTTTACTTGAATTAAGAAAATCAAGCTTGGTCATTGTGATCACCACAAGGCAAGAGGATATTGCAAAGCATTGTTGCAAAAAAACAGAGTACATACGCTTCCTCGACGGTCTAGAAGAAAACGATGCATGCAACCTCTTCACTAAAAGGTACAGGAAATAGTACTCATACAATTAACCTTATCAGTTAGAAAAAATTAACTTATCTCGCTTTAATTTCAAGTTTCATAGGGTCATATGTCAGATTAGTATATTGTAAGCACAACAGAACCAACCCTCTTTGGAACTTGGAAGAGATAGTTCGGAGTGGGTTGTTGAAACATAAATTCGGACACCATGAGTAGGTCATCTTTGCAAATGATATACCTTTGACAGCTTTGACTGTTCCATTTACAAAACCAAATTACTAATTACATAAATCAATGCCCGGGTTAGGCTAGGTTATGATTAGCACCCCTCCCCCATAAAACAAAAGGATTAGCACCCCGGTAGTATTTCATGACTTCGTCACTTCTCTTACCAAATTGTATGGGAATTCAGGTTTTAGAAAGTCGTGTAACTTAAGTAAATACCATTTTACGGCATGGGTTTTCCAACCTGTAAACTATATGCTCTTTCCTAAAAGATTGATATGAACATGGTACTATACGGCTGCGATCCAGGAGAAAGCCGAGTCAACCACCTTTTCCGGCGAAACTCACGTGACCTACTATTTCCTTGGTTGTCCTATGTTAGAAATTTTGAAATTTACATAATAATTTTTCAAAAATTACTAATAAGTTCATATATGAAGAGAACGGATAGATGCAGGTACATGTCAATTTTAATACAAAATGTGTATGTGCATGGTAAGTTACTGCCCATGTATTGTAGTTGTGGTGTTTTGAAGTTCTCACCTTGAGTGTGGCGGCTTGGTTCTCCACGGGAGCCAGCACCACCAGAAATAGGTCACCACACATTCACATACATGGCCCTGGGCCTCTCCTAGGCCACTATTCAACACTCCCCCTCAAGAGGGGTGATAGATATCTATCATTCCCATCTTGTCACACGCCAGATTACACTCTTTAGGCCCCAACCCTTTAGTCAAACAGTCTGCAATCTGTTGTCCTGAACCAACATGCTCTATCTTGATGATTCCAGTATCTAGTTTCTCTTTGATGAAGAATCTGTCTATTTCCACATGCTTGGTTCTATCATGCTGCACTGGATTGTTTGCTATGCTGATTGCTGACTTGTTATCACACCACACATTCATACAACTAGTCTTCAATATTTTCAGTTCATCGAGCAAATTTCTTGTCCATAACATCTCACTTAGTCCTTGAGCCATAGCTCTATATTCTGCCTCAGCAGTTGACCTAGACACAACAGCCTGCTTCTTACTTCTCCACGAGACCAAGTTCCCACCAACAAAGACACAAAAACCAGAGGTTGATCGGCGATCATCTAAGCAACTTGCCCAATCTGCATCACAATATCCATCTATCACGAGGTGCTTGTTACTCTCAAACAGCAAGCCCCTTCCTGGAGTTCCCTTCAAGTACCTCAAAATTCTATATACTGCTTCAAGGTGATCACTCCTAGGTTCATGCATGTATCTGCTTACTACACTTACTGCAAAGGCAATGTCAGGACGTGTATGACATAAGTATAACAACCTCCCAACTAACCTTTGATATCTTTCTTTCTCGACTGGCTGTCCTGACTGAGCTGTCACTTTGTGGTTTTGATCAATTGGGGTTGAGGCTGGCCGACATCCTAGCATTCCTACATCACTTAGCAGGTCTAGAGTATACTTCCTCTGAGATAGCGCAATTCCCTTAGCAGACCTAGCCACTTCTATACCTAGGAAGTACTTGAGTCGGCCTAGGTCTTTGACTTCAAATGCCTTGCCTAGGCACTCCTTCAATCTTGCAATTTCTTCCTTGTCATCCCCTGTGATAATAATATCATCAACATATACAGCGAGTATAGTGATTTTCCCTTTTTTATGTCTGTAGAAGAGTGTATGATCACCATTACACTGCCCATAGCCCATACTACATACAACACGTCTGAATTTGTCAAACCAAGCTCTTGGAGACTGTTTCAGTCCGTAAAGGGCTTTCTTTAATCTGCATACCTTGCCAGTGGTCTGAGAGGTTGAGAAACCAGGTGGGATCTCCATGTAGACCTCTTCCTGCAAGTCCCCATGCAGGAAAGCATTCTTCACATCAAGTTGATGCAAAGACCACCCAAAGTTTGCAGCACAAGAGATCAGAATCCTCACAGTATTCATCTTTGCTACCGGAGCAAAGGTCTCATCATAGTCAATGCCGTAAGTCTGACTATACCCCCTAGCCACAAGCCTCGCTTTGTACCTTTCAATCTTTCCTTCTGCATTCTGCTTCACAGTGTATACCCACTTGCAGCTGACTGCCTTCTTTCCTAGTGGAAGGGGTGTCAGAACCCATGTCTTGTTCTTACACAATGCCTCCAACTCCTCCACCATAGCCATACGCCATTTCGAGTCCTCCTTTGCCTTTTTCCAGTCAGTTGGAACAGACACAGATTGAAGAGAAGTAACAAATGCTTTGTAGGCAGGTGACAATGCTTCATAGGAAACATAGTTTCCAATATCATTTGCATTGAACCCATATCGTTCTGGTGGTATCCCTGCATTTGCTCGAGTAGTTCTCCTTAAAGCAATTTCCCCATCAGTTTGCCCTTCAGCCTGATCTCCATCAGTGGAGACGGAAATCACATCAGCTCTACCTTGTTGTTCTGTTAGTGGCTGATCAAGTTGCTCCCCCTGATGTGCAACACCATTGTCACGCTTTCATGAATACACCTTGAGTTGCTCCTCCTGCTCTGTTGTCCACCTCGGCACATAGCCAGGCATCTCCCCCTGAATCTGTCTCCTGGCATAAACTCGAGGATTTTTTTCTTGATTTATCTTGCCCCACATGTCTTGCTGCAAGTTTGGCTCCTGTTGGTGCTGCTCACTCTGATGTACCGGAATGGCACCCTCAATTGGCTGCTGCACCGAAACAACCCCATCAGCCACAATTGGCTGCTGCTGCTGCGCTAAATTTGGCTGCTGCACTGGAACAGCCCCTATACCACTACTCTCCCCCTCGTGACCTCCTGATGGGCACGACAAATGGTCAAGGTCTTTGAATAGCACGCTTAGATCAGTCTGGTCACCATAGAAGGGTTCGGACTCACGGAATGTAACATCCATGCTCACAAATGTCCTCTTCTCAACCGGACTCCAGCATTTGTACCCTTTTTGCCCCGAAGAATATCCAATAAAGATGCACTTGACTGCCCGAGGATCCAACTTGTTTACTGATGGCCTATGATCACGAACAAAACAAGTGCAGCCAAACACTTTGGGGGGAACTGGAAATTTATTTTCTGCAAGAATCAACTCACATGGTGATTTCATACCTGTCACCCGGGATGGTGTGCGATTGATCAAGAAAGTGGCCATCATGACAGCTTCACTCCAAAGGAACTTAGGCACATTCATGGTGAACATCAATGCTCGGGCCACCTCCAGTAGGTGACGATTTTTTCTCTCTGCCACCCCATTCTGAGGAGGCGTATCAGGACAAGATGTTTGATGCAAGATACCCTTTTCAGACATAAAAGTACCAATGGCCTTGTTAACATACTCAGTGCCATTGTCTAATCTGAGTGCTTGGATCTTTACATTAAACTGAGTCTGAACAAGGGCATAAAAGGTTTTGAAACACTGAAACACTTCATCTTTATGTTTCAGAAGGTAGACCCAAGTCATGCGAGAATAGCAGTCAATGAACGTAACAAAATACTTCATACCACTAACAGATAACACTGGGCATGTCCATACATCAGAATGGATTAACACAAAAGGAGATATGCTCCTTATCCCCTTACTCACATATGAGTTTCTGGTATGTTTAGCAAACTCACACGCATCACAGTGCAGCTTGCTCTTGTCCACACCACTCATTACATCAGGAAATGCTTGATACATTTTGTCAAAAGACACATGCCCCATCCTACAGTGATGAATAAGGGCTCTAGTCTCCTTATTCTCAGCAACTGCAGCAAGCATGTGCATTCCCTCCTGCTCCGTCATGCTGCGGTCCATGTACCACAGCCCCTTACGCCTCGCTCCAGTCCCAAGACTCCTGCCCGTCGATCTCTCCTGGATCAAGAACACAAAGCGGTCAACAATGAGTCGACAATCCATTTGATCAACCAGAGAACTCAAGGACACTAAGTTGACAGGAAAAGCTGGCACATGCAACACAGAGGATAATTTTATACTTGGTGTGCAAGTGACTGTCCCAACACCTGTGATGGGTTGGGCTGTGCCATCCGCTGTATAAATGGATTTCGGATTTGTGTGAGGGGAATAGGATGTAAATTCGGTAAAGTCTCCGGCGACATGTTGTGATGCTCCAGAGTCAAGTACCCATTCAGATTTTTGTTTATGGACTGCTATTGATGCATGTTCAATGTTACCTTCATTTGTATCAACAAAGTTTGCATAACTGGTAGCAGTCTCTTGTTCTCCTGTAGTCTGCCTCACCTCGACAGAGGCAGCAACATTTGCCCTGGGAGCATTCCAAGGAGAGGTATTCCAATAACCACCACGTCCAGTCCGACCACCTCTGTAGTTACTGCCACCATTATACCCTCTGCCTCCCCTGTAGTTACTGCCACCATTATACCCTCTGCCTTTTCGGGGCGGTTCAGTACAAAAACGACTGATATGCCTCGGGTTACCACAATTAAAACATTCCCTAGAACCACGCTGATCAGCCACTCTGTAAGCAGATTCAGTCCCAGCTCCTCCTCTAGACTGCAGGCGTACCTCTTCTTGAGACATCGCAGCAATGGCATCATCTAGAGACACAAGTGTAGACTGATGGAGCAGTGCAGCACGTCTATTTTCAAAATCTTGATTGAGACCCTTTAGGAACTGCATCACACGTCTACGCTCTACCCAAGTCCTGGCAATCTCCATGGACTCAGCATGTGGAAGCTCAAGGGGGTCACACTGATCTAGTTCTGCCCAAAGATGTTGTAGCTCATTCACATACACCATCACACTTCTGTCACTTTGATGAACAACATGGATCTTGTCTTCAATTTGAGACATAAGCATCAGATTTCCTTTACCTGAGTACCTCTTGGACAGCAAGGTCCACACATCAGAAACACATGACAATGCCTCAACAGACGCTGCAATAGGTGGAATCAGGGAGTTCAGCATCCATGCCAATATCAGGGAGTCAGTGACACTCCACTTCTTCCACTCCAAGCTCTCCTTGTCAGCCGGTTCTCCAACAGTCCCAAGAACATATCCCACCAGGCCCTTTGTTTTCAAGATCAACAAAGCCCGCCTCGACCAGCTCAAGTAGCTGCTCACCCCATTCAACTTGATATCATTTGGCATGAGTTCGAGCTTTAGAACCTGATCTCCTTGAGACGCAACAAGTGCGCCTCCTGCTGCACCATTTGCTGAAGTCCCCGCAGCATTCGCTGTCATCATCTGCGCCAACTTCTCCAGGGCAGCGGTGAGTTCAGTCCCCATGATAGCCTCTTGAGTCCACGCAGCTACTCCCCCTTGACTCCTCAGCTGCACACAGACGTCTTCCCCGCCTCCAGGACCAAGCTCCTGCGATCCCCTTCACTCGCGCACCTCTGCTGCCGCTGAAGCTGAACGACACCTTTGCTTGGTGCAGCTCCTCCTCCCAAGCTCGCCCCACCTGCCCTGAAGCTCTTGGTGACCAGGAGCTCCGCCTCCTGCCGCTGATTCACCGCCGGCAGCCTCCAGGACCCAGCAACCCTAGCTCTGATACCATGTGGTGTTTTGGAGTTCTCACCTTGAGTGTGGCGGCTTGGTTCTCCACGGGAGCCAGCACCACCAGAAATAGGTCACCACACATTCACATACATGGGCCTGGGCCTCTCCTGGGCCACTATTCAATAGTAGTACATTAAGACTAAAACATGCAGTGTGATTTTGTATTTCATACATAAAAATAGTCCATACAGAACTATGTCATGCACATGCTAATAAAAAAATGAGATTATGAAAGAGATATTTGGCCCAGTGTGCCTACAGTTTGTTGCCAAGTGACTACAGAACACTCTACTGTCTACATTTAGCCACCCAAACACAAACGTGACAGTGATAACAAATAAACAATGTGGGCTTTTTTGCATGCATCTGATTCATTATACCTTGAGAGTAATAAAAATACTAATTATGTTTAAAATAATTGCAGATATTTAAGAACGACAACACAGATTTGGTTATGCACTATCCTGAGTTGGTTGAAACCTCAAAACAGATCCTAAAAAGTGCAATGGACTTCCTCTTGGAATAGTCACCATAGGTGGCTTCTTAGCAGATCAACCAACAAAAAGTGTCATGGAGTGGAGGAAATTGAATGAGTATATCAGTGTTGAGTTGGAGATGGATACAAAGTTTGAAGCCGTAACAAAGATCCTTATGAAAAGTTATGATGGCCTACCCTATTACCTCAAGTCTTGTTTCTTGTATATGTCCATCTTCCTTGAAGACCGCACACTTATCCGAAGGCGTTTGGTATATAGATGGATCGCAGAAGGTTACTCGCAAGATATATCCATAGCGGAAAAGCATGTCATGGAGCTTGTTGGGAGAAGCATGATAATACCAACTCAGATCTCACTTTGCAGCATACAAGGAACCGACTGCTGTCAGCTACATGATCTTATCCATGATATCGTAATGGCAAAGTCAAAGGAGGAAAATCTTGTTTCAGGCTGGAGGAAGGGTGCAGCTCAAACACTCACCGTGCTGTGCGTCACCTTGTCATAAGCAGCAATTGGGAGGGAGATGAGCTTCAGTTGGAGACCACCGTGACTCTGTCTCGTATACGGTCATTAACGGTGTTTGGAAAGTGGAGACCATTTTACATTTCTGATAAGATGAGGTTTCTTCGTGTGCTAGACCTAGAAGGAACAAAAGGTCTAGCTAGCTATCACCTTGAGCACATCGGAGAGTATATTCATCTGAGATACCTTTCTCTAAGAGGGTGTGATGAAATCTGTTACCTCCCAGATTCAATAGGTTACCTGAAACAACTCGAGACACTGGACATCAAGTACACAGGAATATTGATGCTACCCAAAACCATCATCAAGCTTACCAAGCTATGTTATCTGAAAGCTGGGAATGAATTCTTTGTCGGAGAAGAACAATTGATGTTATCATGGTGTGTACACCTTTGGCTTGTTGCACGACGGGCCCGGTGCGAGCTTATGCTGTTAAGGTTCCAGTTGGGATTGGGAAACTAAAATCCCTCCACACCCTGCGATCCATGCACCTTGACTGGGAAAATGCCATCATGGAGGAGATAAAATGTCTCACAAGCCTGCGCAAATTAGGTGTTTTTGGCATCGACATGGGTAATAGTCTGGAGTTCTGTTGGGCCATTTCATATCTCTACAGCCTTGAATCTCTTTCAGTGCGTTCATCAGAAAGAGATCTATATGACTGCTTGCAAGGCATAATCTCACCACCAGAAAATCTCCGGAGCCTCGAGCTGCACGGCTGGTTGAGAAAACTGCCAAAATGGACCATGTTGCTCCCGAATCTTGTAAAGATCAAGCTAGAATACACCGAGGTGTCAGGAAATGCTCGAGCAATGCAAGCCCTCGGGAACCTACCAAGCTTATCCACTCTGAGTTTGAAGGAGAACACATTTCAAAGTGAAGGAACTATCACTTTCCAGAGTGGACTGTTCGGAAGCCTCTTGGTGCTTGAGCTTGTTTACACGAAAGTGGAAGTCGAATCACTGGTGTTCGAGGAAACATCAATGCAGAAGCTTGAGATGATTGGATCCTGGCTTGGGGGGATTGATAAGAAAACAAAGAATCGTATACGCATTGGCGTTTGTGCTTTCATTTGGGCAATATGGAATTGTCGAAACGATGTTGTTTTTAACAAAATTGAAAATGCCCACTTTTTACAGGTTGTTCACCGGGCTACTTACTGGATTACTATGTGGTCTTTCCTCTTACCGCACGACCAGCGACCCCTGATGGAGGCTGGCTGTACCCGTTTCATGGCGGTGGTGCGGGCTATCCTCAACCGAGATAGGTGGCAGCATGACAGAAGAATCTGCGCTACCTAGATTTTTCACACGACTTTTATGTGGCTGGCTTGTAGTCACTTTGGATGTTTCCTTCTACCTATTGTAATACTTTACACTCTTTAAATTCTAATAAAATGGTTGTGTGCATCATCACGATGCAGAGGCCGGGACACCCATTTCTAAAAAAAAAAAGCTTGAGGTGATGAGCCTGCGGCTTGTCGATTGTAAGGCAGGCTTTTCTGGACTGGAGCTGCTCCCAAGCATCAAGGAAGTTCTACTCAGTGTCCTGGTTTCCCCAATGTCTATCGTAATGGAGGAGGAAGATATGTTCGAAAAAGACACAGAAGAGGAAGCAGAACACAGGGAAGACATAGTAAAGGAGGATATTAGGAAGCAGCTCATCAGTAATAAGAATAACCCCATTCTGAAGGTGCGCTCAACGAGCTAAGCCGACGGACTTCTTAGTTGGCTGTTTTGTCAATGTATGATGCAGATACAGAAAGGAGGATAAGGAGGCAATATAAGATGAGGCCTCGGCTTTTGGTCCAATTATCGGTGCATTATTATCGGCTTCCGGTTTCGTTGTGTGCGGTGTAGTTTTCGACTTTTCAATTCAAGTGTAGTTGCTCCTTTTGTTGCCTTGTTTGGGCCTTGGGCAATAACTCTGTAACTGAACATTACTTATGTTGATGGTGATATGTGTGAACCTGGCGGGTGATTCCAGGTACATGGTCAGTGGCGCAGGTACAGTTCTTGCAGGGTATACACGCATGCATAGATGTAGCTCTACCGAACTTGTAGTCCATGCATGCCAACGACCTACTATGTTAACCTGAAGAATGTGCCCTATATGTTCATCCTCCTAGGCGACTCAGGGGTAACCTGGCCTTTCGTCGAGGTGGAAGTCGAGTCGCTGGAGTTGGAGTCGTTGGAGGTGCTGAGCCTGCAGCTCGTGCACTCCAATATTCGGGTCTTCCCTGGGCTGGAGCTCTTCCCGAGAATTTGGGAGGTACAGCGCAGCCTGATGACCCAAAAAGATTTGGCCGGAGAGGAGGCGGAAAAGGAAACAGAACACAGCCCAGGGTCATGGCGAAGCTGCTGCTTGCTGCCAATGAAAATAGATCCATGCATTCTGAAGGTTCAGCGATGCTAGTTGCTATTCTGTAACCTTGTAATAAACACCACTTCTGTCTCTCCGCTTGCCTATCATATATCAGGAAGAGCATGTACTCATAATCTTTGTGATGTTGTTGTGCCCACTGCATGAACATATCAGCATGGGTTACAACGGAAGCATATATGCAACTGCTTTAACAGTCACCAGTCCTACATAGCTACACCCACACAACTTTCTAGCGAAAACTCAGAGCATGGCGCGCTACTGAACTCGATCCCGGCTAGCTGGCGGTTCTCTCCATGCTGTTGGTCCTGGCGTTCTCCCGCATCTTCTCCACGATGTGCCGCCCCTTCTCCTCCACCTGCCGCCGCTTCTCCTCCAGCTTGTCCCCAACCTTCTTCTTCAGGTCCAGCATCCGGCTCCGCCTCCCACTCCTCCCCTTCCCGTCCTCTCCCATCGAGGCCACTGCTGATGCCTGCTGCTGCTGCTGCTGCTCCCCTGCGGGTATGATGGCCCTCAGCGACGTGTACAGCGGGGACCCTGACCTGCTCTCTGACGCAGCGTCCTCCTGGAGCTTTTCTGTTGACAGCAGTGGTTTTCTCAGCTCGTTGGTCGAATCGGGATGTGAAGTAGAGGTTTCACCATCTGGGGCCAAGCGAGACTGCGCATGGCATGATTCCACTGCAGGGTCTTCGCCTGACTCGTCGATGGATCTCAGCGAGGAATCCTCGCTTCCAGCCGAGGAGTCTCGCGAGGCCGGCAGAGGGTTTTTGATACTAGTGTCACCCTTGGGATTTTTGGTACTAGTGTCAGTCTTGGCATTTTTGGTACTGGCGTCAGCCTTGGGATTTTTGGTACTAGCGTCAGCCTTGGGACCAGCAGTTTCCTCAGGCTGGGCAGGCGCGGCAGCTGTGGCGTGGCTTCTGGTTTCGGTGGGCTCGTGGTTGAGCCAAATGTAAGGTCCGTCCTTGACAGGCACCCAGTCGTCCTTTTCTGAAAGCATCCACGGCATGGAGATGCTTTCACAGTTGGGAAGCACCAGGCTATCACGGAGCGAAGCCTGGAAAGTGTGGCGTGGTTTGCAGTTAGACATGTACGTTAGCAAAGAAACAGCATGTTCAGAGGAACGGTTGTATTATTACCTTGATTCTGTTACCGATAAGTGAAGCAATGCGATTATTGGTAATTTTCCTATCCCCAATGGAAGATTCCAAGTCCCACTCTAGATCAGGCATTGATGTGAATCCATACCAGAGTTGATCCGATGGAGGGGCTTCAGATGTACTCGCAGGACACCTCTAACTGATGTAATTTTTATCCCCAGAGAAAGTGGAACCTGCACGAGAAGAAAATCTAAGGCATGTTTGAAATGTTTCTGTCTATACTATCAACATCTTAAGCTTTTGACACTTTGTATGCTTTCACCAGGTAGATAATACATAACAAGCCTACTAACTTAATATGCGCATACAAAATACATAGTAAAAGTAGAGCATATGAATGGACAGTGGACACAACAAAGAGAAAAGCAAACCTGTGAGACATGATCGGCTATTGAATGTAACATATTTTTCAACCTTGATATATAAGTTGACGTCCATCCAGTGCTCTTGGACTGACTAGCATCTGATACAAAAGAGCATACCGTTATGATCAATGATCACTCTAATGTATATGCATTATGCAACCAAATTAAAGCATCATAAATTATGAGCTCTTTTTCTTTAGTTCCGTGTCTTGTCAGGCTCATATACCACATCAAGAAATAATAAATGAATGTACAGGAAATCAATATTCCCACATTGCACAAGACTGCTCAACAGAAGACTGTCAGCCTAAGTTCAGATGCAAGCTTAAGATTCATAGTATACCCTAACAATGTCTACCTGAAGTCTGTTACATGTACACATAACCAACACAAGAACATACCAAAGACACTGAAGATAGAACCTAATCAGGCCATTTTGCAGAAAGATAATGGTACTTTTTTCTTGTCCGTTTAAGAATTATTTGGTCATTTGGTAGAACAAGCATATACAAAGAGTCCAAAGAAGAACCTAACACACGTGCAAGTTTAAACAGACCTGCTTCTTCTTTTTCTTCCACTGAAGAGTCTGAGTTCCGTGAACCTCTAAATTGGTTACCATACTGCTCAATACTATCAAGAAGCTCTGAATCGACCTCCCCATTAGAGTCTGTTCCGAAGTTGGTTTTCATGAGGTCCTTTTGTAACTCTGGTGCCTCAACCTCAAGCCTCGTTTCAATGTGCAGTAAAATTCCACCGGAGTATTCAAAATCAACTTCAAAAGCCCACAGCTCATTTAAATCCAGTGGAAGGACTCTCAACGCATGCACATAAGGTGGAAGTTTTCCAAGACTGAAGTCCGTAAGTGTAATTTCACCCACGTAAGCTGGGGTCCTCATGCTTGAGAATGTTCGCTGCACAAATGGAAATCAATAAACAAAAGAAAGAACAATACGACGGATTTCATTATGAATATGAGCAGTATAGCTAACCTGAATACGTGCTTTGATGAACTTGTTTATCTCATCGTTCATTTTAGCATCGAAAAAGAGCCGCGAGGATAGAAGGTTCCAACAAAGTGTACCTTCATCTACAACTTTATCATCTGCATTTACATCAGGAAAAGCTGGAAGCTGTCCAGCATGACTACTCGAAGGAGGAGTTGGAGCACTTGATTTCGTTGAATCGTGTGATGAGCTGCTACTGAACTTGTCCTCTTGTGGACCTATTAAGGCTTCAATAAATGGTGCACCCTGATAGCTGCGTATTTTATCCAACATCTTCTTTTCTCCTTGTGCGGATGATCCCATACTTGTTTTACCCTCTGCAGGAACCTTTGTAGATGCTTTTTTCGCTAACTTCTTGAGGAAAAGACGGACTTTGGAAGAGCCGTCTGTCTTTATTTCACTGTCCATAACCTCATGATCCTCAGCTGAAAGTACTGTAGGTTTCAGGAAACATGGGTACTCGGAATTTAATGATGATATATAATTCGAGAACTCTTTGCTCAACTTAGCATGCCAATTCAATTTCTCCTTGTCAGCAGTAGCTGCAAGACGAAGTGCTTTACACCATGATTCCTTCTCCCATGAAGTCTCAGCATAAAGAAAGCAGACCTTGCTTCCATTATAGATCTCAGATTCCTGGCTTTCCAATTTTATCGGATACCTCTTGGTCCTGAAAATAAGCAACATCAGTACTATTACAAATAGGGTGAAGAATAGGTCCTACCAGCAGCCAAAAAGCTTATTAAAGGCACATAAAGTTGCTTGGCAGATACTTCTACTTGTCCTCTAAAATGTATTTAGTTCCTACAGGAGTTCCTTCAAAAACAAAAACTTTGTACTTAAGTCTTTATCTTATTGTAACATGTATACACGATTTACATTCAAACCAAAGCATTCAATGAAGATAATCAAATATACTTCTCAAATATGCTTGATACATAATAAGGAAAGGTCTTGTATCCAAGAAATTAACTAGCTTGTACCTTTGCACCTAGAAAGAGATAAATGATAATTTGTTGATCAATGGTAAGCATTTCAAGTTGTATGGAGCACTGACCATTTGCGTGAAGGCATACTTGATGCAGAAACAGCAACGACCGTGCAATTCAAAAGCTCAATCACTGAGTCAGGGCCATCAGGACCAGACAAACAAAGTGAGTGCCCTTTGATTTTAGCCATCTTCTTTGCAGGCAAAACCTCCACGATACTCTTCTTGTCCTTCGTCTCTTTGAGGCCTCCACTTGATAAGCGCTCATTACTAACTTTCGGTAGCTTTTCCGGCTCTAGTATCCACAGAGAGCCCTATCAACATACGGCAGTAATGTAAATAAGCTTGATCCTTAGCAAAATCTAAATGGAATGCAAATTGCAAATTCGTAACGCCAAAGAAATTTGATGAGCAGTAAATGCAAATTTAATTAAGCCCTTCACTGGCCAAATTCATTTTGCATATGTTTTCTTTAACCATCGTATTGACAATCTAAGTTGTATAGCGCACATTCATGTATACAGTCCACGCCTGGATTACAGAACTAGTATAACAATGTGCTACGAAGGCAAAGGAACATCCTTATGTAAACATAGTTACAGGCAAGATGCAATGTTCAGTTAGAACATACAAGAATTGCTATTACTTGTGACTAAGGTTGACCCATGTCTTGGTGAACGGTGAGCCTTTAGCAGTTGTGATAATCAGAGAAAATTTTCTTATACTCAAGGTCAAGGATCTTAAGCAGGTATCCTATTCATAGACATCTTGATATAACAAGCTAAGGAATTCTGTACTCGATTACATGTGCAACCCCAAATCATTTGATATGCGTCATTCCATTCTTGAGATTAAAGTAAGTCAAAAGAGCATCTAGTTGATACCATACAAGAAAGACATATTGAAATGTATACTTGAAGTGAATTTGTTCCAAGTTTATGACATGGGTAGACCTAAATGTAGGCGGGGTAAAGGATACTATCCCAATCCAAATGTGGATGTTGTCAGAACCGATTAAAAGATCTAGGAACCCAACTAGTATGCATATATGACATGTATGAACAGAACGTAGCAACTTGAACTCAATTGCTACATCCAAATGATTTCCTAGTTACACGATTAGGACTACGCGTATGGGTCATAAAAAGAGGAACGACAACCTAACTCGAGAATGCAACAGTCAGCTTAATACGCTAAGTACATGAGAATAATCAACAAGAATCCAAGTTTCCCCAAATTCAGTTGCTGCAACCATGGAGAAGAAGAACTGGCATGGCATTACCGCATAAAGCTGCTGCTTCTCCCAATCAACACCAATCCAACTATTCAAGCACAGCAATAAAGCATCTATCATAGACTACACTGGCACCAGGGATCCATCCAAAAGCAGAACCCTGGACACAAACCCCTGTCGAGTCCCCAGCTCAAGCACTACAACTAGAGGGTTTCGGGTGTTCAACACAGAATGCACATTGTAGTTCCTACTTCCAACCAAAACAGGAACCCAGGTTTTCCCCAAATTCAACTACTGTAGTTGGGGGGCCAATCAGCATGAATGCAGACTGTTGCTCCCCACAAATCAACACGAATCCAACTACCCAAGAAGAGCCACTACCCACCTACACGCGGCTCCACCCAGCATCCGACCATTAATTCGAGCTCGCAAATCCAGAGCAAATCGATCGGCAGCTGATCCCTAGCCCCAACCCCCGCATCTGTTCGAAGCTCTGACGGAACAGTCGCACGGCCGAATCGGGAAGCGGACATACTAAGCTGCACTGCAGCGTAGTAGGGCGCGCGCGGGTGAGGCTCACCTTCTTCTCGTAGGGGAACGGGCGCTCGCCGGGGAGCTCCTCCACGGCGTCGGGCTGCGCCGCCGCCGGGGAAGCGTCGTGGTGGCGGCGGAGGCGGCGCACGAGCCAGAGGAGCGTGGCGGCCTCCGCGGCCGCCAGCGCCATCAAGCCGAGGATGAACCCCAGAAGGAAGCCCGCTGCCATGTCTGGCGCCGGCCTCGTCGCCGGCGAGCCCGATTCTCGCTGGAGGAAGGAAGAGCCGGAGTGCGAAAAAGGGAAAGGCGCGGGGGTTCGCCGCGAAACGGAACGCGTGGCGTGGAGGAGGAGATGGTCTCTTTTCTTTTCTTTTTGGACGGTGCCGGTGGTTTGCGGCAAATGGGCAGAGACGATGACGCGTGGGCCCCTGTCGGACCGGGACCCACGTGTCGGCGGTTTGGGGCTGCTTCGGGCAGGCAGAGGTGGGGTGGTTCAGCGGATCGAATAACGCGTCGGTTTCTCTTTTGGAATCTCGCGGTGACGTGGACACGCACGAATTAGTTCTCGGCCTGTTATTCCTTTCTTTTGCCGCATGTACAAGATTGCATTTCCTTCTCTTCTTTTTCTCTCCCTTCCCTTGTGGCGCCGCAGGACGATATGCGTCTCGTTCTAGGAATTGATTCACCGGCCTTGCACTTCATTGACGTTGAGTTTGTAAACTCAACATGTTTCCTCGGTGGTGATGACCAGTTACTGAAACCTGAGAACAAGACGTGCATACTTACCAAGAAACATGTGACAACACATGAGAACGAGGAGGATGTTTCTTACGATAAACTAGCGTGTTGACATCAATATACTCTAGAATCACGTTTTTAGACACATAATCTTGATACATTATATTCTAAAACACTCTAGCAAGTTCGATAGATAATTATGGATAATATGGATAAAGAAGTCGGGTTTCCCCCTACTTCTTTCAAAAAGAGAAGAAGAATGACACATTAATAAAGACACAAATAAACACAAAGATCAAGAGGCATAAATTAATTTGTGAACGGTGTGAAACTTTTGATATCTTAAAGTAAATTCCACTCAAATAAAACATCCTAGATCAAACAATTTTTTAAAAATGTGACAACATATTATTTCAGGTCGCAAATGGTAAATTATCTGTAATCATAGAACTATATGACAAATATGTATGACATTTTTTTTATAGAAATAACTACTATTCCAACACAATACATAAAAATATCATTTCATCAATGAAAACGGCATACATTAAGTTCTACAAGGAGTTATGAAGAAATAAAAAAGTTTATTATAAATCGTCGAGAATGGTTGAATTTAAACTGCTCGGGTTTTCATAAGGAAGCATACAAAAATCTTTATTTTTTGCCATGGCAATGGATATATCAATTTGTCCCTGAGCATGGATATTAAATTATATTAAAAAATATATACTTTGTTGGCCTCATGAAATCAGAAAAACAAAAGCTATGCAATAAAATTAAGTTGATTGATTATCATGGTGCATAAATCCAGCTGGAAGTCTGGAAGGTGAAAACCTCAGTGCTCTTGAGAGATATTAGACATGGGTACTCATGTGCGAGCTCGGTCAATTGGTCATACCGCTCTTGATAGGTACGGCCGCTCCGGGCATTGGCACTTTCTATTGTTCTACTACTCGGTAATTGATGTCACTCGCCCGTTCTACATCCTCTAGGCCGGTTGGTCAAAGTGTAGGTCCTTCATGTTCACCAGGGTGTTCCCCATCTGCACTGCCCAAGTGGCAAATCCCCCAGCGGACGCACAAAGTGGTCGTGTTCAGAAGATCCATCACAAGTTCGGTAGAGAAGAATCCGATGCAAATCTACATCTTCAAATCGGGGCCTTTAAAAAGTAAGGATATTTCCTTGTTTTATTAAGGTCCTCCCTCAAATTTAAATTCAAATTATACTATCTAGAAATTGGCTTGAATTTATTTCAATTGGCGAAAGTAGCTAGAAATTAAGGAAATTCTTAATTCTTAGGAACTGTCCAATATAGGCTACTTCGTGTGAAAATTAGAGAGGTGTCACTTTGTAGAATTATTACAAGCACTTGCTTCACAAAAAAAAATTGTTGACACTTAAAAAATGACAAAATGTAAATTAATAGTTTGAACCCCATTTTGTCTTGTCATGTTGCGGTACCCTCTCGATGATAGGACAGCTGCTTCGAGCATTAACGTCCTCTATTGTTCTATTGCTCATCAATTGCAGCCATTGCTTTTTCAACCTCTACGCAGGCTGGCCAAGGTGGAGGCCTTTATTTTCAGCATGGCGTTCCCCATCTATACCACCCAACTAGCAATTTTCTAGAAGAGATCCAGCACAACTTACGGTGAACAAGGAATCGATGCAAATCTACATTTCCAAATCAGGGTCTGAAAGAACAAGGATGTCGCCTAGAGGGGGGTGAATAGACGATTTAGAACTTTTCCGGTTTAGGCTTGATAATTGCGGAATAAAACTAGGTGTTTAAATTAACAAGCCAACAACCTAAATATACTAGGCTCACCTATGTACACCAACAACTTATGTTAAGCAAGACAAGAAACAAAGTGATAGTAATATATAAGACTTCAAGCATGAAGTCTATCACAATATAAAATGCATAAGTAAAAAAGCTTAGGTATAGAAATAACCGAGGCACGCGGAGACGACGATGTATTCCCGAGTTCCTCCTTTTTAGGGGAGTACATCTCGTTAGAGGGGTGTGAGTTTCAAACTCAAGACGCCACAAATGGCCTCACCCTATTCTCCGATGAACCTTGCCCAAAAGCTCGGTTCACCTTCCATTATTGATTTTTTTTTGCGGAAATCGAGTCCCTTACAACAATCTTGAGGCACAACCCACAAAAGGATTGGGAGCTCCCAAGTGGCCACAAAAGGCCTCAACCGCCACAAAAGGCGTCTAGGGTCCAAAGACCCAAGAGTAACAAGCTCACGAACTTTCACTTCCACGAATCCTCGTGGAGAGCACAAACCGATGCACAAAAGCAATGGCAAGAACACAAGAAGTGCTCAAGTCCTTCACTCTCAAATCCCACCAAAAGCAACTAATACTTGTGGGGGGAGAAGAGAGGAAGAACAATGAATAACACAACAAATGGAACTCCAAGATCAATATCTACTAGGTTCCCCTCACTTAGAGGAGGACTGGATTGGTGAAATTGTAGATCTAGATCTCCTCTCTCAAATCTCTCAAAGATATGCAAGCATCATGGGAGGAATTGGGAGAGGGGCAAGCTTTCCAAGGTCAACAATGGAGGTGAGAGAAGAGGAAAAAACGTGCTTGGAAGAGCTGGCTCTTTGGGGAAGAAGGGGGGCCTTTTTATAGGTCCCCAGAAAAAGAGTTATTGCAGGAAACTTACACCGGAGACTCCGGTCCAGGAGGGCCGAGACTCCGGCCTGAGCGGAGACTCCGGACCTGGAGGGGGCGGAGACTCCGGGGTCCCTCCGGACCAACTCCGGACCCAAAACAGAGAGCGTCATCTTGTTGCGCACTTCGCACCAAAACCTGATGGGCCGGAGACTCCGACCCCTGAGCACCCCTGAGGCCGGAGACTCCGGTTGAGGCACACCGGACACTCCGGCCAGGAAAAATAGCAGCAAAACTGTAAACCCAATAACTTTCTCGTTTGAACTCCAAATTAGGTGAAACCAATTTTGTTAGAAATATTAAGAACCATAAATAGAGTTAAGTTGACACACATGAGAAGGTGTGGAACTTTCCTCACGGATAAACCGATAATATTTCCAACATGAAAACGTAACAAGTTTTCAAACCAAAATCCGTTTTCGAAGAACTTGGGCTTGTCATGAAGATCACGACAAGCACCAAAACCCAACTAGGAGAAAAACCAAATAAGAACCAAGAAAGATGAAGATGACAAGTATGCAAAGGTTTGATCTCTTCACAAAGATGCGATCAAGTTACTCACTTGAGAGCCCCTCTTGATAGTACGCCATCTATCCTATAACCCAGTCTCCCACTAACAACATGAGACCGATAAAATAGAAACCCTATCAAGGTCATACCTTTGCCTTGCGCATTCCACTTGAGCTAGATGATGACGACTTGATCTCTTCAAGTGGACCACCTTTCTTGATTGTGCTTTGCTTGGTGAAGACTCACATATCGCTCCCCCATACACCACTATGGGAGAGCCTCTCTTAGACACATCTTCACTTGGCCATTAACTCCAAATGGGTGATGAGCTTCAAGCATAGGATTTCTTCGAGATGCTTCTCTTGAACTTGCACTTCATCTTCTTTTCTTAATATATATGGTGACTTGGAGATAAACATGAATGTTCACTTAATCTTCTTTTCCAAGTCATGCTTGCAATAAGCTCAACTCTATATGACCAATCTTCATATAAAACCTTAGATAGAACCTTGGTCATCATATAATCTTCTAGAGTCGGATATATGAATTCCAATCTTTTCCCATGGACAAGATCTATAAAGATATCTCAATGCAAACATTTATCCATAGAGATTGTCATTAATTACCAAAACCACACATGAGGGCACATGCGCTTTCAGGGTCCTTTTGTAAAATTTTAGGACTAAAATGTATTTCCTTTGTTTTTGGAGGTCCTCCGTGTAACTCAAATTTGAATTAATATTGGGAATTCGACAAAAAACATTCAAATGGGAGAAAGTAGCTAAAAGTTGAGAAAATTCTTGATACTTGGGAATGGACCATCAAATATTGTCTACTATTTTGGGAATTGAGAGGTGTCATTTTGATTCATATTCTTTGCCCTTGATTCGCAAAAAACATTTTTTGAGACGTAGATATTTAAATTATTTTTTACTGAAAGTTGGAAACCCCCTTCGACACCTTTGTGCCAAATATAGTCATATTATAATGAACTATATCATGGATATGATGATGACTTTGCTAGTTTTGCTCGAAAGACACGACTGTTTATAAACGATAGTCCATTTTTTGATTTTTAATAGAAAAGTATAAATCCATAGGTATTATTTTCCTAATAACTACTCCCTCTATTCCTAAATATAAGATGTTTTAGTTTTTTCTGGATTCACATGTCTCTAGACACATTTTAGTGTGTACTTCACTCATTTCAGTCTGTATCTACTCAATTGGTGTAATACCTAAAACATCTTATATCTTGGAACAGAGGGGGTATTACACATAAAATTACTCCATGTAAAAAAGACTCTGTTTTTTCACATTTTCTTTTATTTCTTCGAACGTGATCAAAATTGTCAGCAAAACTATTAATATTAATATCAAGGGCTTGACTCTTTGAACACCCTTTGTGGCTATTGCATATAATCAAACCGGGTACCTTAAAATCATTTTTTATAATTTTTAGGAGCAAACAAGAACTCACTTTTAGTTTATATTTGAATTATTGTCGGGACATTAACCAAAATTCATTAAAATGTTGAAAGTAGCTACAAATTGAGAAATTCTTAATATTTGGGAATTGGCCATCAAATAAGTATATTTCGTTCAAAAATTAAAGAGGTGTCATTCTGCACCATATTATTTGCACTTCATTTTAAAAAAATCATTTTTTGTATTATCATGAAGTAGGTATCATTTTAAATTTGTGTACTGAGTTATTCTATTTACCCTAATATTATATACACAAAATATGGCTCCACGCCAAACCATTTCAATTTCCGAGAAGTTCAGGTGTTATTTAATTTTCCTAGCTCTAGAAACGTAAATAAGTGTTTTAGTTGAAGAAAAACTACAAGGTAAAAAAATCTCTAAAAATAATTATATATGTGATTACTATTTTATTTTACTATTGGCCGAGTTTTTCAAAAAACACTTCGCAAAATGATCCTGTCGTCTACCCGAAGAAAAAAAATGGACCACGCAGTTTTCCTTTTTGTGTACTCTGTCTAGATTTGTTAGTTGTGACTCACAGAGTTCAAAAAAAAAACACCAGAAACCTCTGACTATATCCACTAAGGTTGCGTTTTACAGCTGAAATTTTTGCAAATGTTATGTTGCCGCTACATCATGTCCAGGAAGGCAGGAACAGAGCATGCAATTCGACACAGAACTCCGCAATAAGCTGTATATATACATCTTCTTGCAAGTCCACAAAGAAGGTGAGAGTAAAATATCAGTGTATCTAGTTCTAGGCTTGTATATCAAATTGACCCTATATGAAACCCCTAGCAGCACCCGCACATCTCCGTACTATAATCCATCCAGTGCAACGCCATGAAAACATATTTCTTCATATGGATTTAACCATGCCGGTGTCAACGATGATGGGATGTGAAGAAAGCGAAGTCAGGTTGGTGTGCTCCGACCTGCTTCAGCCAGGACGCCGCCGCCCAGTGGAGCTCAGACAACCTCCCGGGGTCTGAGGATCCTGGTCTCCTCCACAGATCGCCTTCCATCCTGTATGTCGCGAGCCCAAACGGCGAGAGGGCGACCGCTATGTATATTATCTGGTGCAGGGGCATACAAAGTTACTGCACTAACATAGTTATATTTGAATGAGTTGGTAAATGACCAGGCAAATTACTACACTAGCATAGCGTAAGAGAAAATGTTGTTCGCATGCCCTTTATCATGTAGTATGTGACAGATTGGCAATCAAATATACCTTGGAAAACCGATGAAATGGAATGGTAGGTCAGGAAGCAGGCAGAGATGCCCTTAAGGTTGCCATGAGCAGGGATATGATAGATAGGGTACCTGATCACACACAAGTCGATGCAAAATATATCAGAATCTCTCATGTGGCTCCAATAATTTGTATGAAAGCAGAGCAGCCAAGTGGTCTGTAAAACCAGGCTGATTGATTGGTTGATCATATCACCATGCCACGGACATCCAGCTGGATGGCGAGAGCTCCGCGCTCCTGAGCGACATCAAACATGGGTAATCTTGCGCCAGCTCCGACACCTGTTAGATCATCAAACAGCCGACGATCAGTATCGCTGACAGAACAATTCTAAGCCTGAAGCAAGCAATGTGCGGACCGACACCTTATGAGACAGTGGCACTCTGTCGTAGGGCGAGTCCCACTCCCTATACTGGAAATTCAGGTATCCCCTCTGCTTCGACGACGAGACGGCGGCACCATCGCACGCTGAATCCTCGTCGTCGTCCGACGCGGCGTCCCATGACCCTGCAAACCTCTCCCCGCCGACGCCGCTGTCGTCACTCCAGGAATCCGTCTCGCTCCCCGTGCTCCTGCACATGAGTTTACACGCAGGGATCAGCACACCAGTGGTCGGTTCTAAGCGGATTCTGATGTTTGTAGTAAGAAAAAAGGTTCAGAACTTCAGATTACCTAGAGACGGCGAGGCTGGTGATGGGCCTAGTGGCGGTGTATAACTGGACGGCGGAGAGGTAGGGGACGAAATGCTGCGTGACGACGTCGCCGCCGGCGCGGCGGAGGGGCACGGCGAGGCCGTAGGCGCTGCTCTCGGCGTAGTGGTCCCACAGGTCGGCCAGGGCGAAGTACTCCACCGCCGTCGTGTCCTCGTTCTTCCTGTCCAGTTGCCACACGCTGTTTGGCCCTTGGAAACGGTCCTGCCAACGCCAAACAAAGACTGAAACTGTTAAGCAACTGGAACAGACTACAGAGCACTGTATAAATATCAGTGCAAACTGCAAAGAGAAGAATGGATAAATGGGATGTGTGGCTGGATCGATCACGTACCATGGTGGCAGAGCGCCATGGCAGCCGGGGCGTGGCGGCGCGGAGGAAAACCTCGAGGTTGCTGCTCTTCATCCTTGGAATGCAGGCAGGCACTGATGCCACTGATCGGCGATCGACCTGTATATGCTCTGGTCTTGCGATCGGTCGACCAAGAACTGAATCAAGACAGGAAACGCCCAGCTGAAATAGCAATTGATACTAGTAGGGAGCAGAGGAAGAGAGGGTGGATAGGGAGACGCTAGGGGAATGGTGGTCTGGTGTGATCGGATAGAGGAAGGAGAAGCTCATCCACAGCATTGAATTCAGCAATCCGTTTATCCATGCAGATATATGACCCAGCCAGAGCTAGCTGCTAGCAGATCAGAGGAGGCGCGTGCAGGTTAATTTGTTGGGAGGAAGAAGAAGACCAGGCTGTTGGCATTGGAGGTAGTGCCAGCTGATGGCTGCATGTGGCTGTGGGACAAAGCTAGATTCGGTGGTGGTGGAGGAGATCCAACGCACTATGTTGTCGTTGCCGTCCACACACACTCTGCAGAGTGTAACAGTGGAGGAGAAAAGTTTGCACACACCATGTGGATGAAGACTTTGTGTACACGAACAAATTGACCGGTCTATGGAGTAAGACGGCATATGTATAAGAATGAGATCGAGGAAAGACATTTTTTTGGATAACTGACCGGGAAAAGTCTTAACAATTCTGATAAATGAAAATCGAAGTTATCCATGTAGATTGATCAAGCAGTGTACCTAGCTAGCTAGCTACTTGTGGGCGTTGGAGGCAGTGCCGAAACCCTAACAGCAAACTAACTGCTAGGTGCCGGACAAGGTCCAAAACTCTGCTTGCGGTTGTTGTCTGAGAAAGAAAGTGAAACCGTTTGCATATATGGATGTGCCACTGCAACAGTGATCGATGAATGAGCAATCGTAAGTGCGTTATGGGACGGTGGGCGGTTTGGTTCATAGTTTTGGCACCACACACTATGTTTCTGGGAATAAAGAATGGATAAGAAAAAATAGAAAAATAAATAAAACATATTAAGAACCTTATTTTACCGGCTACAACCTGTGGGTACTAAGTAGGTACAAACACAGCATGATTTCGATACCAAGGATAAAACAAGCATATTTTCGATGGCTAACTATAGTGATCCCATGTTCATGGTTGTATCTTAAAAAAAAAAACTAGCACCACCAACAAGCAAGAGTAGGGGAGCTTCTGGACAAACTAGTTGAAATCTCCGTACACCCTAGAATCATGTATTTTGTTACACCTAATTTTGATACATACAATCTAAAATACTCTACCACGATCCACAAATAACTTAGAATATTATGGATGGATACATATGAAATCATCCTAGTCATCACAGATCCAGGATTTGTTTTAATTAATGTGATACTGTTGCTTATAACTAAAGCTAGGGTACAATCCATTGTAATAAATATTTTGTTAAAGATCCCAAACTAGGAAAAATAATCCTCAACTGGTCCCAATAATGTCTTCTTAATCATTAATTTTGTAAGTGAATGACAAATATGTTCCTTAATTATATATATACCCTAAATGTAGATTGATCGAGCAGTGTAGATTGTAGATTGTAGATTGTAGATTGATCGAGCAGTGTACCTAGCTAGCTACCTACTTGTGGGCATTGGAGGCAGTGCCGAAACCCTAACAAAAAACTAAATGTTAGGTGCCGGAAAAGGTCCAAAACTCTGCTCTTGCGGTTATTGTCTGAAAAAGAAAGTGAAATCGTTTGCACATGTGGATGTGCCACTCCAACGGCGAATCCCCAGTGATCGACGAATGAGCAATGGAAAGTGGGTTATGGGACTGTGGACAGTTAGGCTCATAATTTTGGCACCACACACTATGTTTCTCGAAATAAAGAATGGATAATAAAAAATAGAAAAATAAATAAAACATATTTCGAACCTTATTTTACCAGCTATGGCCTGTGGATACTAGGTAGGTACAAACACCGGAAATCCATATCGGGTTATGGGTGCAGATGCATCCACTGCTCAAAAAATTAATTTTAAAATGTCAAATAATCCAAAATATTTTTTTTGGATATACTTCAAGATATTTTATGTTAGTATAAAAAGTTTTGCAATTTTTTGTGACCTGTGCAAAAAAGACAAAAAAAAGTTTTGTCTTTTTGCACAGGTCACAAAAAATGTTTTTTCTCCCAATTTTTTTTGTGCTAACATAAAATGTCCTGATTTATATCCTTTTTTTGAAGAACGTTTGCACATTTTGAAAAAAAAATTACACAACGGGTGCATCTACACCCGTGACCGAAACACAGTGTCCGTACAAACACAACATGATTTTAATACCAAGGATAAAACAAGCATATCTTCGATGGCTAACTATATCCCATGTTCATGGTTGTATCTTAAAAAAAGACTAGCAGCTTCAGGACAAACTACTTGTTGAAATCTCGTACACTCTAGAATCATGTATTTTGTTACAACTAACATTGATACATACAATCAAAAATACTCTACCAAGCTCCACAAATAATTAAGAATAATATGGATAGATACATATGAAATCATCCTAGTACATATTTTTTAATTAATGTGATACTTTTGCTTATAACTGAAGCTAGGGTACAATCCATTGTAATAAACATTTTATTAAACATCCCAAACTAGGAAAAAAAATCCTCAACTGGTCCCAATAATGACTTTTTAATCATTAATTTTTATGTGGATGACAAATATGATCCTCAATTTATATATGTGGATAGATTTAGTAACATGAATCGTTAAGGTGAAGTAAAAAATTAGTATAAATTAGCGAAGACGATTGACTTGGTATCCAAACGTCCACCGCTGGATAGCTATTTTTTCCAACTACTAAGACTTTTTCAATTATTTTCTCCAATATTTTCTCTTCACGATAATGAATTTGTATCCAAAGACAGCAGATAAAATGCTGACCTAGCCCTTTCACAACCTAAGATGGTAGCATATTCGGCCACATCTGCTTGGTCGTTGCAAAACTAGAATAGACCACTCTTATTATAGAAATTAAATTTATTAAAAAGTTTCCTCAAATGAACAAGGTACCTGTTTGACATTTTTAGCTTTTCTTGGTCATGATCCATAAAGAGGATCGTATTGTACGCATATTGTAAAATGGATAAACCACCATGAACAAGAAGCGACATGACACGAGATATTTTGCCATCCGCTTTAACAAGCATATTCATAGTAATATTAAATAAACATTGGAGAAAGTTGATCGCCTTGGCAGAGCCCTTCTCTTTCTCGGAGTATCAACCAATAGCAGGAAGTGGGTCCATCCTTTTTTTTTTGTTTGGGAGTATCAACCAATTACGACTTTAATAGCCACACTTCTTCTAGATAGAATTTTGTTTACCAACTAATGCCGAATAGGAGAAAACCACTTTATCCCAAGAGTTTGCTGGAGAAAGTTTATTTTACTTCGTCGTTGCATCTTTTCAAAATCAATTTCTAGGATTACATTATTTTTTCTCCCATACAATTCATGAACTGTTTTGTGAAGATTAACAACTCGATGAAGAATAATTCTGCCTTACACGAGAGCCGATTGGGATGGGATGTCGGGGAAGATGATGATAAGAAGACCACGACCATATGTGATAGTAGTTTACTTATGGCCATTGGAGGTAGTGGCAGCAGAAACAACTAATGGTTGTGCCGGTGGGACAATAATGCTTCGAGTTCATATTTTTTGCCAAATGTTTGTGGACAACACTCGGAAACCCTGCCTATTTGCCGAGTGGGACACTCGGAAAAGTATTCGCCACTCGGCAATGCAGCCGATTCTGGTAATGTTGTCAACACTTCTTCCAATAGAAAACATTTTACCAACTTTTTCTAGATAGGAGAAAACCCATTTATCCATATAGTTGCTGGAGAAAGGCCATTTTACTATGTTTGAACTTTGTTTTAGGATTGCGTCATTTTTCCCCTATGCAATACACGAACTGGAGTAACAACCTTGCTAACATAAGAGAAGATTGGGACGGGAGGCCGGAAAAGAAGAGGGATAAGTAGAATACCACATCCGTATGTCATAGTAGGAGGCAGTGGCAGGAGTACGGTGATTTGGCGGACGAGCTTCACGGAGCACTTTTTTTGCAAAATTCAAAACGACATTTTTAAGTTCCAAAAAATGTGAAAAAAATCATACAAGTAGAACATAACTATGTCAACCATTTTGCAAAAATACCAATGCGAAATGTTGTGTATTTTGGTCTGTGCAAAAATAACAAAATTAGATCTGAGATATGATTCAAAAAAATTCAGATGTGTGAGGATTTGTTATTTTTGTGTAGTACATAATACAAACTATTACGGGCTGAAAATTTATGGACTCGTAGAATAGGTAATTGTGAATGTCTAGGATTTTTTGCAATTTTTTTAAACTTAAAAATGTCGATTTTTTCTTCAAAAAACCGGCTCCATGGAGCTCGTCCTCCAAATGAACTTTCCGGCAGTGGCAGCACAAACATCTGATGGTTGTGGCTGTCCACACATGCTCAGTACAGTGGTGGGCAAAATATTCACCATTTTTGTGAGTTGATTACACCACGGCACACACACACCATTTGGATGATCCGCTGTGTGGGCACATGTGCCAAGAAGGTTTCTGCACAGAATTCATGCTGACATGAGACCAAAAACTGTTCGGATAAGGACTTGCAACCGTGAGGACGAGCAAGCCAAAACTCATTAAACCTCAAAGTGGGGAATTTGCTAATATTGTCAACCATATAGAGAAATAGAATAGGTCGCCGATCAATGCACGCAGCTGGTCAATCCACAAGGTCTAGAGTGAGATGGAGTGAGTGTTTTATAGATAGCAAGTAGGACAGTGTGTCAAGTGGGATCCCACTTGCACCCTAGACATCAATCAGGTGTAGGCACGTTTTATTTGGGATCATATGACTAGTTTAAACTCTATTTTATTAGTCATGTTTTATCGACCGTTTGTATGGATTATATCATGTGAAAAATTGCTCATATATACAACAGAGATAATTTGACTACTCAAAAAAGTTTCTAATTTTCTAGCATACCCAAAGCAGAGTAACCAAATCTGAAAATGCATAAACTTAAAGCTCAATCGGGTCCTCGGGAAAGTAGAAATAACAATTGCGTCCACTTTTCTTACACCAACAACCTTGAACATACACATAAAAAAGCAATGCAAGCACTGGCTCAATGGCGCTGTCTTTGCGAGGAATTATTAACCTGCCGAGGAAGGAATCTAAGGCAGAGCTCACTGAACCTACACTGCCTCCGCCTCAGATTCTTCCCTTGATGATATATCCTATTTTGTCACTTTTTTCTTGGTGAATTAATGGGTCTTGAAACATTGATGTGATATCAAGGAAACATCTTAAACATTCTTGTTGTATATATCTAGTTATGTATTGGCAAATTGATAGACTTGCATAAGATTAACACCTTGCATGTGTGCCTTGCATATGTACATGCAAAAGCACATGTCCTGGAAATGTAAGAACACTATGATGATAATGTTATATTCTTCTTGTCGTCAATAGGAACAATGGTTGAGATAATCATTCATGTCTCTCATAATTCCTCAGCTTTTATTTGTTTATGCTTATCCTCCATGCCACTTATGAAGACATGTATCCTCCCTTTTTTCTGCCTTTTGTCAGCCGGTCAAGGTTTCAGACTTATCCACCGTTGGCTTCCTGGACAAGTGCATTGGCGTTCCCGGATCTTTGAATGAAATGAGTCCGGTACTTGGAAGTCCCACCTTTTCATTCGTATCATCGAACACGTCATTGATACGATTACCATGGTCCTGGCACGGGCAGGGAATAACAAGGTGGTAGCGACTAGAAGACATGAACATCTCGACGGCTCATGTCGAGTTCGAGAGCACTATGTATCGTCTGCGTTGAGATTTGGCTGGTGCGGACGATGCTTCAAAGGCCGCTATGCGAGAGTGTTTGTCAGAACCGCACACAGGATGACTGTGAGCCTGGTGCTTGGTGCTTTGCGGTGGCGTCCTTGGCAATTGGGGGCGGCAACACCGTGTATGTTTATCTTCGGTGGTGCTATTCGATTCTCTTGATGTTCAGGATGAAAATCTTAGATGTGACATTCATTGGTTTGTACCTGGCATAGTTCATTTGCATATGTATAGAATATCCATTGCATATGCAACTAGACAGTGTCTCCTTGTTCTTGTTCAAGAAAACGATAATCATGTGGGCGTGGACGGGAAATTCAGCGTGTTTGACAAACTGAAACGAACAAAAGTCTTCTGCGTGGCGCTAACTGTATACGGAGTACAGTACATACGATACGTGCACGCGTACGGTACACGAGCTTCTTCTTCTTCTTCTTCTTCTTCTTCTTGTGTTGTTGCTTGGTAGACAGACAGACAGAGACCGGCCGGGGGACAGTTCCACCCCCAACCCCCGATCGATCTCCAATCCTCCTTCCCCGACGTGATCTAGCCGGCGCTCACTCGATCCACCGGGGCTCCCCTGCCCTCTCAAATTATTCTCTCCGTCGCGGCGGCGGCGTTGCGTTTGGCGGACGCGGCGACCGATCTCTACATATCCGGCCGCGCCGCTCCCCCGTTCGCCCGCACCACCACGCCGCCCTCCCTCTACCGCGGCACCCTATCGTGACACACAGGTCGGTCTCGATGCATCCCCTCTTCACTTTCCATTCCTCCTTTCGCTATACTGTTGGTGCCATTTCCTGTGTTCAGTAGCCTGCCTTGCTAGGTAAATACCTCTGCAACTCTGTCTGTAACTTGTCCTGTGGAGGCAGGCAAACACGCAATCCGTGTACTACTCATCAGTAGCATTTGGAGCCCCTAAGTATCCATGGGTGCGTGCAACTCACAACCTGCATCCACAGATGCTTCGCTTGCGCCCATAGTGTCTTGTCCTCCAGGAAACATTTTCTTACGAGTGGCAGACGTATCGTCGTGCATAATTAATAGCATGCCATGAAAGAAATGCTACTCTTTGAGGTTTTATTACATGATGACGCTGCTAGTGATACTTACGAGTACCATTTCATATCTTGGGTTGCCGCTGTTATCAGGTCCATGTTCACAATTTCTGCGAGCCTTGATAGATAATTTCTTGGCGAGGCATTAATTAAAATCGTGCAATTTACAGGAATATGGATCTGCTAAACTAAATAGCCTATGTTTCTGTCTGCCATCTTTCACCTTCGCTTTTCTCCCAACAGTTGGTGCTCTTATTTTTTTGATGATCGGTTGGTTGCAGATATTTCGGCCATTTCGAACAATATGGGTTGGCTGACCAAAATTTTTAGAGGTTCAACCCACAACGTCTCGGAAGGACGAGAGCAGAGCAGGCCGGCGGAGGAGACGAGATGGAACGAAACCTCCAGTTCAACTCTTGTGACTGTAAGTGCGATACATTTCCCTCTCAGCAATAAGGGTTCACTGTTGTGACTGTAAGTACTTCACTGGGAAACATTGATTCCCCCCTCAGCAATAAGGGTTCAGGGTGAGCCAGTATCGTTCTATGTAAGTAGAATGGGTAAATGAGACAAATATGATGAGCTTCAGGACAGTGGCGGATCTAGTCTCAAATTAGTGGGGGTGCCAAGTTTATTATTGGGCTTATGAACTTCATATTTAGACAAAAATATACATAGGAGTAGTACAAATATTGGTAAATAATTGAAAAATTGTATTTTGGAGGGGGTGCCATGGCACCCACACTGGATCCGCCCCTGCTTCAGGAAGCTCGGCAATTGCACCCATCTACTGTAATTCAGTCACGTGGAAGGATAATTTGCTGTGCTGCTTCCTCTGTTTATAAAATATGTGCCATCGTGATCGTTGTACTCCCAACTGTCGTTTATACCCATATATACCAACAAAGTCTGGAGCTCTCCCTTCAAAATAACTAATGTGAGCAGTGTGAATGTAGGCCTCAGCTTTGGCTGTGTAGGAGCATGGGAAACCTGTAGTGCATCATCAATGCCTTAAACGGAACTGGTGGTGCCTGGTGCGTCACGAGCACCATTTCAGTGTGTAGATTTGGTCTGCTGACATTGGCGTTTATGTTGCTCATCTTGACCATCCAGTTATCCCATGTGACGGTCAAATTGAGGCAATGGATCCCACACGGACTCCATGTTATGTGATGCCCACGATTGCTTCTCTTGCACATCTCTGATACTTACCACGTGATGGACACCAGTTGCAGTGTAATGTAGCTCCATTTAGATGGCGTACACAACATAGTAAGAAGAAACAATGGCAATATATTTGAGATGAAAATTATTACTCTGGTTACGATAGCTAATGTTTAAGCTTAGGAGAGGAAATATAAGGCATGTATCGGCAGTTCTGCACGTGCACATATTCATTTTTGTACTTAATGTGTGCATGGATGAAATTACCCCTTATTGAAAACCACATTGTTACCAACTTACCATCCAATAAACGCTACCTTACTTACCGTTTTCTATATCACTATGTGATATTTAAAATATTTGGTACCTATCGTTGGTAACTTTGTCATCTATATTACCCCCTCTGTTTTTATTTACTTTGTGTTCTAGGTTTTTTCAAAATCAAACTTTTAAAAGTTAGACCAAGTATATCAAGATATTTTTCATAAATATTTGATCAAAATTTATAAATTTTGACTTTGACAAAACCTAAAACGCAATGCAATTGTGAACGGATGGAGTACTACATAATATTAAAATATGTTTGCCATCTGCCAATTGTACTTGTACTTCCACTCAAATGTATTAGGTTAAAATATAGACTAGTCAATCTGTTCAGTTATACCATTACATTGCTGTTTTAAATTTAGGTTAAAAAATGAATGGCATCCATTTCGTTTGACTATGTAGCTTATTTATTTTTCTCATTCAAATTCAATATAGGATGTCGTTTCGGAATTTGACAATGAGGATATTGACCGTGCTATAGCACTTTCTTTATCAGAGGAGGAACACATGAAGTCAAAGGGAACAGGTTAGTATTGTATCTATTACTCTGGCTGCCCATTTTCTGAAAAAACTGAATTTCTCTGCTGCTTCACCACCAGTGGTTGTCCTCTTATGTCGTCCTTATTTTGAGCATATATATACATCTTTGGATTGGATTGTTGATCTACTTCGTCCCTTGTAGCAGCACTTATGGTTGTTATTAGTTTTTATGGCAACCAGTTGATTTTTATAAGCAGGCTTCTTTTTTCAAGATGGTTTTGAGAAAAGTTTGGTACACATTATATGGCTCTAGATATAATCATGTTAATGAAATTCCCCGGGATAAACATTTGTGTATATAGATGTACTAGTGTTTGCATTGTAGCTAAAGCCATAGTCATAATATTATATGTTCGTTTGGTTTTCTCTGTAGCTACTCTACCACGAACATTTCATAGAAGTGATGCATTTGGTTTTAACAACTTTTTGGTTTAATTTGTTTTTCCCTTATAGGTAAGGATCCGCATTTAGATGAAGATGAGCAACTTGCAAGAGCCATCCAGGAAAGTTTGAATGTTGAATCACCCCCTCTGGCCCTCGTGCTCGTGAAAATGGCTCACCCCCTCGTCCTCGTGAAAATAGCTCACACGCTCGTGCTCGTGAAAATGGCAGTGCCAACGGCGGCAATGCCTTTCAACAGTTACCATTTATGTTTTCTTCTGGATTCAGGTTTGTATTAATGTATGCATGCTAAGATACTTTTATTTTGGACGTTCTATTTTGAGTTGATTAATATGAAGTGCTGCATTATTGGATTGCTATGAGAATTCATGAGAAAGGAGTATGATAAGTAACATCCGGAGTCATGCATGCAACATGTTAGTATTAAGCAAATTCTAGTACATACTATACTGTTCTTTCGATGGCACATGCCATATGGATGTTTTTTAGCAGCGCATGTCATGTCGATGTGGGCAATTCAGTCCTTGGATATGCTGTTTTGTTTAAGATATTCATACGTATAGCTTAGTGGTACTGGTATAATGTGTTTCGGGTGAGAACTTACATAGCAGCTTTACAATTTTCATTTTACATGCACTAGAAGATTCAAAGGCTCACGATTTTTCTGAAGAATTGTGTATAGCTTAAGGTCTTCAACTGAGTACTCTGCGACCTTTTTTTAATGTGGTATGCGCTTCTTTACTCAGGACATGTGCTGGATGTCACAGTGAGATTGGCCATGGGCGTTTTCTTAGTTGCATGGGGGCTGTTTGGCATCCCGAATGTTTTTGTTGCCATGCTTGTAGTCAACCAATATATGACTATGAGGTAGCTCTTTGTTGTTTTGTTTACTTATTAAACAGTTGCAATAATAATTAACCTATACCTATTATGAACAAAATCATGCAGTTTTCCATGTCAGGAAATCATCCATACCATAAAACTTGCTATAAGGAGCGCTTTCACCCAAAATGTGATGTCTGCAAGCAATTTGTAAGAATCACTTCATTGTACTTCTTATTTGTTTGTGTTAGAGGGTTTGCTCTCCGTCTTACGGTTCCTTCTTGTTCAGATTCCTACAAATATGAATGGCCTTATTGAATATAGGGCACATCCTTTTTGGTTACAAAAATACTGTCCATCACATGAGGTGGATGGTACTCCAAGATGCTGCAGTTGTGAAAGAATGGAGGTATGTTCAGTTGTCAATATTTATTCTTGGCATACTTGATTAGATAAGTTGTTGTCTGCAAAATTTGGCTCAGTTCATTCTAATATGGTTCATTTACTTATCAGCCAAGAGAATCAAGATATGTATTGCTAGATGACGGTCGGAAGCTCTGCCTGGAGTGCCTTGACTCTGCAGTGATGGATACGAATGAGTGCCAGCCTCTTTATCTCGAAATACAAGAATTCTATGAAGGTCTCAATATGAAAGTGGAACAACAAGTTCCTTTGCTTTTGGTAGAAAGGCAGGCTTTAAATGAAGCCATGGAAGGGGAGAAAACTGTACGTTGATTATGCTGAACTGAACGACCATACTTCTGTTTGGTATGTACCAGTAGTAGTACTTATTTTGTTTTTCTGTGCAAACCAGGGCCACCACCATCTTCCTGAAACAAGAGGTTTGTGCTTATCGGAAGAACAGACTGTCAGCACGGTGAGTACTGTTCCGAAAACAACATAAATGGTTCTTTCATCATCTAGTCCAAGTTCTACTCCAGCTCGCTGATCTGGGTTTTGACTGTGTAATAATATTATATTTAGATACTGAGGAGACCAAGAATGGCTGGAAACAAAATTATGGAAATGATTACGGAGCCATATAGGTTGACACGTCGATGTGAAGTGACTGCAATTCTCATTCTATATGGTCTACCGAGGTAAATCATTAATGCACCGTAACCTAATTTATAATTTGTACACGTGAACAAATAACAATGTCAGAATTCGCGTGTTCCAGTAAAAAATATAGTCAGCAAAGTTACAAAAAAACTAGCTCTGTATTAACTGATTCAAAATATTATTCCTTCCATGTTGGGAAAAAAGGAATGCATGAATTACTTGATGATTTTTTTACTATGAACTTACTGAAGAGAGCTAAAGAGCAAAAATGTTAACATTGTACCTTGTCGCTTTATCTTCTCATATTGCATTGGTGCTTAAATAAGTCACCGTGTCATCATTTGCCTCTTTTATGTTGGAACCAGGATGAACTGTTTTTCGGAAAACCTGAGGAGCCTGAATACTTTGCTTTGACTTTGTGGGTTTCTTATGAGTTCTTACTTTTGCAGATTGTTGACAGGTTCTATTTTAGCTCATGAGATGATGCATGCGTGGTTGCGACTTAAAGGTTAGTATACTGACTATTAGTATACCGACTTACTTGTGGTATTTAGTTTGTGTTCGTGCCGATAATAAAATAGCATACTGACTGTTAGTATACTGAGAGTCAGTGAGTAGAAAGGAACCTTTTAAACGACACATCTTCCTTCTGACTAAAACAGATTTAAAGATAATAAATTGCACCAGGACGAATAAATTCCATGGAACTATTCTACAAGTTCAGTGCAATTTATTGCTTATTGTACTCTTTGGTTGTATAGAAAATTTTCTTTAGCATATGAACAAAAATTTAAATAATGAGCCTGCTAGGACTTGGTTACAGTAATTTTTATATATTAAATAACATGATTCAAGATTCCTACCAGAAGCTTGTAGCAATCCTGGTAAGGAATGAGAAGTGTTCTCAGCAGAGCCATGATCTTACATTCTTCCTGAGACTGCCATGCCATATACGAACAAGTACCATTAGAATCAAGAACTAGCAAGTGTACTACTATATGAAATTCTGGCTGGAAGTGGAGCCACCTTGCTGTCAAGACTTTTAGCCGATTGCTGGTAGGGATGTAAACGGATAAGATGATTTCCATACCATATTTGATTCCGAAATCGTTTTAAAGAATCCATATCCGATTTTAATGAATCCGACGGATAAGGATATCCGATTCCGAACTTGACAGCTACACCCGGATATGGTATAGGATATTGTATGCTAAATAGCACAGAATATGGATTATCCGATGGTTTTAATCCGAATAATCTGATTTTCTACTGAAATGAGCATAATTTGCATTTAGAGAGTTGTCGAGTTCGCCAGTAGAATAACAACTCACGTAAATAGTCATTGTAAAGACTATGGAGTATAACTTAGTTATTTACTAGGTTATTAAACAATTATTTTTGGTTGTATGGTTTGACAATTTATTTATACGCGCATTTGTCCGATTAGTTTTATTCTGCACCGAATCCGCTCCGTTTCCATTCCTCAATCCGTGACCACATATATCCATCTCCTACTCTGCATCCGGTTATTATCCGCTCCGAATCCGATGGAAAAATAGGGTAAAGGATATGGTAGAGTCAAAATCCGATCCGATCCGTTTACAACCCTAATTGCTGGTGATCTGCACTTAGGAAGTCCATAATCATAAGTACATCGGAAATAGTAAAACAATCAGCACTAATTTATCTACCAAGAAGAGATTGCTACCATCATTTTCAGTATCTCATATATGTCATTTATGCTAATGATTGTGTTATTCACAGGATACCGCACACTGAGTCCAGATATAGAAGAAGGCATATGCCAAGTTCTTGCGCACATGTGGATTGAGTCAGAGATCATGGGAGGATCCGGTAGCACCGCTGCATCGACGTCCTCTTCCTCTTCGTCATCATCCACATCGTCCAAAAAGGGTGGGAGATCACAGTTCGAGCGGAAGCTGGGCGATTTCTTCAAGCACCAGATCGAGTCGGACACCTCCATGGCCTACGGCGACGGTTTCAGGGCCGGGAACCGGGTTGTTCTGCAGTATGGCCTCAAGCGCACCCTGGAGCACATCAGGCTGACTGGGACCTTGCCATTTTGAAAACGCCAGAGAGAGATTCACGTAGTATTATTTAAGTTATACGCCGATTTTTTATCGAGTCATTTACAGGGAAAAAGGAATGAATTTTGAGATGCAAAGATTGTACAAACACGATCTTTTTGGTTGCTCTTTTTTTTGGACGGGCTGACTAAGTACAGTATTAGCAGATCGAATTGAGTTGGCTAGCCTCATCAATCTCTTGTAGGATGATCAAAGCTTGGAACGAAACAATATGGTATTTTTTGTATTATTAAAATTAATAAGGAGTACACATCATCTTCTGCCTTATGCGCATAGTGTACATTTCTTTGATAGTATGGTTATCCTTTCTATGTATTCGATTATTCATCGGAGCCATATCAAATTGAAAATATCATAAATCCAATTCCCCTATAGAAATAGGAATCAATTTTGTTTATTTTACATTGAAAAATCGATTTGGTAATTAAAGAAATTAAAAGAAAGTTAAGCATACTCAACTTAAGTTAATTAGAGAAATAAATTTATAATATTATATATATCTTCAAGTTAAGCATATTAAGGTAACTTTATGCAAGAAATTTTAGTACTTTTTATATTATAACTTAAAATTTAGAGTCTACTTAATATTAGGTGTGTTATCTGTTTTACTGTCATGGGAGATAAATTTTATAGTATTTTTCTAGGGTTTATCTTATTGATATTATGAAGACGATGTATGCAGCTTTTGTACATTTGAATACCATCTCGGTAACTATCGGTCCCATCAAAAGCTAGGTTCAAAATATCAAATACTATACTAATAAAATTGTTTTATGTTTGCAGCATAATAAATGTGCTTATACAACAAAAAATAACACATGTAGTGTTGCAGCAAAAGCTCGCAAATAAAATCAAAACGACCGAAACAAATTTGTCTCGTGGAATTCAACACGTGAGAAAGTATACTTTTTACATTTTTTTCAGATTTTCTTAAAACTTTACGTGTAGTTTTTGATTTTTTTTGAAAATGGTGAGATCACTAGAACTCAGGAGCCCCAAATCTACTCTCTATATAAGCCTTCTTATAGGCCTGCGAACACCGGCCCATCCATCAGACCGACTCCGGTCGAACTTAGCCCAAACGTACAAGAGGAGATTTTATGATCCCGAGCACCGTGATTCTGCAGTTTTTAAAAATAGAAACAATATTTATAAGTTTCAAAAAAACTGAAAAATCCCAGCTGTAGGTAATGATGTATTTCACAAACGTGTAAAAAATCAACTTTAAATACTTTGTATTTTAGGCTACACAATTTTTTTTGTCATTTTCGAATCTCCAATTTTATCAGATTTTGTCATTTTCGTGTACCCAAAATATAAAGTATTCGAAGTTGAGTTTTTGCACGTTTTTAGAATACATCATTGGCTACATCATTGGTCACACATAGAATTCTAGCTGAGGTGGAGTCGAGAGAGGGAAGAGAGAGAAATAGGTCGTCGCTAAACTTAGGGTGTGCTCGGGATATTCGGTTACCCACCTATAACCGGATTTCCCGACTGGTAACCAAAGCGTTGCTTCCGAGTGTGAATATTCCGCAACTAGTTGCACACGCAACCCATTCTCGGATTTTCAGTTTCTAAAAAATGCGAAATAAATCAAGTACATAGAATATGTTGTATCTTGTGCACCCATAAATTTTCATTCAAAAATATGACCATACGTGACCTGTGCAAAAAAAAGAAAAGGAGCTAAGTGAATAGTATCATGTGCTGTTCACACTTTATTTATCTTTTTTACACAGGTCACATATGATATGTGCTCTGTTGGGGATCGTGTCGAGTACGACCTGGAAGCGTGCTAGATCCTCTCTTTGTTATTCTGTATGACTACATATCTATGTCGATGTCCAACATATTGCTGTACGCGGCCATTTCTTCTTGGTTTGTGGAATTCTGCGAAGATTTGTGAATGGTGCAAGAATGTATGTCGCTGAAATTTGTGAGCAGAGTTCATGTAGTTTGGTTATGGAGTTCATAATCAGATCGAACTTGCTGGTTAAATTTAAATAATAATTAATGACGAGGTTGCACAGTCGAGGATGTGTGTGCCGCGGCCGGAGGAACGCGGACGATGCGGCGAGGTCGCGGGGCCTGCTAGGTCAAGCGCCGTGGTAGCAAGATGAGGGACGATGGGATCGCGCCGGTAGACAGGAAAACGGCGGCGGCGGATAGGTCAACGACTGGAAACTCCTATGCCACAAAGAAAAAGAATTCTTTAGTTGGGAGTGGTGTTTTGACTCCCGAGCTCATATGCTCCTGATATATTAGACAAAATTAAAAAAATAGTAAAATATTTCTAAAAATTCTAATTTTTTTTTGTGATGAACATATACATGTTTTCTAAATACGTGCCAATTTTCATGATAAAATGTCATGTATTCTGCTCTGTAAAAAAATAACAAAATCAGTGCCCTAAAATGTACGTTTTTGAAATTGCATTTCGACCATGGATTTGTCTTTTTTACACAGGGCATACCAAATGTCATTTGACCATGAAAATTTGCACGTATGTTGAACATTGGTGTGTCTTCGCCTCCAATTTGTTCCAGAATTTTTTAAAACGTTTTACTATTTATTTAAATTGATTTAGTATAACAGGAGCATATTAGTTCGGTGCCAAAGTGAATTTCCCTATTTACCCTATTTTCAGAACAAAAAATATCTAAATTACCCCCAAGTAACCAACGGTAAGATTGTTCTATACTGCTCCTGCCCCTTAGCATTATAGGGTACCGTAGAAAAGCTCCCGCACGAACATGGATTGATTTCGTGGAGACTCACTCTCGTGTCCGGCAGCCAATACGATGGCGAGAAGCAGCCTCCCCTGGATCGGTCCACACCACAGCCGTTCTCCAGGAAACACACCAAAAACACGCACACTCCTATCCTCGACCTAGCGTACCCCTGAATTCCGTTTAGCGACTTTCTATCTGCAACCAACAACGTCTAGCCGACTCAGGGAGGAGCGGCAGCGGCGACGTGCCGTCGGCACGGTCTGGAGGTTGAAGACGAAGGACATCTCAAGAATCTCATTGTAATTTTTGTTTTTGTTGAAATTTTTTATATTGTTCGAATGTTTCTTTTAGTGCCAGAGTCCTTTTTTCCCCTGGCCATATAGTCATTATTCATACACTGCCCATGGCAGACTACAACAAAAAAATTGATACTCGCTCCGTTTCTTGATGTAAGGTGTATATTTTTTTTAGAAAAATTCCAGAATATAAAGTATATTGTAATTTATGGACAATTTTACCATCCAAAAATAAATCCTAATCTATAGGGTATATTATTTTCAATTTGTTTCTATTAGGAACTCATATCTTTAGATTTTTTCTAGAAAAATATGAGTTCATGGTATGCCAAATACCCATATCTTAATATTCGTGCAGAAAACTATATACCTTACATTCAGCAATGGAGAAAGTACATGATATGTGTCATAATTTTGGAAAAAATGGACTAATGGCTATGGCAAAATATCACGTGATATTGACATGTGTCTGGTCAATCGTGTGTTACTACCTGATCGTGGCTTGGAACACCACCACCCACAGATCCACCACGAACGCAGTCCCCGTCGCACGCCCTCTAGTTTCCCCAAGGCCGATTTGTTTCTCTTCACCCTCCTTGGCCTTTTCTTCTCCGTTGTTGCTGCGGAGCTGGCAGCAGGTTCTTCGGAGCGGTGGGCCACGACAGGGGCAGTGTCTTCGGAGCGGATGACGCCGGCGGCGGCGAGTTCATCGGAGCAGTGTGTTTCTTCGGAGCGGGGAGCACGACACCGGCGGCGGCGAGTTCATCGGAGCACTGTGTTTCTTCGGAGCGGCGGACCACGACACCGCATGCTTGGGTGTGGTGTCCAGCAAACCCAGTATGTTTCTTAGAAATGGAGGCAGAGCCCCAGCCAGCAAACCCAATATGTAGAAAGCCGCCATGATCGATTGACTGGTTTTGGCTGTGCGTAGCATCGATCGAGGAGAAGAGCTTTTGATTTATAGATGGATGGATCCATGGCATGTACTACTTTCCAAAACAAAATGTCAGCTTTCAGAGAACTTGTCTGTGACAAGATGGTTAGGAGGGTGGTTGTATTTCCAGCCCACCAGATTTCAAACCTCAGGTTTGAAGCTGGTGTTTCTCATTTAACGCGGAATATTCTCCAGTGGGAGGCGATGTTCTCGTCGACAGCGAGGCGCCCATGGTGACTTCGTCAATCTCAAGACTCGACCCGCCGACTCGGTCTCTCGGAGGTGCTCATAGGGGTAGGGTATGCGTGCGTGCGTTCATAGGAGTGAGTGTGTGCGCGTGTATATGAACGTTTGCGTTGTACTGTGTTTCGAAAAAAAAATGCCAACTTCCAAACACTACGGTGGCTTCCTTTTTGGAATGCCAAGTCCGCGCCTGTGTGTGCTTAGAGCTGCCTAGTTTTTTCTTTCCTTCTCTAGACGTGCCTGAACTCGCTTATCTCTTGTTTCTCGCCGCCTGAAACTTTGATTCCGCGTACGTATTGGTTCAGTTCGGCTCCGCGTACGTGCGTGTTGGAATTTATGGTAGTCTCTATCGGTCAGTTCACCTTTTGCTTAACTTGGACAGTGAATTAGTTTGAGAGCTAAGAGGTTTCAAGTCCAATATCTTATCGAACACAGTATTGAAAAATATATTTTTTGTCCTATATCGAACTCACGTCTAAAGACTAAAATAACTTTTTTTGCAAAAAATCGGCTTGGCTCTCGGGTCCAGCCTACCCGCGCCACCGACCTGCCTACCCGCACACGACACCACCATAAGATTGTCAAAGTCGTTGTCGGATCTTCTAACCATGACCTCGAATGCATGCACCCCGTTTTGCATATCCGCGACAAGGTTGTCCATCATCATGTTGACCAAAATAAAGCATAACAATATGAAGACAACTTCTAGGAAAATGATACTATAAAATATGCTGATACATAAATCTGGTGCCTACTTGTATGCATTGCCTCTTAAAATCGAAAGAATGTGGCTACACCACACTACTTCAAATTACAACTAAAGGAATAACTTCTTCTATAAATAAAAATAACCTCATTTGTTACAAACCCGCTGTAGGGGTCTAATTTACATGGCTGCTACTGCTATAATATCGAGAATAGGCGAAATTAGCTGGGGTCCATCGACCCCTTCAATATCATCCCACCTCTCATCGGGCTTCTCAAGAATATCTCCGAGTGGAGGCCTATGTGGAAGTTGGCCTGCTCGGCGCCACGTTCCTCATCGACTTATTGTCGGTGACGACAACGACAACGCCCACACCCTAGCAATCATGGTATCCGCTGAAGAAGCGTCGCTGCTCACTCGCTGTCATGGCTGCGTGGATCTCCTGCAACGTATCAATTTCAGTGGGTGCTCTCAGATATTGTCAGCCCAGCAAAGCAGCAAGCTGGTGAGGCGAGCATCGCCTCACCAACGTATTGGCAACCCTCACTCGTTGTCGGTGCGCGCGTTGGCGTAGGCATGACCTTCCTCGTTGGCACGCGTCACTTCATCTCCACCCGTTACCAGGTCCACGGCTGCAACTGCACTGGATTGTGTAATTTAGTGTTCTCTCTTTGTAATCTCTACTATATAATACAGATTGAGGTCGTGATAGTACGTCATGGTAGAACCCCTGGAGTTAATACAAATTCCGCACCATACCTATAAGTGAAAATAACGGTTTGAATAAAATTTTATCCAGAAATCGGTGGTATGCACGGAGGTCAGTCTTCTCCGTTAACGCCAGCACAGACGTCGACACGGACGCGCGGGCGGTCGTCGAATTTGTATATGAGACATTTTTTGTCCTTTTTGCACATGTCATAAAAATGTTTTTTCTCCGTGAATTTTTTTGTGCTAACACAAAATGTCCTTATGTATATCCAAATTTTTTTTTGGTTTTTTTTTTACATTTTGAAAAGTTTTTTTAACACAACGGGTGCACCTGCACCGGTGACCTGAAATGACGTGTCTGTTATTTGTGCATTTTTTTATTTATATGTATGTATTTGCGTAGATGAGAATATGTTTTGGTGTCCTATAATACATCATCGCTTGGAGATCATAAATTTATAAATACATCGTATGCGGGAGCGAAACAGTTTTGGTGTTCTAAAACCGAAAATGTGGCTCCGGCGCGCAGGAGCAGAGCCTGGCGGCGGCGTAGTCCATCGAGTCAGGAGAGAGCGATCGAAGGAGGCTAGGCTTGGGATTGACTGGGTCTGTTAAGGCTTAGAGGGGCTAGGTGGGCCGGCTACATTTTGGGCTTAGGGAAAGAGGTGCCGGGGCTGGCTGTTGGGTTTGTTTCACTTCTTTTATGTTTTCCAATTTATTTTCAACAAATAGAAAAACGGGTATGTAGTTGTGGCCCAAATATCTGCCATTTCCGTATTTTTTTCATATATATGTGTATTATGAACTATATATACCTAGTTTTTGGCCAATTGTTTTGGGTATTCAACTGAATACCCTTGAATTGAAGTGGGCCCTCCCCTGCCCCTAGCTTAACCCAACTTTATGTAAAGACAACATGTTGAGAGTTAAAGGAACATATGTCGTAAAAGCGCCGCTAACCTTAGGTAGATCAGCAAAGATGAATAAGTTAACAAGGTGTGAATGTATTGAATATGCAATTGATAAAAATCTAGTAAATCCACTGTCACTAAAACCTACTAAATCCGTAATGTGTCCGCACAGTTGATCTTGATCGAAAGATCTTAAAAATAACTAGAACAAACATGAACAAAAAATAAATATTGAATCAAAAGATCTAGTAGATTAAACCTCGAAACATATCTTGTGCGGCCAATCCTGAGGCGAAGGAACTCGATCGGTGTCTTAAACTCAAGGAGAGTTCATCATGGAACGATCAGCGGAGCATTCCTCGTCGGGTTACAGTCGTAGGCATACGTCGTGCCCCCAATCACAACTAACAGCTACCTCACCCACCCGCCTAGCACCACACAGCGCCCCAGCCACATTGCGGCGGCTGCTTAGCATCGTGTGACATGATCTTATCCATGGGCTCTTTCAGCGTACTGAGAGGGGCGAATCATGAAAAATGACATTTTTGGTGAGCCTTCAACATTTTCTAGTGTATGATGCTCCCACTTATTGAATTGATACACTAGTCAACTCATAAGAGAGAGCATGCGCATATTTCAGCACTCCTATCTCGCGTCTAAAAATGTTATCTTAGTCTTTAGACATGGGTTCGAGGTAGAACACAAAATATGTTTTTAATACTGCGTTTGACAAGGTCTTGGACTTGAAACCTCTTAGCTCTCAAACTAACTCACTGTCCAACTTAAGAAAAAACTGAACTGACCGATAGAGACTACAATAAATTACAATACCACCGACTCACTGAACTGTCGACGCGGAGCTGAACTGAACACACACGTACGCGGAATCAAAGTTTCAGGCGGCGAGAAACAAGAGAGCGAGTTCAGGCACGTCTAGAAAAGGAAAGAAAAAAAAACTAGCCAACTCTAAACGCGCACGGACGCGGACTTGGCATTCCAAAAAAGAAGCCACTGTTCACATATACAAATAAATACTCTCTCCGTTTCTGAATTTAGGGTGTATAGTTTTCTGCATGAATATTAAGACATGAGTATTGCATATAGTGGACTTTTTTTTTCTGGAAAAAATTGCGAGAGATGAGTTCTTAATAGACACAAAATGAATACAATCCGTTTAATCTCTCGAGACTAGGTCTCATTTTTTGATAGATCAAATTGTACATAAATAGCAAATACACATTTATTATGATTTTTTCTTCAAAAACTATACACCTTATATCAAATAACGGAGTAGTAATATTCAGGGCCCCGGATTATGGTTCTGCCCCAGGCCCCCAAAATCTCCGGACCGGGCCCGGACAGTCGATCCACAGTTCCACACACATATGCATCGCGTCATGCATAGGCATTCTACAAGCAAATTGTCCGGCCTCATTCCGTTGATTGTAGATGAAATTCATTCACGATAATAAAAAGACTAATAGTCCAGTTCAGTTTTGGTATGTTTTGTACTCCGTAGTAGTACTTTTAAATTCCGTCACAGATTTCGGTATGTTCAGCCAAAACATCGAAACCAACCGCGCCGTACAGGTATCGGATCCGTATCAAGCTTCTCCCTTCCTTCCCATATGTACCCAGCCGCCGTGAGTCCGTGACGTGACGTGACGCGACGGGATCCCATCTGCATGGACTCCAGCAAGCGCCGCCGCATCGAGGTCATCGACCGGCTGAGCGACCTGCCGGACAGCCTCCTATATGACGTACTCTCCCGCCTGGGGCCCCAGCAGGCTGTGCAAACGAGCGTCCTGTCGAGCCGGTGGAGGCACCTGTGGCGCGAAGTGCTGCCCGCCATCGTCGTCATCGACGAGCGCGAGTTCGCCGGCAACCAGTGGGAGCTTTTCGAGGACTTCGCGGACAAGTTACTGTTATCAATCCCGCCGGAGAAGAAGCTCGATTTCTTCCATCTGAATCTGGTCAGCCGCAGGGGCACCGACAACCCTTCGTTCGAAACCTCCGACAGGTGGATCCGCCGTGCCCTCCGACACTGCCCGACGGCCGTCGACATCCGAACCGCCCAGGATACCACCATCTGGAAGCCGCACAGCTCCTACTTATCCGCCCACAGGCTGCAGCCCGACCTGTCTGCCACTGGCGCGTGCGCCGCGGGCTTCACTCGCCGCCTGACCACGCTGCGCCTCGTGGGAGTTGTTGTGTTGGCCACCTTCGCGGAAGACCTCGGCAAGTACTGCCCGGTGCTTCTGGACCTCCACATCGAGAGGTGCCACATGCTGCACCTCACAACCGTCTCCTCACCCACGCTCACGAATCTCGCCATCCTAGAGCCCCGTCGCCCCCTCACCTGCGCGCACCTCAGGATCGTGGCTCCCCGCCTCTCCCAGCTGCGCCTTGACCTCACCTATGACGGGCTGGACTGCCGGTGTGTGGCCGCTGCATTGGCTACTAGGACGGAGCCGCCGCCGCTGATGGCGTGTCTCGCGTTCGTGGAGCTATCCATCCGGCTCACGGACACCGGCTACGACCGGCACGCAAACCCGCCGGCGCGGGAAAAGCGTAAGATGGAGTTCTTGAAGTCCATGGGCCGCTTCCTGGCGCTCATTCCCAACGTTGTCAAACTACGACTCTCTGGATTCACGATGTCGGTACGCAGGACGACACGCCATGATCCATGCATTTTCTCCATAAACTTGTATCCCTCAACATTGTTCTATATAAAATCATCAGTATATAATGTGTACGTACATGTTTCAGGCATTGGTAGAGCAACAATCCCAGGAATTTCCAGTTCTCCATCGCTTGAAGACCTTGATCTTGGAAGGATGTGATCTTGGAGTGCAGTTCCAGGCGCTGACAGGCATCCTCCGGAACACACCTGACCTGGAGAAGCTTGGGTTGTACCACTGCAAGGTACTTTATTTAATTACGTGATTGATGCTCATGGCAGTTTCAGTCATTTTGTTTTGGTTTGCTTCTAACTAATCTGCCATGCACTGCCCCTTCTACATGATCCACAGTTTCTATGTCCTTCGGTCAAGAAGATGAGGAAGAGGGGACAACAACCTTCAAAAAGCTATGTCTCGACTCCCTATCTTTTCTGGTGCGAGAAGCTGGAATCCATAGAAATTAAGCGGCCGCAGGAAGATGAGCCACGTCTTGCCAAGGTTTTGTCAGAAATCTCGGAGAGAATGCAGCCAGAGCTATGGCGGAGGGTCACAATATCGAGTACAATTGATTAGATCCAGTAAATTTGACCGGAAGGAGAACAAGGAAGATCTCAATAGAAAGAACTCCGTGTTTTTTAAACATGAAACAACTTGGAATGTTAGTTCTAGGTTTATCTTAATCATGCAATCTTATGAGAAAATTATATATGTGTGTTTTCCAATTGCAATGAAACCACCATCATTTGATTTTATCTTTTCCTTTGCCATTTATTACGGAAATGCTCGGAAAACCGAGAGCCACAAGACATGTTACTGACACGCATGAAGATCCCAACACTATGATCATTGGAGGCACGGAAAGATTCTAGGGTAATAGAAAACACCATCAACTTACATGCAGTAATTTCCTACATCCGCAAATTATTATCTAGTCATCATAAACCTATGTTTTCTTGGATTTGATATATATTCTTATTATTTGTTGCTATTAAATTCCGCAAGAAAATAATTGATGTGGTTAGGAACAACTATTCGTGTGTTAATTTAGAGTATCCATACTAGAGCAACTAAGAGTGTGGGGATAATGCAAATAGCTTTAATAATATAACAGATAGATGGCAAATCTATTGCGTTGTTTCAAAAAGAAATGAACATCCTGAGTTTTAGGACTATTTTGGACATTGCCGATAACTTCTAGGACCGTAGTGATCCTGCTTTATTGCCACGTAAGCGGTATATGCTAGCCATTCGTATTTAGGACCATAGATGGACATGCATAGCACTTTTAGGACTGCTTTGAGGCAAATCTTGAGTTTGGGTACTGTTTTGGACATGGCCAATAGAGGACCGCAGATGCATTTTACTTTCAATTTTATTAATTTTCACGCCGACTCTTGCTATAACTGTACCGTCACAGAGGTCTTGGGCACCGTGTGGCGTCCTGTCGGTGGCCTGGCTCACGCCTCTTGTCATGGCCGCGTGAGGACCAACTATGAATAGTATCCAAACTCCAGTCCATAAAAGTTGGTGCAAAGTGCGCAGCTAATCAAGAATTAGACTAATAACTATCATCATAATGGGAATTGCAGATAAATCGATTCTTAGATAGTGGAAGACAAATACGGTGTCACTTTTTTTGAGAGAGAAAAATGAAAACGTCTAACTTGTTCGCTTCATTCCTGGATGTCTTTCTGCCCTTGTTCATTCTACCGGCCTCATACCAATTATTTAATCAACATGACCGTAATTGGTGCATCCATATAGCTAACTTTAGGGAAAAAAACAAGCTAACAAAAAAAAGCTGAAGTAAGACAACAGAGAAAAAGCCCAAGTTACAGTCCAATTGGACACACGCGGCCTAACGGTTCGTCTTGGTTTCGCTGAATCCTACTGTGCGAGAGAAGAACTCCACATGAGCTCTACTGGCGCCGCCAAATTAACCTATTCCTCAACTGTGTATACCTTAGCAGTATGGGATTTGGGCGCCCCTTTATTTCAGGGGCCCGGGGCGGCCGCCCCTCCTGATCCCCCCTCAGGGCCGGCCCTGATGCAGCCATCTATTTCACCTACTATATATTCTATTTATATCAAAACAATTCTTTTTGTGAATCTTTATCTCCAAACATTTTGGTTACCAGGTGGAAACCCATATGTAGCGATACAACATACATGTAAGTTGGATCGAGTGGCATGTGGATCGGACGTGGAGGACGAGTAGTAGTGCCCCAGTCAAATGTGAACATACATGTAGATAACCATATATAACCGAAACATTTATTTCAAGGGCTTTCGTAGAGAGGCGACCAAGAGGGGATTCCCATCTATCCTCGGACGCAAGCGCAGCAGAGTGTGGGGGGACTGTCGGATTGTTGTGTCTGGTCCTGTAGGCTGGGTGTTGGAATTATTCGTCTCTGGTGAAGGGGCATCATGGACAATGAGATTAAAGGTGCCTGACCCTCATCGATATTCTTTATCGCAGGAGGGTCGACGGACTAGAGTTTGGAATTAATCGTTGGGCATTAGTTCTGGTGTGATGTCGCAGCGTATTGATGTCCATAAGTTTCGCCTCCGCTTGATGAGGCTCAGCCAGGTATGGCTTCGTCAGAACAATTGCGAGTTTGGTGTGCCGCATCTCCGCTTGGCCGGTGCTGTGATTATATCCCGGCCTATCTTGGTGTGTGAGCTTCTCCGGACGGCGATCTCTTTACATTGTGGTCGCAGTCATCTTCTAGTCTACGTCGATAACTTTCCGGGTTGCCGCTTCTACAAGCGTTTGAGTTTTTTTCAAGTTTTTTGCTACACGAGCACTGCTACGCTGGAGGCCCAGAGGACACCGTGCTTTGCTCACGGCATGCTGTCGCGGGATGAATAAGGAAGATGGTGCTAAATGTTACAGAAATTTGTGTGTTATTTCCTTTTCCTTAAGGCTGTTCTCATAAAGGTTGGTTTCATAATATATAGCCCTTAGGACTTTTCCGCAAAAAAGGCGAACATATATACAGGCAGCCCGACCAAAGGATATTTTTTGTTCCGGTAATAATGCAGTCAAATGCGAACATATAATGTGCACGCGCGATCGATGGAGATTCAGAATCAAAGCTAGCTAGCGCACGCGTGGAAGTCGAAACCAACACGAACAGCAGCTAGCAGTACTCCATCCTGACACGTCCAGTCAATCCATGCATATATACTCAACACACAGCGTCCTAGGACAAGACTACCTACCAACCTGCCAAGAACGAATCTCAAGCTTTCAAACTTCAACTCACGGACGACAAGCAGTGAGCCCGTCTGGACCGTGTGCACCGTCGTCCCCGTCCAGTACTTTAGCGTCGACACACAATACTCCATCGGGATAGACTCCGTCTCCCGTCTCGACCCGGCTACGGGCATCTCCTTCAACCTCACCCTCCGCGTCGCCTCGCGGAGCCACGGGGCAAAGGCCTGCATCAACCCTGGCATGAACGTGGAGGTGTTCTACCATGGTGTTCAGGTCGCCGGCAGCATCCCCGAGACGCAGAAGATCTGTGCTGGGCCGCGGAAGACGACGGAGGTGCACGTAGTGGCGATGGCGACCGGGGTGCCCGTGGGGCACGTGCTGGAAAGTCTCCAGGCTGACATGAGGCAAGGAGCGCCGGTGGTGTTCGACGCTAAATTGAATGTCCCGGCTGACTCGTTCGGTGGGGTCGGCGCACTGGCATCGTGGTTGACGGACTGCAAGGGGGCTCGGGTCGGCGGCGATGCCGTGATGTGCGAATCTCCTAACCAATCTTAGTGCTCTTGTATATCTACATGATGTTGCTATCTAGATGAATGATGCTCAATTATGTGCTTTTTTACTTCACAATTATGTGTTTCGATTACCTAGTATATGTATTTTCATATTCATGTGTTGCCTTGCATAGTTTTTTTTTGACGAAAAAAGTCTATATATTATCTAAGATCAGCACTTATTTGTAAGGTCATTGGCGACATATTTGTTAGGCCATTGGCGACATCGTAGGCCCGCATGCCTCCACAGCAGGCCACTCTTATATCTTTGTAGTCATCGGCCTCATGCTCAGAGGCCTGAGTGTGACATCAAACACTTCCACGCGGTTCCGCACATCCATCACGAGGTCGTCCATAACATGCCCTCGTTAGGCCGGAGAAAGAGTCGATGGCGACAGAGTAGCGTGGGTCGGTCCCATAACATCTGCCAAGAATCCGAAGAACGCTCAATATTCGAGTCGCTTCTCATGGTCCATCGTACGTGGTAGACATGACGCTAGCTTTTGGTGCGTCGTGTGCTTTGGAGACCTTGTCGCTTTATCTTCTCATATTGCATTGGTGCTTAAATAAGTCACCGTGTCATCATTTGCCTCTTTTATGTTGGAACCAGGATGAACTGTTTTTCGGAAAACCTGAGGAGCTCTGAATACTTTGCTTTGACTTTGTGGGTTTCTTATGAGTTCTTACTTTTGCAGATTGTTGACAGGTTCTATTTTAGCTCATGAGATGATGCATGCGTGGTTGCGACTTAAAGGTTAGTATACTGACTATTAGTATACCGACTTACTTGTGGTATTTAGTTTGTGTTCGTGCCGATAATAAAATAGCATACTGACTGTTAGTATACTGAGAGTCAGTGAGTAGAAAGGAACCTTTTAAACGACACATCTTCCTTCTGACTAAAACAGATTTAAAGATAATAAATTGCACCAGGACGAATAAATTCCATGGAACTATTCTACAAGTTCAGTGCAATTTATTGCTTATTGTACTCTTTGGTTGTATAGAAAATTTTCTTTAGCATATGAACAAAAATTTAAATAATGAGCCTGCTAGGACTTGGTTACAGTAATTTTTATATATTAAATAACATGATTCAAGATTCCTACCAGAAGCTTGTAGCAATCCCGGTAAGGAATGAGAAGTGTTCTCAGCAGAGCCATGATCTTACATTCTTCCTGAGACTGCCATGCCATATACGAACAAGTACCATTAGAATCAAGAACTAGCAAGTGTACTACTATATGAAATTCTGGCTGGAAGTGGAGCCACCTTGCTGTCAAAACTTTTAGCCGATTGCTGGTAGGGATGTAAACGGATAAGATGATTTCCATACCATATTTGATTCCGAAATCGTTTTAAAGAATCCATATCCGATTTTAATGAATCCGACGGATAAGGATATCCGATTCCGAACTTGACAGCTACACCCGGATATGGTATAGGATATTGTATGCTAAATAGCACAGAATATGGATTATCCGATGGTTTTAATCCGAATAATCTGATTTTCTACTGAAATGAGCATAATTTGCATTTAGAGAGTTGTCGAGTTCGCCAGTAGAATAACAACTCACGTAAATAGTCATTGTAAAGACTATGGAGTATAACTTAGTTATTTACTAGGTTATTAAACAATTATTTTTGGTTGTATGGTTTGACAATTTATTTATACGCGCATTTGTCCGATTAGTTTTATTCTGCACCGAATCCGCTCCGTTTCCATTCCTCAATCCGTGACCACATATATCCATCTCCAACTCTGCATCCGGTTATTATCCGCTCCGAATCCGATGGAAAAATAGGGTAAAGGATATGGTAGAGTCAAAATCCGATCCGATCCGTTTACAACCCTAATTGCTGGTGATCTGCACTTAGGAAGTCCATAATCATAAGTACATCGGAAATAGTAAAACAATCAGCACTAATTTATCTACCAAGAAGAGATTGCTACCATCATTTTCAGTATCTCATATATGTCATTTATGCTAATGATTGTGTTATTCACAGGATACCGCACACTGAGTCCAGATATAGAAGAAGGCATATGCCAAGTTCTTGCGCACATGTGGATTGAGTCAGAGATCATGGGAGGATCCGGTAGCACCGCTGCATCGACGTCCTCTTCCTCTTCGTCATCATCCACATCGTCCAAAAAGGGTGGGAGATCACAGTTCGAGCGGAAGCTGGGCGATTTCTTCAAGCACCAGATCGAGTCGGACACCTCCATGGCCTACGGCGACGGTTTCAGGGCCGGGAACTGGGTTGTTCTGCAGTATGGCCTCAAGCGCACCCTGGAGCACATCAGGCTGACTGGAACCTTGCCATTTTGAAAACGCCAGAGAGAGATTCACGTAGTATTATTTAAGTTATACGCCGATTTTTTATCGAGTCATTTACAGGGAAAAAGGAATGAATTTTGAGATGCAAAGATTGTACAAACACGATCTTTTCGGTTGCTCTTTTTTTTGGACGGGCTGACTAAGTACAGTATTAGCAGATCGAATTGAGTTGGCTAGCCTCATCAATCTCTTGTAGGATGATCAAAGCTTGGAACGAAACAATATGGTATTTTTTGTATTATTAAAATTAATAAGGAGTACACATCATCTTCTGCCTTATGCGCATAGTGTACATTTCTTTGATAGTATGGTTATCCTTTCTATGTATTCGATTATTCATCGGAGCCATATCAAATTGAAAATATCATAAATCCAATTCCCCTATAGAAATAGGAATCAATTTTGTTTATTTTACATTGAAAAATCGATTTGGTAATTAAAGAAATTAAAAGAAAGTTAAGCATACTCAACTTAAGTTAATTAGAGAAATAAATTTATAATATTATATATATCTTCAAGTTAAGCATATTAAGGTAACTTTATGCAAGAAATTTTAGTACTTTTTATATTATAACTTAAAATTTAGAGTCTACTTAATATTAGGTGTGTTATCTGTTTTACTGTCATGGGAGATAAATTTTATAGTATTTTTCTAGGGTTTATCTTATTGATATTATGAAGACGATGTATGCAGCTTTTGTACATTTGAATACCATCTCGGTAACTATCGGTCCCATCAAAAGCTAGGTTCAAAATATCAAATACTATACTAATAAAATTGTTTTATGTTTGCAGCATAATAAATGTGCTTATACAACAAAAAATAACACATGTAGTGTTGCAGCAAAAGCTCGCAAATAAAATCAAAACGACCGAAACAAATTTGTCTCGTGGAATTCAACACGTGAGAAAGTATACTTTTTACATTTTTTTCAGATTTTCTTAAAACTTTACGTGTAGTTTTTGATTTTTTTTGAAAATGGTGAGATCACTAGAACTCAGGAGCCCCAAATCTACTCTCTATATAAGCCTTCTTATAGGCCTGCGAACACCGGCCCATCCATCAGACCGACTCCGGTCGAACTTAGCCCAAACGTACAAGAGGAGATTTTATGATCCCGAGCACCGTGATTCTGCAGTTTTTAAAAATAGAAACAATATTTATAAGTTTCAAAAAAACTGAAAAATCCCAGCTGTAGGTAATGATGTATTTCACAAACGTGTAAAAAATCAATTTTAAATACTTTGTATTTTAGGCTACACAATTTTTTTTGTCATTTTCGAATCTCCAATTTTATCAGATTTTGTCATTTTCGTGTACCCAAAATATAAAGTATTCGAAGTTCAGTTTTTGCACGTTTTTAGAATACATCATTGGCTACATCATTGGTCACACATAGAATTCTAGCTGAGGTGGAGTCGAGAGAGGGAAGAGAGAGAAATAGGTCGTCGCTAAACTTAGGGTGTGCTCGGGATATTCGGTTACCCACCTATAACCGGATTTCCCGACCGGTAACCAAAGCGTTGCTTCCGAGTGTGAATATTCCGCAACTAGTTGCACACGCAACCCATTCTCGGATTTTCAGTTTCTAAAAAATGCGAAATAAATCAAGTACATAGAATATGTTGTATCTTGTGCACCCATAAATTTTCATTCAAAAATATGACCATACGTGACCTGTGCAAAAAAAAGAAAAGGAGCTAAGTGAATAGTATCATGAGCTATTCACACTTTATTTATCTTTTTTACACAGGTCACATATGATATGTGCTCTGTTGGGGATCGTGTCGAGTACGACCTGGAAGCGTGCTAGATCCTCTCTTTGTTATTCTGTATGACTACATATCTATGTCGATGTCCAACATATTGCTGTACGCGGCCATTTCTTCTTGGTTTGTGGAATTCTGGGAAGATTTGTGAATGGTGCAAGAATGTATGTCGCTGAAATTTGTGAGCAGAGTTCATGTAGTTTGGTTATGGAGTTCATAATCAGATCGAACTTGCTGGTTAAATTTAAATAATAATTAATGACGAGGTTGCACAGTCAAGGATGTGTGTGCCGCGGCCGGAGGAACGCGGACGATGCGGCGAGGTCGCGGGGCCTGCTAGGTCAAGCGCCGTGGTAGCAAGATGAGGGACGATGGGATCGCGCCGGTAGACAGGAAAACGGCGGCGGCGGATAGGTCAACAACTGGAAACTCCTATGCCACAAAGAAAAAGAATTCTTTAGTTGGGAGTGGTGTTTTGACTCCCGAGCTCATATGCTCCTGATATATTAGACAAAATTAAAAAAATAGTAAAATATTTCTAAAAATTCTAATTTTTTTTTGTGATGAACATATACATGTTTTCTAAATACGTGCCAATTTTCATTATAAAATGTCATGTATTCTGCTCTGTAAAAAAATAACAAAATCAGTGCCCTAAAATGTACGTTTTTGAAATTGCATTTCGACCATGGATTTGTCTTTTTTACACAGGGCATACCAAATGTCATTTGACCATGAAAATTTGCACGTATGTTGAACATTGGTGTGTCTTCGCCTCCAATTTGTTCCAGAATTTTTTAAAACGTTTTACTATTTATTTAAATTGATTTAGTATAACAGGAGCATATTAGCTCGGTGCCAAAGTGAATTTCCCTATTTACCCTATTTTCAGAACAAAAAATATCTAAATTACCCCCAAGTAACCAACGGTAAGATTGTTCTATACTGCTCCTGCCCCTTAGCATTATAGGGTACCGTAGAAAAGCTCCCGCACGAACATGGATTGATTTCGTGGAGACTCACTCTCGTGTCCGGCAGCCAATACGATGGCGAGAAGCAGCCTCCCCTGGATCGGTCCACACCACAGCCGTTCTCCAGGAAACACACCAAAAACACGCACACTCCTATCCTCGACCTAGCGTACCCCTGAATTCCGTTTAGCGACTTTCTATCTGCAACCAACAACGTCTAGCCGACTCAGGGAGGAGCGGCAGCGGCGACGTGCCGTCGGCATGGTCTGGAGGTTGAAGACGAAGGACATCTCAAGAATCTCATTGTAATTTTTGTTTTTGTTGAAATTTTTTATATTGTTCGAATGTTTCTTTTAGTGCCAGAGTCCTTTTTTCCCCTGGCCATATAGTCATTATTCATACACTGCCCATGGCAGACTACAACAAAAAAATTGATACTCGCTCCGTTTCTTGATGTAAGGTGTATATTTTTTTAGAAAAATTCCAGAATATAAAGTATATTGTAATTTATGGACAATTTTACCATCCAAAAATAAATCCTAATCTATAGGGTATATTATTTTCAATTTGTTTCTATTAGGAACTCATATCTTTAGATTTTTTCTAGAAAAATATGAGTTCATGGTATGCCAAATACCATATCTTAATATTCGTGAAGAAAACTATATACCTTACATTCAGCAATGGAGAAAGTACATGATATGTGTCATAATTTTGGAAAAAATGGACTAATGGCTATGGCAAAATATCACGTGATATTGACATGTGTCTGGTCAATCGTGTGTTACTACCTGATCGTGGCTTGGAACACCACCACCCACAGATCCACCACGAACGCAGTCCCCGTCGCATGCCCTCTAGTTTCCCCAAGGCCGATTTGTTTCTCTTCACCCTCCTTGGCCTTTTCTTCTCCGTTGTTGCTGCGGAGCTGGCAGCAGGTTCTTCGGAGCGGTGGGCCACGATAGGGGCAGTGTCTTCGGAGCGGATGACGCCGGCGGCGGCGAGTTCATCGGAGCAGTGTGTTTCTTCGGAGCGGTGGAGCACGACACCGGCGGCGGCGAGTTCATCGGAGCACTGTGTTTCTTCGGAGCGGCGGACCACGACACCGCATGCTTGGGTGTGGTGTCCAGCAAACCCAGTATGTTTCTTAGAAATGGAGGCAGAGCCCCAGCCAGCAAACCCAGTATGTAGAAAGCCGCCATGATCGATTGACTGGTTTTGGCTGTGCGTAGGATCGATCGAGGAGAAGAGCTTTTGATTTATAGATGGATGGATCCATGGCATGTACTACTTTCCAAAACAAAATGTCAGCTTTCAGAGAACTTGTCTGTGACAAGATGGTTAGGAGGGTGGTTGTATTTCCAGCCCACCAGATTTCAAACCTCAGGTTTGAAGCTGGTGTTTCTTATTTAGCGCGGAATATTCTCCAGTGGGAGGCGATGTTCCGTCGACAGCGAGGCGCCCATGGTGACTTCGTCAATCTCAATACTCGACCCGCCGACTCGGTCTCTTGGAGGTGCTCATAGGGGTAGGGTATGCGTGCGTGCGTTCATAGGAGTGAGTGTGTGCGCGTGTATATGAACGTTTGCGTTGTACCGTGTTTCGAAAAAAAAATGCCAGCTTCCAAACACTACGGTGGCTTCCTTTTTGGAATGCCAAGTCCGCGCCTGTGTGTGCTTAGAGCTGCCTAGTTTTTTCTTTCCTTCTCTAGACGTGCCTGAACTCGCTTATCTCCTGTTTCTCGCCGCCTGAAACTTTGATTCCGCGTACGTATTGGTTCAGTTCGGCTCCGCGTACGTGCGTGTTGGAATTCTCTATCGGTCAGTTCACCTTTTGCTTAACTTGGACAGTGAATTAGTTTGAGAGCTAAGAGGTTTCAAGTCCAATATCTTATCGAACACAGTATTGAAAAATATATTTTTTGTCCTATATCGAACTCACGTCTAAAGACTAAAATAACTTTTTTTGCAAAAAATCGGCTTGGCTCTCGGGTCCAGCCTACCCGCGCCACCGACCTGCCTACCCGCACACGACACCACCATAAGATTGTCAAAGTCGTTGTCGGATCTTCTAACCATGACCTCGAATGCATGCACCCCGTTTTGCATATCCGCGACAAGGTTGTCCATCATCATGTTGACCAAAATAAAGCATAACAATATGAAGACAACTTCTAGGAAAATGATACTATAAAATATGCTGATACATAAATCTGGTGCCTACTTGTATGCATTGCCTCTTAAAATCGAAAGAATGTGGCTACACCACACTACTTCAAATTACAACTAAAGGAATAACTTCTTCTATAAATAAAAATAACCTCATTTGTTACAAACCCGCTGTAGGGGTCTAATTTACATGGCTGCTACTGCTATAATATCGAGAATAGGCGAAATTAGCTGGGGTCCATCGACCCCTTCAATATCATCCCACCTCTCATCGGGCTTCTCAAGAATATCTCCGAGTGGAGGCCTATGTGGAAGTTGGCCTGCTCGGCGCCACGTTCATCATCGACTTATTGTCGGTGACGACAACGACAACGCCCACACCCTAGCAATCATGGTATCCGCTGAAGAAGCGTCGCTGCTCACTCGCTGTCATGGCTGCGTGGATCTCCTACAACGTATCAATTTCAGTGGGTGCTCTCAGATATTGTCAGCCCAGCAAAGCAGCAAGCTGGTGAGGCGAGCATCGCCTCACCAACGTATTGGCAACCCTCACTCGTTGTCGGTGTGCGCGTTGGCGTAGGCATGACCTTCCTCGTTGGCACGCGTCACTTCATCTCCACCCGTTACCAGGTCCACGGCTGCAACTGCACTGGATTGTGTAATTTAGTGTTCTCTCTTTGTAATCTCTACTATATAATACAGATTGAGGTCGTGATAGTACGTCATGGTAGAACCCCTGGAGTTAATACAAATTCCACACCATACCTATAAGTGAAAATAACGGTTTGAATAAAATTTTATCCAGAAATCGGTGGTATGCACGGAGGTCAGTCTTCTCCGTTAACGCCAGCATAGACGTCGACACGGACGCGCGGGCGGTCGTCGAATTTGTATATGAGACATTTTTTGTCCTTTTTGCACATGTCATAAAAATGTTTTTTCTCCGTGAATTTTTTTGTGCTAACACAAAATGTCCTTATGTATATCCAAAATTTTTTTTGGTTTTTTTTTTACATTTTGAAAAGTTTTTTTAACACAACGGGTGCACCTGCACCGGTGACCTGAAATGACGTGTCTGTTATTTGTGCATTTTTTTATTTATATGTATGTATTTGCGTAGATGAGAATATGTTTTGGTGTCCTATAATACATCATCGCTTGGAGATCATAAATTTATAAATACATCGTATGCGGGAGCGAAACAGTTTTGGTGTTCTAAAACCGAAAATGTGGCTCCGGCGCGCAGGAGCAGAAGCCTGGCGGCGGCGTAGTCCATCGAGTCAGGAGAGAGCGATCGAAGGAGGCTAGGCTTGGGATTGACTGGGTCTGTTAAGGCTTAGAGGGGCTAGGTGGGCCGGCTACATTTTGGGCTTAGGGAAAGAGGTGCCGGGGCTGGCTGTTGGGTTTGTTTCACTTCTTTTATGTTTTCCAATTTATTTTCAACAAATAGAAAAACGGGTATGTAGTTGTGGCCCAAATATCTGCCATTTCCGTATTTTTTCATATATATGTGTATTATGAACTATATATACCTAGTTTTTGGCCAATTGTTTTGGGTATTCAACTGAATACCCTTGAATTGAAGTGGGCCCTCCCCTGCCCCTAGCTTAACCCAACTTTATGTAAAGACAACATGTTGAGAGTTAAAGGAACATATGTCGTAAAAGCGCCGCTAACCTTAGGTAGATCAGCAAAGATGAATAAGTTAACAAGGTGTGAATGTATTGAATATGCAATTGATAAAAATCTAGTAAATCCACTGTCACTAAAACCTACTAAATCCATAATGTGTCCGCACAGTTGATCTTGATCAGAAAGATCTTAAAAATAACTAGAACAAACATGAACAAAAAGTAAATATTGAATCAAAAGATCTAGTAGATTAAACCTCGAAACATATCTTGTGCGGCCAATCCTGAGGCGAAGGAACTCGATCGGTGTCTTAAACTCAAGGAGAGTTCATCATGGAACGATCAGCGGAGCTTTCCTCGTCGGGTTACAGTCGTAGGCATACGTCGTGCCCCCAATCACAACTAACAGCTACCTCACCCACCCGCCTAGCACCACACAGCGCCCCAGCCACATTGCGGCGGCTGCTTAGCATCGTGTGACATGATCTTATCCATGGGCTCTTTCAACGTACTGAGAGGGGCGAATCATGAAAAATGACATTTTTGGTGAGCCTTCAACATTTTCTAGTGTATGATGCTCCCACTTATTGAATTGATACACTAGTCAACTCATAAGAGAGAGCATGCGACATATTTCAGCACTCCTATCTCGCGTCTAAAAATGTTATCTTAGTCTTTAGACATGGGTTCGAGGTAGAACACAAAATATGTTTTTAATACTGCGTTTGACAAGGTCTTGGACTTGAAACCTCTTAGCTCTCAAACTAACTCACTGTCCAACTTAAGAAAAAACTGAACTGACCGATAGAGACTACAATAAATTACAATACCACCGACTCACTGAACTGTCGACGCGGAGCTGAACTGAACACACACGTACGCGGAATCAAAGTTTCAGGCGGCGAGAAACAAGAGAGCGAGTTCAGGCACGTCTAGAAAAGGAAAGAAAAAAAAACTAGCCAACTCTAAACGCACACGGACGCGGACTTGGCATTCCAAAAAAGAAGCCACTGTTCACATATACAAATAAATACTCTCTCCGTTTCTGAATTTAGGGTGTATAGTTTTCTGCATGAATATTAAGACATGAGTAATTGCATATAGTGGACTTTTTTTTTCTGGAAAAAATTGCGAGAGATGAGTTCTTAATAGACACAAAATGAATACAATCCGTTTAATCTCTCGAGACTAGGTCTCATTTTTTGATAGATCAAATTGTACATAAATAGCAAATACACATTTATTATGATTTTTTCTTCAAAAACTATACACCTTATATCAAATAACGGAGTAGTAATATTCAGGGCCCCGGATTATGGTTCTGCCCCAGGCCCCCAAAATCTCCGGACCGGGCCCGGACAGTCGATCCACAGTTCCACACACATATGCATCGCGTCATGCATAGGCATTCTACAAGCAAATTGTCCGGCCTCATTCCGTTGATTGTAGATGAAATTCATTCACGATAATAAAAAGACTAATAGTCCAGTTCAGTTTTGGTATGTTTTGTACTCCGTAGTAGTACTTTTAAATTCCGTCACAGATTTCGGTATGTTCAGCCAAAACATCGAAACCAACCGCGCCGTACAGGTATCGGATCCGTATCAAGCTTCTCCCTTCCTTCCCATATGTACCCAGCCGCCGTGAGTCCGTGACGTGACGTGACGCGACGGGATCCCATCTGCATGGACTCCAGCAAGCGCCGCCGCATCGAGGTCATCGACCGGCTGAGCGACCTGCCGGACAGCCTCCTATATGACGTACTCTCCCGCCTGGGGCCCCAGCAGGCTGTGCAAACGAGCGTCCTGTCGAGCCGGTGGAGGCACCTGTGGCGCGAAGTGCTGCCCGCCATCGTCGTCATCGACGAGCGCGAGTTCGCCGGCAACCAGTGGGAGCTTTTCGAGGACTTCGCGGACAAGTTACTGTTATCAATCCCGCCGGAGAAGAAGCTCGATTTCTTCCATCTGAATCTGGTCAGCCGCAGGGGCACCGACAACCCTTCGTTCGAAACCTCCGACAGGTGGATCCGCCGTGCCCTCCGACACTGCCCGACGGCCGTCGACATCCGAACCGCCCAGGATACCACCATCTGGAAGCCGCACAGCTCCTACTTATCCGCCCACAGGCTGCAGCCCGACCTGTCTGCCACTGGCGCGTGCGCCGCGGGCTTCACTCGCCGCCTGACCACGCTGCGCCTCGTGGGAGTTGTTGTGTTGGCCACCTTCGCGGAAGACCTCGGCAAGTACTGCCCGGTGCTTCTGGACCTCCACATCGAGAGGTGCCACATGCTGCACCTCACAACCGTCTCCTCACCCACGCTCACGAATCTCGCCATCCTAGAGCCCCGTCGCCCCCTCACCTGCGCGCACCTCAGGATCGTGGCTCCCCGCCTCTCCCAGCTGCGCCTTGACCTCACCTATGACGGGCTGGACTGCCGGTGTGTGGCCGCTGCATTGGCTACTAGGACGGAGCCGCCGCCGCTGATGGCGTGTCTCGCGTTCGTGGAGCTATCCATCCGGCTCACGGACACCGGCTACGACCGGCACGCAAACCCGCCGGCGCGGGAAAAGCGTAAGATGGAGTTCTTGAAGTCCATGGGCCGCTTCCTGGCGCTCATTCCCAACGTTGTCAAACTACGACTCTCTGGATTCACGATGTCGGTACGCAGGACGACACGCCATGATCCATGCATTTTCTCCATAAACTTGTATCCCTCAACATTGTTCTATATAAAATCATCAGTATATAATGTGTACGTACATGTTTCAGGCATTGGTAGAGCAACAATCCCAGGAATTTCCAGTTCTCCATCGCTTGAAGACCTTGATCTTGGAAGGATGTGATCTTGGAGTGCAGTTCCAGGCGCTGACAGGCATCCTCCGGAATACACCTGACCTGGAGAAGCTTGGGTTGTACCACTGCAAGGTACTTTATTTAATTACGTGATTGATGCTCATGGCAGTTTCAGTCATTTTGTTTTGGTTTGCTTCTAACTAATCTGCCATGCACTGCCCCTTCTACATGATCCACAGTTTCTATGTCCTTCGGTCAAGAAGATGAGGAAGAGGGGACAACAACCTTCAAAAAGCTATGTCTCGACTCCCTATCTTTTCTGGTGCGAGAAGCTGGAATCCATAGAAATTAAGCGGCCGCAGGAAGATGAGCCACGTCTTGCCAAGGTTTTGTCAGAAATCTCGGAGAGAATGCAGCCAGAGCTATGGCGGAGGGTCACAATATCGAGTACAATTGATTAGATCCAGTAAATTTGACCGGAAGGAGAACAAGGAAGATCTCAATAGAAAGAACTCCGTGTTTTTTAAACATGAAACAACTTGGAATGTTAGTTCTAGGTTTATCTTAATCATGCAATCTTATGAGAAAATTATATATGTGTGTTTTCCAATTGCAATGAAACCACCATCATTTGATTTTATCTTTTCCTTTGCCATTTATTACGGAAATGCTCGGAAAACCGAGAGCCACAAGACATGTTACTGACACGCATGAAGATCCCAACACTATGATCATTGGAGGCACGGAAAGATTCTAGGGTAATAGAAAACACCATCAACTTACATGCAGTAATTTCCTACATCCGCAAATTATTATCTAGTCATCATAAACCTATGTTTTCTTGGATTTGATATATATTCTTATTATTTGTTGCTATTAAATTCCGCAAGAAAATAATTGATGTGGTTAGGAACAACTATTCGTGTGTTAATTTAGAGTATCCATACTAGAGCAACTAAGAGTGTGGGGATAATGCAAATAGCTTTAATAATATAACAGATAGATGGCAAATCTATTGCGTTGTTTCAAAAAGAAATGAACATCCTGAGTTTTAGGACTATTTTGGACATTGCCGATAACTTCTAGGACCGTAGTGATCCTGCTTTATTGCCACGTAAGCGGTATATGCTAGCCATTCGTATTTAGGACCATAGATGGACATGCATAGCACTTTTAGGACTGCTTTGAGGCAAATCTTGAGTTTGGGTACTGTTTTGGACATGGCCAATAGAGGACCGCAGATGCATTTCACTTTCAGTTTTATTAATTTTCACGCCGACTCTTGCTATAACTGTACCGTCACAGAGGTCTTGGGCACCGTGTGGCGTCCTGTCGGTGGCCTGGCTCACGCCTCTTGTCATGGCCGCGTGAGGACCAACTATGAATAGTATCCAAACTCCAGTCCATAAAAGTTGGTGCAAAGTGCGCAGCTAATCAAGAATTAGACTAATAACTATCATCATAATGGGAATTGCAGATAAATCGATTCTTAGATAGTGGAAGACAAATACGGTGTCACTTTTTTTGAGAGAGAAAAATGAAAACGTCTAACTTGTTCGCTTCATTCCTGGATGTCTTTCTGCCCTTGTTCATTCTACCGGCCTCATACCAATTATTTAATCAACATGACCGTAATTGGTGCATCCATATAGCTAACTTTAGGGAAAAAAACAAGCTAACAAAAAAAAAGCTGAAGTAAGACAACAGAGAAAAAGCCCAAGTTACAGTCCAATTGGACACACGCGGCCTAACGGTTCGTCTTGGTTTCGCTGAATCCTACTGTGCGAGAGAAGAACTCCACATGAGCTCTACTGGCGCCGCCAAATTAACCTATTCCTCAACTGTGTATACCTTAGCAGTATGGGATTTGGGCGCCCCTTTATTTCAGGGGCCCGGGGCGGCCGCCCCTCCTGATCCCCCCTCTGGGCTGGCCCTGATGCAGCCATCTATTTCACCTACTATATATTCTATTTATATCAAAACAATTCTTTTTGTGAATCTTTATCTCCAAACATTTTGGTTACCAGGTGGAAACCCATATGTAGCGATACAACATACATGTAAGTTGGATCGAGTGGCATGTGGATCGGACGTGGAGGACGAGTAGTAGTGCCCCAGTCAAATGTGAACATACATGTAGATAACCATATATAACCGAAACATTTATTTCAAGGGCTTTCGTAGAGAGGCGACCAAGAGGGGATTCCCATCTATCCTCGGACGCAAGCGCAGCAGAGTGTAGGGGGACTGTCGGATTGTTGTGTCTGGTCCTGTAGGCTGGGTGTTGGAATTATTCGTCTCTGGTGAAGGGGCATCATGGACAATGAGATTAAAGGTGCCTGGCCCTCATCGATATTCTTTATCGCAGGAGGGTCGACGGACTAGAGTTTGGAATTAATCGTTGGGCATTAGTTCTGGTGTGATGTCGCAGCGTATTGATGTCCATAAGTTTCGCCTCCGCTTGATGAGGCTCAGCCAGGTATGGCTTCGTCAGAACAATTGCGAGTTTGGTGTGCCGCATCTCCGCTTGGCCGGTGCTGTGATTATATCCCGGCCTATCTTGGTGTGTGAGCTTCTCCGGACGGCGATCTCTTTACATTGTGGTCGCAGTCATCTTCTCGTCTACGTCGATAACTTTCCGGGTTGCCGCTTCTACAAGCGTTTGAGTTTTTTTCAAGTTTTTTGCTACACGAGCACTGCTACGCTGGAGGCCCAGAGGACACCGTGCTTTGCTCACGGCATGCTGTCGCGGGATGAATAAGGAAGATGGTGCTAAATGTTACAGAAATTTGTGTGTTATTTCCTTTTCCTCAAGGCTGTTCTCATAAAGGTTGGTTTCATAATATATAGCTCTTAGGACTTTTCCGCAAAAAAGGCGAACATATATACAGGCAGCCCGACCAAAGGATATTTTTTGTTCCGGTAATAATGCAGTCAAATGCGAACATATAATGTGCACGCGCGATCGATGGAGATTCAGAATCAAAGCTAGCTAGCGCACGCGTGGAAGTCGAAACCAACACGAACAGCAGCTAGCAGTACTCCATCCTGACACGTCCAGTCAATCCATGCATATATACTCAACACACAGCGTCCTAGGACAAGACTACCTACCAACCTGCCAAGAACGGATCTCAAGCTTTCAAACTTCAACTCACGGACGACAAGCAGCGAGCCCGTCTGGACCGATGGACGACGTCGAGATGCAGGCACCCCATGGAGACACGGCGATCCAGGACAAGAAGACCAAGGGGCCACGTACGAGAGCTGGTTGCTACGTCATGGGTATCGTCGCGTTCCTCATCGTCGCCATAACCGTGTGCACCGTCGTCCCCGTCCAGTACTTTAGCGTCGACACACAATACTCCATCGGGATAGACTCCGTCTCCCGTCTCGACCCGGCTACGGGCATCTCCTTCAACCTCACCCTCCGCGTCGCCTCGCGGAGCCACGGGGCAAAGGCCTGCATCAACCCTGGCATGAACGTGGAGGTGTTCTACCATGGTGTTCAGGTCGCCGGCAGCATCCCCGAGACGCAGAAGATCTGTGCTGGGCCGCGGAAGACGACGGAGGTGCACGTAGTGGCGATGGCGACCGGGGTGCCCGTGGGGCACGTGCTGGAAAGTCTCCAGGCTGACATGAGGCAAGGAGCGCCGGTGGTGTTCGACGCTAAATTGAATGTCCCGGCTGACTCGTTTGGTGGGGTCGGCGCACTGGCATCGTGGTTGACGGACTGCAAGGGGGCTCGGGTCGGCGGCGATGCCGTGATGTGCGAATCTCCTAACCAATCTTAGTGCTCTTGTATATCTACATGATGTTGCTATCTAGATGAATGATGCTCAATTATGTGCGTTTTTACTTCACAATTATGTGTTTCGATTACCTAGTATATGTATTTTCATATTCATGTGTTGCCTTGCATAGTTTTTTTTTGACGAAAAAAGTCCATATATTATCTAAGATCAGCACTTATTTGTAAGGTCATTGGCGACATATTTGTTAGGCCATTGGCGACATCGTAGGCCCGCATGCCTCCACAGCAGGCCACTCTTATATCTTTGTAGTCATCGGCCTCATGCTCAGAGGCCTGAGTGTGACATCAAACACTTCCACGCGGTTCCGCACATCCATCACGAGGTCGTCCATAACATGCCCTCGTTAGGCCGGAGAAAGAGTCGATGGCGACAGAGTAGCGTGGGTCGGTCCCATAACATCTGCCAAGAATCCGAAGAACGCTCAATATTCGAGTCGCTTCTCATGGTCCATCGTACGTGGTAGACATGACGCTAGCTTTTGGTGCGTCGTGTGCTTTGGAGACAACGTGGTCCCTGGCTAGCTTTTTTTCTTCAAAACATTGTACGTACGCAGAAGTTTATATACACGTGTATATACTCACCCACATGAACGCATAACCTACCCCTATGATCATCTCCGGAAGACTGAGCCGGCGGGTCGGGTATTGAAATTGACAGTGTCACCACGGACTCGATGTTATCGACCGGAACATCGCCACATATAGACTAAGGGTACAACCATCCTCTCCTAACCATCCAATCAGAGGTTCATTTCTCATCATTGCTAGTTTAGCTTGGTCTATTTATATACGCAGTATGTTTCGACCATGTTCGGAGTCGGTCTAATGGATGGGCCAGTGTTCGTAGGCATGTACAGAGATGTGATATGTCAGGTACGTGTAATCACGATTTATTTTCTATTAATTGCCCGAAAGAATATGCTCAATTTCAATAGAAATTGGGGGCATGTCGGCTCATTTTGTCAAAAACAAAATCACCAGAAAGAGTAGTGTACTTTTTTCTGTGGGAAAATTTATCTCGTGTACGTGGGTGTGTAGCTCAATTGGTAATGCACTAAGTGATGTATTTTGTAGGCAGGTGGGTCTACCAATTCTGATTTCTGTTTTTTTTGGTCGAACACTTATACTTCACCTGCAGAAAACATGGCCGGCAACAAGGGAAAACAACTGATTATTTATTCCCGTAGTGTAGTCAAATGCGAACTGCACATACACCTGCTCGTGCCGTCGTGCGATCGATGCTGATTCAGAATCAAGGTAGAGCACGTACCAAGGTCCAGACTAGTGGCCGAAACGGAACATCAATCCGATCCCGACACGTACCCCTAGCCTATGTATGCATATATACACAACGCAATGGCCACGGCCAAGGCCTACCAACCTACCTGTAAAGAACGTACGGATCCAAGTGTTGCAGATATCAGAGAGCCTTCAACTTCGAAGGGACGGCCGGCCGGCGGGGATGGACGATGACGTCGAGAGGCAGGAGCCCCACGGAGACATCCCCAAGGCCAAGAGAGCTTGGTGCTTCCTGGGTATCGGCGCGACGTTCATCACCGTGGTCATGGTGTGCATCTTCGTCCCGGTCATGCACTTCATGGTAATTAAACACGCAATACACCGTCGCGATAGACTCCGTCTCCGACCTAGACCCCACGACGGGCCTCTCCATCAACGTCACCCTCGGCGTCACCTCGCGCAGCCACGGGGCAAGGGCTTGCATCCACCCAGGCATGTACGTGGAGGTCTTCTACCGCGGTGTCCAGGTCGCCGCCAGCGAGCCCAGCGGACGTGCGCCGGGCCGCGCAAGACGGCAGAGCTTCCCGTGGTGGCGAGATCGCTGGAGGTGCCCCTGCTGGAGCACGCGTTGGAAAGTCTCGAGGCGGACGTGAGGCAAGGCGCGGCGGTGTTCCACGCCACTCTGTACGTCCCAGAAGGGTCATACGGTGGGAACGGCGCCATGGGGTCGTGGCTAGCGGACTGCCAGGGCACCCGAGTCGGCGAACCTGCCGTGATGTGCGCTTCCCCGGCCCAGTCTTAGGCTGTGTTAGTAGTGTATATCTAGATGATCAAGCTACCTAGAGTCCATTGCACGTGTTGCCTGTTACTCTCCCTCCTTCTCATAGCATAAGATGTTAATACAACCAATATATACTTTTATACCCATTGTAGTAACACCTTTATATTATGTGACGATGGGAGTACCTTCTTACCTATATTGTATACCTATATAGTATCGGATTTCCTAGAGAACAGTTGTCTGTTTTCTAAGTCAGAAACATACACTTTCCGGTCCGTCAGATGTGTCGCACGAATCTCCGCGCTCGCTTCCCTGTTCTCCGTTTCTTTTCCTTTTTTGAGTCAACGAAACCCACTTGAGTATCTTTTCTTTTTTGAAATTTCATTTCGTGGTTGAGGAGACCAGCGGAAGGGATGGCGACGTCATTGTAGCCGGCCCAGCCGGTGTTAGAGGGGGCGCTGCTCCGCGATCCGGTCACGAAACCAACAGGAAGAGCGGTGCTTCACGAGTCGGTGGCAAAGTTGACGGTGAGAGCGGCGGATGTGGAGCAGGGGCTAGGTCCTGTAGAGAGAGCCGTCACTGCTACCCGTTGCCGTCCAGCGGCACCGGCTCGTCGATTAGCTCCCGTGGGAGGCATGTGCCCGTGGATTGTACCTCGAATTCGTGCTACTGATAATACCAAACCCTAGCGACCCTTACATATATAGATCGTCTTATAGCAGGTCCTCCAATTAATTGAAAATGTTTCTAACATGATCCGAGAATGTATTCATGGAGGATGGAAAGTGGTTGAAGCGGTAATACATTTTGATATGCAATGGTAAGGAGGCGCCACCGATACGACTACCAAACAGTATTTGTATCGTGTCCGGACCAAACAGTATTTAATATGTCTCCTGTAAAAAGTTAATTAGCTCGGTAGTTAACTTAGTATCCGATGACAATACCGCGAGGCATACAACAGTACAACTACCTAGCAATATAAATCCAGCCCCAGCAGGAGACCCAACGAAAACAAACACACGTTACGCACCAATCCATCATCGATCAAACAACACCAATTTCCATGGCTGCGACCGTCGTCGACGACGACCGTGGTTCAGACTGCGAGAAGCTCTGCGGTATGTTCTGCATAATAGTTGGTGTCACCGGTGTCAGAATACGTAACGTATCCATATATGTATAGAGTCCTAACTTGTATCTAACTTGTATCATGTGATGTCTATATAATGAGAACCCGTAGGAGCCCAACGCGTGTTGTGGTATCCCCTCAATATTGTCTCATATTGTCTTACATGGTATCAGACAGACTTCGGTCCTAAGCCCTAACCCTAGCCGCCGCCGCCGCCTAGATCGCCGCCGCCGCCATGGGTTCTTCCGCCGCATCTACCACCTCCGCCCTCGCTGCTCTCCTCCCCTCGTCGGCGCAGTCAATCGTCGCCGGCGTGACGTCCTCCGCTCCATCGCCGATCCACTTCGGTGACAAGATCACCTTCAAGCTCTCTGCCAACCATCTGTTTTGGCGTGCACAGGTCGTGTCTCAACTCCAGAGCCACCTGCTCCACGGCTATGTCGAGGGCACCTTCCCGTGCCCCCGTCTCACGTCGCCGTCGCCGCGACGGAAACTGCTCCTGCCGGCCATGTCATCAATCCGGCCTATGCGGCCTGGGTTCAGCAAGATCAGGCTATCCTCAACGCCTTCCTCTCGTCCACGTCCATCGAGGTCGGCAGCATGATCATGTTTGCCAAAACCTCGCGGGAGGCATGGATCACCATCGAGAACAGCTTCGCCGCTCAGTCCTCGGCGCGATCTACGCAACTGCGTGATCAGCTTCGTGATACCCACAAGCTGAACCAGCCGATGTCGGTCTACTACAACAAGGTGAAGACGATCACCGATACACTCGCATCGATCGGCCAGCCCCTCCGTCCCGAGGAGTTTGTCTCCGCCGTGCTCCATGGTCTTGATGAGGAGTATGACTCGCTGGCCGAGGTCGTTCGTGATCGCGAGACCCCGATGCCTGCGCATGATCTGTACGCGCGCCTGATGTCCACCGAGCAGCGCAAGGAGGGACGCCGCTCCAATCTGGTTGGAGGTGTCCACTCCGCCAACGCCGCCAAGACGGGCGGGTACAAGCCCCCTCGCTCTGTGGCGCCTTCTCCACCACCGTCGTCTTACCGTCCGTCGTCTGGGTCGGGGGCGGGCGCTCGGCCTTCTGCTCCAGGAGGCGCTGGTGGTGCTGCTCCACCCTATGGCCGCGGCAATGGCCCGCGGCCCCACTGCCAGCTCTGTGACGAGGTCGGGCACCTTGCTGCCCGCTGCTTCAAGCGGTTTCAGAAGGCCTTCCTCGGCATGGGCAACGACGGCCGCTTCCTCGACCGCCAGCTTGCACAAGCCAATGCCCCCTACCACGGGCCACAGGCTAATGCCGCCTACCAGGGTCATACATCAACCCTGCCGGTGGATCCGACCTGGTATCCCGACACCGGTGCTACGGACCACCTCACCAATCAATTGGAGAAGCTGCACATGAAGGAGGCCTATCAGGGATCGGAGCACGTCCACACCGCCAACGGGGAAGGTATGCGTATTTCTCATGTTGGTCAAGCTCTAATTCCCACTTCTTCATCTAGGCATCTCCATCTTCGTAATGTCTTACATGTCCCTACTGTCACTAAAAATCTTCTTTCGGTTCGTCGATTTACTTATGATAATCGTGTTTCCATTGAGTTCCATCCTAATAGTGTTTTTGTAAAGGACCTACTTACGGGGGCCATCCTGCTTAGAGGGTGCGTTCGTGGTGGTCTTTATGCTCTCGACGCTCCACCCACCACTCCATTACTCAAACAAGCATTCAGCGCTCTTAAAGCTTCATCTTCACAGTGGCACGCTCGTTTAAGCCACCCGGCTACGCAGGTTGTGCAACATGTGCTCCATCGCCATCATCTTCCATCAGAGTCCAATAAATTAGTGTCAGTGTGTGATGCCTGTCAACAGGGCAAGAGTCATCAATTACCATTTTCTATTTCACATCATGTAACGACTGCTCCTCTTGAGCTTATTTATTCTGATGTATGGGGTCCTGCTCAGACATCTGTTAGTGGTCATTCATACTATGTCAGTTTTTTGGATGCTTATAGTCGTTTTACATGGCTTTATTTGATTAAACGAAAAAATGATGTGTTGAGGTGTTTCGGCAGTTTCAGGCTCATGTTGAGCCTCTTCTTGGTCACAAAATAAAATATGTTCAATCTGATTGGGGGGGTGAGTATATTAAGTTGAATGCCTTCTTTCAGCAGCTTGGTATTACTCACCGTGTGTCCTGTCCTCACACCCACCAACAGAACGGAAGTGCTGAGCGCAAGCACCGCCACATTGTTGAAACATGCGTTACTCTTCTTGCACATGCCTCTCTCCCGTTTTGCTATTGGAGTGATGCGTTTGTTACCGCCTGTTTTCTCATAAATCGCATGCCAACACGAGTCATTAATATGCAAACACCTCTTGAGCGGTTGTTGGGTGAAGTTCCGGATTATACTTTCTTTAAAGTCTTTGGTTGCGCATGTTGGCCAAATCTTCGCCCTTATAATAAACACAAACAAGAGTTTCGCTCCAAACAATGTGTGTTCCTAGGCTACAGCCCTTTACATAAAGGGTACAAGTGTCTCCATGTCTCTAGCAATAGGGTCTATATCAGCCGTGATGTTGTCTTTGATGAGAATGTTTTCCCTTTTTCGACCACTTCATCGTCCACCTCTGCGCCATTGTCATCCTCTTTACCTACTGAGCTTGATCAATTTGCAGATATTGCGCATGCTCCTGTTTTGCTCCCTAACCATGGTGCAGGTACTGGTCGTGGTACTCGTCTTGAGTTGCTCACCAACCCTCCGTCACCCTCGCCGAGTCCGACTACTTCATCGCCTGCGCCTGCTGGCTCGTCCGCGTCGCCGGACGTCGATCTCATGCAGACACCGCCCCGGCGCTCGGCTCCTGCACCCGGTCCAATGGACCGCTGGCCTGCCCCGCTCCTGCTGACGTACGGGCCCGAGCCCGCCGCTGGTCCATCCAGCCCGGCGCCGGGATCCTCTGCCGCGACTCCTCCGCAGCCTGCCGCCGATTCTTCTGCCGCGGCAGAACCGTCCGTGTCCCTGACCGGGTCTTCTGCTCCAAGAGGCGCTGAGGCTGCTCCTGCATCTCCTGCTACGTCGCGACCGGTCACTCGTCTACAACGTGGCATCCGTCAGCCTAAACAATGGACTGATGGCACGGTTGCTTGGATGGCTGCTTGTTTTGCTGATGTTGCAGCTGATCCATCCTCTGAACCAAGACATTTCCGTGTTGCTCTTGGTGTCCCGCACTGGCGTGCGGCTATGGAACATGAGTTTGATGCCTTGATCAAGAATAACACTTGGCGTCTTGTTCCCTCGAAACCTGGTGTCAACATAATTGATTCAAAGTGGATCTTCAAAGTGAAGCGTCATGCAAATGGAAATATTGAGCGGTATAAAGCACGACTTGTAGCCAAGGGATTCAAACAGCGCCAAGGTCTGGATTATGATGATACATTCAGCCCCGTGGTTAAGCCGACGACTATTCGTCTGTTGCTCTCTCTTGCTGTTTCCCGTGGCTGGTTTCTTCGCCAGTTGGATATTCAGAACACCTTCCTCAACGGTATTCTCGAAGAGGAAGTTTTATGCGTCAACCACCTGGCTTTGAAGATCCTCAGTGTCCTCATCATCTTTGTCGCCTGGATAAAGCTCTATATGGCTTGAAGCAGGCCCCACGCGCTTGGCATGCTCGCCTTGGGGTTGTTCTGCGTCAGCAAGGTTTTGTACCGTCTAATGCTGACACGTCCCTGTTTATTCTGCACCGGCCGGATGTGACCATATATCTCCTGGTGTATGTCGATGATATCATTGTGCTCAGCTCAGCCGACTCTGCCATTGATCGTTTGGTGCTTGGTTTTCGACAGGAATTTGCAGTTAAAGATCTTGGTCTGCTTCACTTCTTTTTGGGATTGGAGGTTGCTCGTTCTTCTGCTGGTCTCACCCTAACACAACGGAAATATGCTCATGATCAGCTCAAACGCGCCAGGATGCTCAAGTGCAACACCGCCGTCACACCTATGTCAGCAACCACCAAACTTTTTCATGCGGATAGTCCACCGCTTCGACCTGATGATGCTACTGATTATCGTAGTATAGTTGGTGGCTTACAATATCTCACCATGACTCGGCCTGATATCTCGTTTGCTGTGAATCGAGTATGTCAGTTTCTGCACTCTCCTACTGAGGATCATCTTGCTGCTGTCAAACGGATTCTTCGGTTTGTCAAGCACACTATTGGACATGGTTTGCATATTCGCCCCTCCTCATCTACTGCTATCTCGGCTTTCTCTGATGCCGACTGGGCTGGTGATGTGGATGACCGTCGATCCACGGGGGCTTTGCTGTGTTCTATGGAGGTAACTTGGTTGCTTGGAGTGCTCGCAAGCAAGCTACAGTCTCACGCTCCAGTACAGAGGCAGAATACAAATCAGTTGCTAATGCTACAGCTGAAGTTATTTGGATTGAGGCGTTGTTGAGAGAACTTGGTGTTCGACAGCGATCTCCACCTGTTCTATGGTGTGATAACATGGGGGCTACATATCTTTCGTCAAATCCAGTCTTCCATGCTCGGACAAAGCACATTGAAATTGACTTTCACTTTGTTCGAGAGAGAGTAGCTCAGAAGCTTCTGCAAGTCCGGTTCATTTCGTCCAAGGATCAACTTGCAGATATATTCACTAAACCTTTACCTCTTCCTATGTTTGAGGAGTGTAAACGCAATCTCAACATGTTGTCACCGGTTGAGATTGAGGGGGGCTGTCAGAATACGTAACGTATCCATATATGTATAGAGTCCTAACTTGTATCTAACTTGTATGATGTGATGTCTATATAATGAGAACCCCTAGGAGCCCAACGCGTGTTGTGGTATCCCCTCAATATTGTCTCATATTGTCTTACAACCGGCATGACTATGTTCATCACAGGCATGATCCATATGATGTTCTACGGACCTTTCACTCCGCTCTACTCCGTCGCCATCGATTCTGCGTCGGGCCTCAGACTCCCCGGCGCCGGACCACGCCCTAGAGCCGCAGTTCAACCTCACACTCCGCATCACCTCGCAAAGCCTCGGGGTCGGGGTGTGTGTCGAGGTCGGCACGTACGTGGAGGTCTCGTACCGCTGCATCATGCTCGCCGCTAGCACCGCAACATCGGACCAAGTCTGCACCGAGCCGGCGAAGTCAAGGGAGGTGTCCTTCGTCGCGAGGGGCACCGACGTGTGCCTACCAGGATACATGATGGACAACCTTGCCGTGGATATGCGAAACGGGGTGCATGCATTCGAGGTCACAGTTAGAAGATCCGACAGCGACTACGACAATCTTATGCTGGTGTCGTGCGCAGGTAGGCAGGTCGGTGGCGCCACGGCCACCGCTTTGGAGACTAAGTGCCATGGGTCGCACTTGTGCCCCCACCGAGACCAGAGAACGAGCTTCCTCAAGTTGGCCCAAAAACACGTCTCTAGTCTATCGTCAGTGATTATGTAAATAAGATCCATGCAGCATGGATGCTTCGGCTGCCTCAAGTTAGTACATATAGATGGACACATAAGATCGGTTTGCTAAACATCAATCATCAAGATGTATTACTATAGTTAGATTATTGCTACTCACCGTTAATGTTTTCATAAATTTGTTTCAGTTAATCTAGTTTATTTGGGTGGAGTTTGTCTTAGCTTTAGTTCTTTATTACTGCTGCAGAAAAAATGTTCAATGTTATTTATTCAAGCTCCTTGGCAAAGAGAGATGGTTTGACTCAAGAATTAGTGGTGACCATTCTTATATAGTACATTAGTACCCCCAAATAGTGCCATTCACACCCGCGGTATACATAGCCCCTATTAGTTTTTTTTAAATGTTTCAAACAATTTATATTTAAATACGGATGGAGTACTGGATTTAAACATTGAGTGTTCCTTTTTCTTGTAGTATTGTACCCTTAGTCAACTTTTGTTTCATATTAGAATATTAGAAAGACATGTTTTTATTCAAACTTATATTTTGGTGGTGTTATATCCTGTTTGATGTGATGCAAAGGGATGTCCTCTGTCTTTTTCATGTTCTCCAATGAATATACAACTCTGGTTTGTATTAGATAAAAGACATTAACAAATGCCCTACTTTAAGTTAATAAAGCAACAGGTCCACACACAAAGGGTACAGAAGCTGAGGCATACAGCTTAGCCGAAAGCGCAAATGAACATAAGTCCCGGGGCCGGCCACCCCAAAACAGACCGGTAGCCTACTACACTCCAGCTAAATGATCACGTCTTGGGGCAATGGAGTAGTAGATTGCCTTAAGCGCGCCTGCCATCGCCTGTAACGCGTCCCTGTCGCGCTCCTTTGAGAGACTCGCCCACAGCTGTAAGAACATGAAGAATTTATAGATTAAGTCAGAGGGGTGCCTCAACACTTTAGCCTCCATGGCCAGCTTATTTCTAGTAACCCAAAGTGTCCAAAAAAGCACAGACACCAGAATCCAGCACACCCTACAGTTCATCCCCAGCAACAGATGCAAGAGCACGAAGAACTGAGGGAAGTTTGCCGGTGACCAGTTGCACCCTAGCAACCGCCGCACAACACTCCACCCCAGTTTCGCCATAACACAAGAGAAAAAGATATGCGACGAATCTTCAATCTCGCCACAAAGGGCGCACCTGCCATTAGACGGACCGTGGCGGTCCGCTAACTGTTGACCCGAGGGGAGTCTATCAAGCACTAGTTGCCAGGTAAAGATTTTTAGTTTAAGGGGCAGTTTGGCCTCCCAAATGTCGTGAGCATATGCAACGGTCGCCCCACGCGAAAGTTGCTGGTACATAGACGACACCGAGAACACTCCCGATTGCTCAAGCGCCCATCTGACCTCGTCCTGACCGTCTTGCAAGACCACCGGGTCCAACACGGTCAGCAGCGCACTCCACTGCTCCATCCCGGCCTGATCCAAGGCCTGGTGGAAAGTGATACCTTGGCTGTCCGGAGCAAAGACCTCCGCAACATAGATGTTAGGGTTACTACAGATGGTGAACAAACGCGGGAAGGATATACCTAAGGGCTCTGGACCGATCCACCAATCTAACCAGAAAGAAGTACGCGTCCCGCTTCGCACTAGGTACTTTGCACCTAGCTTAAACAAGTGTTTAATCTTGTATTGGATTGGAATATTCGCGGTATTTATGAGGACAAATGGCCCCTTATTAGTAACAAAATTGAAGAGAGTAAAGTTTGCCCACAAGCACGAGGGGATTGTAAATCACGTAAACTAGTACACACCAAATATGATTTGAAAAAAGTATAACAACAACGAGAATTAATTAATATTGAAGACTAAAAATATCGTGACGCATGTTGATGGGTGATCTTGAGCGGAGTGCATCTCTTCATGGTGTCTTGAGGATCGTTATTCTTCGGGCGGTATGATGATCGGAGCAGGAATGAATGTTGGAGCACTAGTCGTCTGGTCCTGTTGTGCGCACATGTCCCAATCATGGCACTCAGCGCCGCCATCCCCGAGCCGCCTAGCCCCGCACGACCCCAAGTAGCTGCCGGACTTCATGAGCGTGACTTCGAACGCCTCCACCCCGCTCCGCATATCCATGGCGAGGCTGTCCATGAGGAATCCCGGCAGGCGAACACCCGTGCCTTTCGCCACGAAGTGCACGTCCCTCGACTTCTTTGGCCCGACGCAGAGCCGATTCTGCGACACAGAGCTGGCGGCGAGCGGGATGCAGCGGTAGGACACCTGGAGGTACATGTCGGCGTCCATGCACTCGTTGCGGAAGGGGTTATCTGAGGCGACACGGAGGGTGAGGTTGAATTGTGGATTCAGCACGAGATCCTTTGATGGCGGCAGATTGAGTCCGGAGGCGGAGTCGATGGCGACCTTGTAGCTCCTGCTGGGCTCCATGGAGTACACGAGAAGTATGAAGCCGACGATGAGAACGGCCCCAAACGAGGTCCCGCACAGGCAGCACTTGGATGGCATGGCTGTCGATCTTGGAGTTGTTGGATCCGTGCTTGGTAGGCTGCTTAGCTTTGCCTTGGGCCTGTTTATATACAGTGCATATGCGATGCTTAGATCGGGGTACTTGCACGTGTGTTCAGTTCGGAATCGGGCAGCTATTCCGTTCCGGAGACGCATAGGTTTCGTACATGTTAGTGACTCGGGTCGACGATTTGCAACGTGTATGTTAAGAAGACAACCTGAGCAATACCGAAACATTATACAACTCAAACGCAAGTCCTAGCTAGTCTCCTAAAGATAGTAGAAATAAGAGTATTGTTACATATCTAAACACGTGGCTACGTACACTCTGGCAGCAAAATACTACAATTAATACATAAACTTCAATCGAGTTAGGTAGTGAAGACAAATATATAATTTGTTCTGACACAAAGCATGTTTGAAACTTTATCAACCATTTTTATTTGATACTAGCTAAATGCCCGTGCGTTGCAACGGCATAAAAAACAGAACTAATCATGTGACAGTGCATTGTAATGGGAGTAAAATTCAATATGACGTTGCAACAGGAGAACATTTTCAATATGACGTTACAACAAAAAGAGAACGAAAAATGCTTGATTTTACAGTTGTATATATTGTTTATCTAAATTTCATGACAAGCTCATCAAGAATTGTGCGACACTCTTGTCTGTAAATATTCAGTATATCGGCGTGCAAGAAACACGAAGGTTCAATTCTGCATTCAACACAAGACTAAAAATATTTCCAATTTTTTTTATGCACATTTCCATCCAGACTGTACAAACAGGGATCTACTGAAATCAATTGGCCAAATTACAAATTTCTATTACGAACTAAAAGCTGCTCTTTATGATATCGACAGTATGACTGTATTAGGAGAATCAAGATGTAGACAGTGAACAAGGGAGAAAAACAATGATGTCTAAACAGCATTTGTTCCACCAGATCCATCACCGTAGAAACAAGATCCAATTGGTTGGATCAGTACTTCAATTGAATCGAGTATATAAGTTTAAAAGATTGGAGTAGTATATATGTTCTGTTATACAAAGTGAAATAATGTACACCTAACATTTAAGTGACCAAAACCAATAAAGCATCAAGATTTTCTTAGATCCATATACACAAGAACATACTGGACCGATTTTTCAATTGAAAGGATGATTTCTGTACCCACACATCCAATAATTTCCTGCACTTTAGTGTGACAATTACAATATATTCAGCAAAATGACAGCTTAGTCAAGCCACCTCTAGACGGTACAATCAGATCTTTATCTTAAGCTTAATAACTGGGCTGCAAGTGTAAACACAACATTCATGAATATGTCAGCTTATATGCTTATTACCAAGACAGAAATATATGGGTGTATGCCAAAATGCCAGAGCTGTGGAGTGAAGAGAACCTACAGCCAGCAACCTACATGCAGCTACCATCAGTGTCGCCAAGTTAAATAGCTCAAATCTTGGTGGCAGTTGAAGTGGGTTTCGAAGCCTTTGAGAATCAGCAATTGAGACTTGAGAATATATGGCGACAAGACACAAATGCACGATACACCCAGAAAGAAAAGTATCAGATTCGGCTGCAGGGTGAGTGGCAGTTGCAGCCTGCATAGTACAAAGTATAACAGAGGTTAACAAAAGACATGGAAGAAACATATATACTATAGTGGAAGCAAAGCACTCAATATCCTAGGAATAAAAAGTAGTATTCAGATTAAAGGGCACTGAATTATAGCATGAATCAATTCACTTGCAGTTTGGTTTCATCCATAACTAATTCATTATGCAGTAATATTCCCCGAACTAACTTATCACATGACCAAGACATTTATGCAGGAGATGGGGCTACTAAATGTGGATGAACCAAACAAGTTTATGCCTAGTAGAAGCTGAAATATTCGCCCGAAATCTGAAATATTCTAGGAATAAAAAGTAGTATTCAGATTAAAGGGCACTGAATTATAGCATGAATCAATTCACTTGCAGTTTGGTTTCATCCATGCCAGGGAATGGCATGCATCTGGGAGGCTGGGGACGAGCCGCTTGGGTTTGTTTGGGTCCACTTACGACGCGCCCTGTTGCCGCATGTGTGGAGGGCGGGGATGGCGGCATGTGCGTCACCGGCTGTGCGAAGGAACGGCGGGCGGCGGTGTCTGCGCTGAAGATGGGCAGCGGCTTGCGCGACACCCTGCTGCGACGGACCTGGGCAGCGGTGTCCGACTCGATTCTTGAGGGACGACCTGGGCGCATAGGTGGTCGAGGGCGGCAGGTCATTTCTCCCCTCAGGAGGACCTTGCCGGAGGGGGAGAAGGACGGGAGGACGGGGGCGGCGGCGGCGGCGGCCAGCACGGAGGCACGGGAGCGAGCAGACTGGGGAACGAAGAGGCAGCGAGCCTCCTTTACCCTATGGACTGCGGGTTGATTACCATATTTCCGAGAGGCTAAAACGCAAAATCGCCGCGACGTACGTACCACGTACCACGGTCGGTTAAGCGTATTATATAGTAGAGATATGCTTGGATTAAAGCTTAGTTAATTGCATGTATATTTTTCTTGGCTTTTTTTTTGAACAACGAGCACCAAAATAAGTATAAGGTGCCAAAATGTTTTATTTTATGCTAGTTGGGTTGGTAATGGACTATAACGGGAGTGCATGAATTGTCTTTTTACCCTTGTGTTTTATTGCAACTCAAACAAACTTGTAAGCATGTGTTTTGTAAGTGATCGGACAGCTTGTCATAAAAACATTGATACCTCTTTCCCCTGCTCACAGAACTCCTTACGCTAGAGAATAAAGGGTTGTTCGATAAAGGGTAATATATTAGCATTAATTATACATGTCTCTTAAAAACAACTCAATACAAGAGCAACTCGAGAAATTGAGGATGCAAACAACACCACACACTTAGAGGCAGGGGCAAGGCAGTGTTTGTTGGGCAGGGCCCGATACCAACTATAAGCGGGGAAACGGCCGGTGGATGGATTGCCGAGTCGATACATGTGGGCAGAGTCGACGAAGACAAGAATCGCTTGAAGAGGTGCCTCTGACAGAGGACGATCATGACCTTGCGTACCTTCGTGTAATAGTGCACTATGGTCGTGAAGCATGTCCTACGGGTCATGGAGGTCAAGGGGAGACATGCCACAATGACTATATGCGAACGGCAAAGGGATATGGGTGTAAGGATAAATGAATGCAACGGTCAGAATAAGCGAAACACTACTGGGTGAGCTATGGGCGCATCAAGAGGCGCGTTTTTGGAATCATAACCGTGTGTCAGGCGCTCACGACTTTCGGCCAGAATAACAATTATTGGGCTTCTGTAATAGATTTTCTACAAATAAAACTATAAATGCATGCTATTGGATGCAATGTATTGATTTAGTACATTTGGAGGACGCCCCATAGTCATGTCACTGGAGTATGCGAGTTTGTGGAATCTAGTCAACAAACTCAGATTCGTACTATGATTTCTTGTCCTCACATGATCGAAACGAGTGCATCCAACTTATAACACTCGAGACACATGTGTACCTGGTAGGGACTAGGGAGTACCGATTGAAGATCTCGTCATGCTTAGACCTTCCGGATTTGATTCTGACATCCCTCACATACATGCTCACACGGGAGGGTGAGCAGGATATATAAGGTGTGGAGGGAAGGAAGAGGTGTGCGGTGCGGCCGATCACAAACTAATTGCTATAAAATAAAAAGGTGAAGATGATAAATCTTAGTACAATCTAGAAATTATTCAATCTATATATAAGCATGGCAAGTTCAGTCGAGATCATAAACCTATATATGCTGGTAAACAACTAAAACCGTAGATAAACTTAAAAAAATAAAATTAAAACAATGATTAATCTAGCTCGAGTACGTGAATCCCTAACACATCTAAAGGCGTGGTACTGAGCATCCACAGAACTTCACCTCAGGCCCGACCATCCGTCATTCTTAATCTCTTCTATAAAGCTCCTTGCCCTACCCGCCCGTTCCCCCTACTTGCCCCTCCGGGTGAATTTGGTGCCTTCGATTGCCTCTGAACAGGGTAAACAGCCCATGTGTTTCACTTCTCACCGTTGGATGCAGTCATTATTTTTCTCACTTTTCTCCCGTGGGGCACAGTCCATGACAAGTGGGGCTCGTCATAGTTGGGGTCGAGAAATCAGGAGGCGAGAACGTCTCGTCCGTGTATGTGCATTTGGCTCGCTTGGGTGGGGACAGCGTGCGTGGCCGAGGAGGGTAAAACCCTAGCCCCCAATCCTCATTCGCCCCCGTGCCCTCTCAGTCGCCTCCTCTCCAATCAGCCGCCTCCTCTCCTCCCCAAATCCCGCTTCCTCTCCTCCTCGAACCAGCCGGACGGCGCGTGGACGGCAGAGCAGCAGCGCCTAGGCGCGGTCATGGATGACGGCGCAGCCAGACGGCACGGCCGGTGGCCACGGCCTTGACTCAGGTAGCCTCGGATGGCGGCCTGGCGGGAAGAGGGCGGCGAGGAGGACGGTGGCCCGGACAGCAGCGGGCGCTCCCCACGACGGCGGCCCAGAAGGAGGCCGGCGGTGGCGGGCATGAGGAGGCGTGGCAGGTGGGCGGCGGCGCGGACGGACGTGACGGCCGTGGTGCCAGGCGGGAGGAGGCGTGCGGTGGCGGGAGCGAGAAGACACTGCAAGAGCCCGTCCAGGAGCACCAGGTTCGTCCCCTTGAACCTGGACGAGGGTGGTGAGGAGGACGGCGGCCCGGATGGCAGCGGGCGCTCCGCTCGATGGCGACCCAGAAGGAGGCCGTGGTGGCGGGCGTGACGAGCTGTGGCAGGTGGGCGGCGGCGCGGACGGACGTGGCGGCCGTGGTGCCGGGCGTGAGGAGGCGTGCGGTGGCGGGAGCGAGAAGACACTGCAAGAGCCCGTCCAGGAGCACCAGGTTCGTCCCCTTGAACCTCGTTTTCTTCTTATCTAAAACATATTTCATTTGTTGCTCTCTGGTTACACCACTGTTGCTAGAGGAGGGGAGAAGTTTGGTAGCTGATGGTGCCATGAATATGTTAGAATATTGGGCCCATTAGTGGGTAGCCCATATAAGCAATTCTGGAAATCTCAAATTGGCCCATGTGCATGGCAGAATTTTGGAGGTGCATGTACGTGACTAAAGTTTAGTCTCATACTGCTAGCTTAGAGAGAGCTACACCACTTTATATAGTGGAGTGTTCTATCACTTAGTGTGCTGGCTGAGAATAGAAGGCTCTCTCGTGCGCACTCCTCCTCCTCCTCCGCCGCCGTCCGTCACGACACGCCGCTGGTTGCGGGAATGAGCCGATGCCTATATTTTTGCAGTTCAGGAAAATGAGTCGTGTTAGCGTACGTGTACAGCTTAGCCGGATCGTGGGCTGCTGTAACCGACTCAAACGTGTGCGACGTGGCCGGCCCACGTTGTACCCGTTAGGGTTTTCCGAACCGCACTATATATTGCTATGCACTACCGTGCGCCGTCACACACCGAACCAATCTAGGTTTTGCCAATCTCGTGCCTTGCGCCGCCACCGTAGTCTACTCCATCCCGTGCGCCGGCGTGCACCGGCGAACGGGACAGCAGGTCTCCGGAACCACTTGTCCTTGTGATCCTGTACGGGAGAGGGCGAATAAGGTTTTTGGGAAGCGCTCCGCGCGACTGCTTTCAAGTTCTTCATCACGGCTCGCCTCCTGGACGATCGCCGGATCCACGGGCGGCTCGTCTCCAACGCCGTCTTCTTCGAGCTGTTGCTGATACCGAAGCCGCTCAAGCTGCTGCCGTCGCTGCTTCAACGACTGCTTCATCTACAACTGTTCGGTACGTGCACATAAACCGAACTGTTTTACTATGGATGTGTTGGCGTATGTCTTGCTGCTGTTCATGTTAATTAGTACATCTAGTATGTTTGTGTTTAACATGTTAGTAGCTGTGGTTGTCATGCTTTTTATTCTGGAATTAATCATGGAAATTATGCCTAGTAATCCAACAATCCAAAAACCTTATATGTGTTATAGGCAATTTCCTGAGTTAAACATGGGACATCTATCCGATGCGCTGAGACCGGACAAGTTTGCCGGTGTGGACTTTAAGAGATGGCAGTACAAGACCACACTGTGGTTGCGATCTCTGAAAGTGTTCGAGGCTAGTGAGGGTTTACCTGAAGGAACTATATCTGACAGATCAGAACAAGTTCAAGGAAACCAATACTGCCTTTGTGGGACTCGTTCTGAGTGCTCTTAGCAACAAGCTGTTTGATGTGTACATGCACATCACAGATGCCAAAGAGCTCTGGGAGGCACTGAACGCTAAGTTCGGTGTAGCAGATGCTGGCAGTGAACTGTACATCATGGAGAGCTTCCATGACTTCAGGATGGTTAACAACCGTTCTGTAGTCGAACAGGCTCATGAGATACAGTGCATTGCGAAGGAGCTTGAGCACGCTAAGTGTGCCTTACCTGACAAGTTTGTGGCTGGATGCATTATTGCAAAGTTGCCCTCTTCATGGAGGAACTTCGCCACAACTCTCAAACACAAGAGACAGGAGATATCGGTTGAAAACCTGATAGCGTCTCTTGATGTTGAGGAGAAGGCTCGGGCTAAGGACACGCTGAGAAAGGTGAAGGTCAGTCTAGCGCCAATATGGTGCAGAAGAACTTTCACCATGGCAAGAACAAGGCAAAGAGTAAGCCTTCCTTCAACATGCCTACCAAGACTACTTCTTTCAAGAAGAAGAAGAAGATGCTGAACAAATCTGAGCTAAAGTGCTACACTTGTGGAGAGCTCGGACACTTCTCTGTGGACTGCCCAGATCGTGCAGACAAGAAAGGGAAGAAGCATGTCAACGTCGTGACCGCTAGCAATACTGATGGGTATGGTAATTTACCATTGTGCTTTCAGTATTTCAATCTCCATGTTGGTGGATTGATACGGGTGCTAATGTTCATGTGTGCTGACATCTCTATGTTCACTTCTTATCAGGTCGCAGATTCAAGCGTCTTAATGGGGAATGGATCACATGCTTCTGTTCGTGGTGTTGGCACGGTAGATCTGAAGTTTACTTCGGGGAAGATCGTGCAGCTGAGGAACGTGCAGCATGTCCCTACTATGAACAAGAATCTCGTTAGCGGCTCCCTTCTATGCAGAGATGGGTTTAAATTAGTCTTGGAGTCCAATAAAGTAGTTGTGTCAAAGTTTGGACAATTTATTGGTAAAGGGTATGAGTGCGGAGGCTTGTTCCGCTTTTCATTATCGGATTTTTGTAATAAGTCAGTAAACCATATTTGTGGCAGTGTGGATTCGGATGCTAATGTGTGGCACTCTCGTTTATGTCATGTTAATTTTGGTTTAATGAGTAGACTTTCCAGCTTGCGTTTAATTCCTACTTTCACCATTGCCAAAGGTTCTAAGTGCCATAGCTGTGTGCAATCTAAGCAACCTCGAAAGCCTCACAAGGCAGCCGAGGAGAGAAACTTGGCACCTCTAGAACTCGTACATTCGGATCTGTGTGAGATGAATGGCGTGTTGACAAAAGGTGATAAGAAATATTTCATGACTTTAATCGATGATGCTACTAGGTTCTGTATGTATACTTGTTGCACACTAAAGATGAGCTATGGACTACTTTAAAATCTATAAAGCTGAAGTAGAAAATCAATTAGAGAGAAAGATCAAACGTCTTAGGTCAGATCGTGGTGGCGAGTACTTCTCCAAAATATTTGATGAATTCTGTGAGGAACATGGTATTATTCATGAGAGGACGCCTCCCTATTCTCCCCAATCAAACGGGGTTGCTGAGAGGAAAAACCGCACGCTGACCGATTGGTGAATGCCATGTTGGACACTGCTGGTTTATCTAAGGCATGGTGGGGGGAGGCTTTATTGACTGCGTGTCATGTCCTGAATAGAGTTCCAAACAAGGATAAAAAGAAGACCCTTACGAGGAGTGGTCTGGGAGAACACCATCACTTTCTTATTTACGCACTTGGGGATGTTTGGCGAAAGTCAATGTGCCAATTCCTAAGAAACGTAAACTTGGACCAAAGACAGTGGATTGTGTCTTTCTAGGCTATGCTCATCGGAGCATTTGCTATAGATTTTTAGTGGTTAAATCTGAGATACCTGATATGCATGTTGATACTATTTTCGAATCTCGTGATGCAACATTTTTGAGAACATATTTCCTATGAAGGATATGCATAGCATTGCTAGAATTTCTTCTGAGATATTGTTGAACCTAGTACATCTGTTGATCATTCTGAACAACCACTTGTTGAGGAAGTCCTTGAGAAGGATGACAATGAATCAGCTCCCAAGAGGAGCAAGAGACAGAGGACTGAAAAATCCTTTGGTGATGATTTCATTGTGTACCTTGTGGACAATACTCCCACGTCCATTGCAGAGGCATTTGCATCTCCTGATGCTGATGACTGGAAAGAAGCTGTCCATAATGAGATGGACTCGATTCTTTCTAATGGAACTTGGGAATTATCTGAACGACCCTACGGCTGCAAACCTGTGGGTTGTAAGTGGGTGTTCAAGAAGAAGCTAAAGCCTGATGGTACTATTGAAAGTACAAGGCAAGGCTAGTGGCCAAGGGCTACACCCAGCGTGAAGGCGAAGATTACTTTGACACCTATTCACCTGTTGCTCGTCTCACCACCATTCGTGTACTACTTTCCCTGGCTGCCTCCTATAATCTCTTCGTTCATCAAATGGACGTGAAGACAGCTTTCCTTAACGGAGAGTGGAAGAGGAATTTATATGGATCAGCCTGATGGGTTTGTAGTAAAAGGTGAAGAGAGAAAGGTGTGCAAATTGTTAAAATCTTTGTATGGGCTGAAGCAAGCACCTAAGCAATGGCATGAGAAGTTTGACAGAACTTTAACTTCTGCAGGCTTTGCCATTAATGAGGCTGATAGGTGTGTATATTATCGCCATGGTGGGGGCGATAGTGTTATATTATGCTTGTATGTTGATGACATACTGATTTTCGGTACAAGCATGATAGTGATAAATGAGGTCAAGTCTTTTCTGTCAAAGAGCTTTGATATGAAAGATCTGGGACAAGCTGATGTGATCCTGAACATTAAGCTGATTAGGGATGAGAGTGGGATTACGTTAACGCAATCACACTATGTTGAGAAGGTCTTGAGCCGCTTTGGTTATATAGACAGCAAGCCTTCTCCAACACCCTATGATCCCAGTGTGACACTCAGAAAGAACAAAAGGAAACGAGAGATCAATTAAGATATTCTCAAGTGATCGGTTCACTCATGTACCTTGCGAGCGCGACGAGACCTGATATCTCTTTTGCTGTGAGCAAGTTGAGCAGGTTCATGTCTAACCCGGGTATTGATCATTGGCATGCACTTGAAAGGGTCATGCGCTATCTGAACGGTACAATGAGTTATGGGATTCACTATTCAGGGCACCCTGCGGTGCTTGAGGGATACTGTGATGCGAACTGGATCTCAGATGTTGATGAGCTCTACGCCACAAGTGGATATGCATTTATTCTTGGAGGTGGCGCAGTGTCATGGAGGTCTTGCAAACAGACCATTTTGACGAGGTCAACCATGGAAGCAGAACTTACTGCTTTAGATACAGCTTCTGTTGAGACAGAATGGCTGCGTGAGCTCTTGATGGACTTGCCGGTGGTTGAGCAACCATTACCGGCCATCCTTATGAATTGTGACAACCAACGGTTATCATGAAAGTGAACAGTGCTAAGGATAATGCGAAGTCATCAAGACACGTTAAAAGACGCTTGAAGTCTGTCAGGAAAATGAGAAACTCCGGAGTAATGACTGTTAGTTATGTTCAAACTGACAAAAACCTGGCAGATCCCTTTACAAAGGGACTATCACGTAATGTGATAGATAGTGCATCGAGAGAGATGGGGTTGAGACCCGTGAGCGTTACACCATAGTGGTAACCCAACCTATGTGATCGGAGATCCCGTGAATTAGGACCTGGGAAGAACAAGCTAGTGGTTTGACAGAGGAGAGTTTTTATTTAACCCTCTCTATGTGAAGATGCATAACTCTCAATTCTGTAAGGCAGGTTGGCGACATGCCTTAATGTGTTTCTGTTGGCTATTCGTAGCAAAGGTGCTATCCTACAGAGCGACCTTGAAAGAACACACCTATATGAGTCCGACTGTTAAACGTCGCAGTCTATGAGATTTGGGTGATCTCTAGTAAACTCATGAAGAGACCAGGGAGTATGACGCATATGCTCCACCCGCGGGGTAGGCTACTGGCAGCCACGTACTGGTTATGACTTTGAGTGAAGTCTATTGGCACCAAACTTGCAATTCAAGGTTCGTCCATTGTTCAAGTTGCTGGTAGATGTAGCTTGAAGCTCTAGGCGGAAGTTCAACTTAACAGTCTCTGCTGAAACACTGGTATATAAACAAGAAACGAGGTTTGGCAAAATCTCTAAATGGGAATTTGAGATCTGGTGGGGGATTGTTAGAATATTGGGCCCATTAGTGGGCAGCCCATATAAGCAATTCTGGAAATCTCAAATTGGCCCATGTGCATGGCAGAATTTTGGAGGTGCATGTACGTGACTAAAGTTTAGTCCCATACTGCTAGCTTAGAGAGAGCTGCACCACTTTATATAGTGGAGTGTTCTATCACTTGGTGTGCTGGCTGAGAATAGAAGGCTCTCTCGTGCGCACTCCTCCTCCTCCGCCGCCGTCCGTCACGACACGCCGCGGGTTGCGGGAATGAGCCGATGCCTATATTTTTGCAGTTCAGGAAAATGAGTCGTGTTAGCGTACGTGTACAGCTTAGCCAATTCGGATCGCTACCGGATCGTGGGCTGCTGTAACCGACTCAAACGTGTGCGACGTGGCCGGCCCACGTTGTACCCGTTAGGGTTTTCCGAACCGCACTATATATTGCTGCACTGCGTGCGCCGTCACACACCGAACCAATCTAGGTTTTGCCAATCTCGTGCCTTGCGCCGCCACCGTAGTCTACTCCATCCCGTGCGCCGGCGTGCACCGGCGAACGGGACAGCAGGTCTCCGGAACCACTTGTCCTTGTGATCCTGTACGGGAGAGGGCGAATAAGGTTTTTGGGAAGCGCTCCGCGCGACTGCTTTCAAGTTCTTCATCATGGCTCGCCTCCCTGGACGATCGCCGGATCCACGGGCGGCTCATCTCCAACGCCGTCTTCTTCGAGCTGTTGCTGATACCGAAGCCGCTCAAGCTGCTGCCGTCGCTGTTTCAACGACTGCTTCATCTACAACTGTTCGGTACGTGCAACATAAACCGAACTGTTTTACTATGGATGTGTTGGCGTATGTCTTGCTGTTGTTCATGTTAATTAGTACATCTAGTATGATTGTGTTTAACATGTTAGTAGCTGTGGTTGCCATGCTTTTTATTCTGGAATTAATCATGAAAATTATGCCTAGTAATCCAACAGAATATTGGGAGGAAGGAGGTGCTCAACTGGTTATATTTTTGGTGATGGTGGAGGCGCTCTACTTTCAGCGAAGCATTTTATAAATAATGGGCATGTCCACTTGCTGTTGTTTAAACTTCAGTGAAGCAGCCTCAAAAACAACAGCGCCATCACTAGAGTAGGCCAGAAGCACGGCACATGTACTTCTCAGCTCGTTATTTGGGATTATCATCTCAAATCATTAGTATCATTGGTTATCTTACTTAATCTGGATAATTCTTGTGTGTTCTGCTGTAGGTTGTGCAGAAGAATTGGTCGATGCAGCATGTTGCTGCTGATGGCAACACGACGGCCAAATGTAGGTCCAAAGCCAGGTGAAAATATTCTTTGTTTCTTGTTTACATGAAGTGGATTGTTACCTGATCTGATTTCAGGTTATTTGAGGAGGTCTATATTACAGTTATACTAAATGCATTGTTGTTCGTCTTCAGGTGGATGAAGAACCTGCAATCCGGACAAACGCTACAGTTCCTTCTTGGGAATATTTTTTAGGCGTTAGGTTAACATTTTGTTTGGTCATTGGTCCAAGGTCAATAATTTTTGTTTCATTGGTGCTTGGCAGCAAGTTCGGAGGACATGAACTACGTGCTCTCGAGGTAACAAGAAGCAGAACATCACTCCTGGATTGTGCACGCTGAGAGGGAGAGATGCGAGATCTTTCCACAAAAAATTGGTCTTTTGCTTCTTCTCGTCAAGTGTCAATTAAGAATGAATTAGCTGGTAAACAGAGGAGGATGCTATATCAACCGGTTTACTTACCTCTTTCTTTTTATGTTGCTTCCTAGATGAAATACACTCAGATTGACAGGGAGGATTAATCTATGTAATTGAGGTAATTTCTTTTTCTGCAGTCAATTATAACAAGCTCAAGTAGTTTTTGTAGCTTTTTGAAATTTTGCAGTTACAGTTCATGTATTAAAGGAGATGATGATGTTTCTGATTTATATTGTCACAGTATCGTGGAGGCACTGATCATATCGCAATTAAACACAGTGACTTGGTTTTGCTCAATAAGTGGTTGGCATCACACCTGTTTTCTTTCCGGTAGGCTGCATCCCTCTTTTCCTTGCTGTTCTGTTTTATGTTGCTGAGCATGTCCTTGGCTGACAAATTTGATGCTTCTCGCTCCCGCAGCAAGGAACTTTGATGCTTGTTAGTCAAATGTATTTGGATAGGGTTTCTCCACATTATTAGATATGGAATTTCTCACATAGTATGGCATTGAAGCATGTAAATGATAAATAATTTCCCCCAATTAGATAGTTTTATTCATGCTCAGCACCATGACTGATGACCATCATTGTAAAATCTTTATTTAGGAACTATAATGATGAAGTTGGCGCTGCTTATATTACAGGGGCAGGTAAAGTCGAAGAAATAGGCTTTCGCCCCGCTATAATAATAGCAACCACCCGATACAAGTTTTGAGTCCACTGCTAGGGCAAAACAGCACAGTCACGCCCAAAAGAAAAGAAAGAGAACAAGAAAAGAAAAAAAGCCGACATTGGCGGATCAACGAAAACAAAGGCGACCCGCAACCGCTGCGCTCTCTCAGGCAGAGTCCCACCACTATCCTAGCACACTGAATCGCCGCGTACCAAACAACACCTCCAAGAAGGAAAACAGCGACGACGCTGCTGCTGTCCGGACTAGTCCCAGGGTTTCCCTCGGTACGCTACAGGTAGTGGGGAAGAGGTACCCCCGACGCCCTTCAGGAAGGAGCGGCGACACTCACAAGCATCACCGCGTCGGTGTCAAATGAAAAGGATTTCTCCCGACCTCGAAAACACCACAACCCTGGACAGTCCGGCGTGCTCCACCCATCTTGCCACCCACCAACAAGCCTCCTTCAGGCAGGTAAAGTGGGCGCTGCTGTTTTCATTCTTTTGTACAGCAGGACTGCAGGAGGACTGGGGATCGTGACTTGACAAAGCCCGACATATATAAAACCCCTATATGATGGGAATGGTGATGACGATAGTAGTACCCAGGTGACTGCCTATTCCATTTTGGTTTATCCGGTCCATTGGTGTACTGGTTTCTAATTTATTTAGCTCTTATTCTCTAGACACATGATGCTCAACCTTTGTTATTGTACCTTCTGTCTATTAGTACATGCAGGAGCTGCTGTTTAGGTTGAGTACATCCTCGACACACTATCGTCTGTCGTCGCCGTCGTCCACAGGGTCGTGTGCATGAGGGCTTGCCGGTGTCTCTGCCAGATCCCTCTAGCGCGTGCTGAGCGATGAACTCGACCAGAGCAAGGTGTTGGTGCCGGCAGTTTAATTGTATGTGTCCCATCCACAGGTGATCATCTCCTTGCTGTCTCTCCTCTGCTACCTAGCATCTTTACCCTGTACTTGAGTCATGACCTATAGCTCTATGTATATGTTTCCATTTTATCGAGTGGGTTATGGTCCCATTTTCTGTACAGACTCCCCTCATGCTTTTCTTACAGCACGCTCCCCTAATTTTTATTGTGAATCAGGTTAGAATGGTGTGACGCAACCGAGATTGTTATTTCTTCATATATTATTTGTGAATGATTGGGTGTTTGTGTCATCGATCCCATTTATGATCCCTGATGCAATGTGTATGCAAGTCTTGACTAGGCATGAATTTCTGGTTATGAATTTCATTTGCCGTCTTTTTAACCGATCTTACGAATACGAATACATTGTGTAATGACTTCTATACGATCTGGCATCGTTCTATGTTCTTATCCCAGTTTGATTCACCGATTTCGTTTTTTGTGGGTTCGTATTATTTGCAGGTTTGGTTCTTCTTAGGTGTGTGTCTGACCTGGCATGTATATTTTTTTAGGCATGTTTCTCACAATTCACCTATTTCATATTTGTAGGGATGGGTCTTAGGTGTGTGTCGAGTCTGGCCTGGATTTGTGCAAGGTAATTAACCAACAGAAGTTCTTCAAAGAAAGGAGGCAACTTATTCTTAATGGTGTATTTATCTACCATCATATTTGGACATGAGATGTATAATGTTTCCATATTAATAGGTGATAAAGAAGCAGCTCATAGTTAGCGGTTTTGGCACATGATTAGATAATGCATGTTCATACCTTTTGGAATCAATATCCATGCCTGAGATATCATCATATTGTTATTGTTTGCGCGTCAGATTGTTGATTCTCTTACAGATTAAATTGGTTAGCAATTTAGCTACATATGTCGGTCTTGCAGTTAATAACATTTTTGTCATATTTTCAATTTTCTTACAGATCTATTGCCATCAAAGGCTCAAAGATTTTCTGCATGTCATCTCACCTTTTTACTCCTATTTTAAAGGTATTTTCTACTATGTGCATGGCTAAGATTTTCTGAATGTGGGTTTCTTGTTTGATATGGATGTCCATCATGTAGTTGTGGGAATGGCACACACTTCTCATCCAATGCAACATCTATTTAACTTTTCTGGTGTTCTCTTATCAGGCCACACTCCTGTATTTCTATCGAATGTTAGAACAACCTTAATTAACACAATCATCATGTTTCATGGAGAACATATATAAGAAACTAAAATAAATTGCTCTCTTAATCAATTTCTCACCCGGCGTTCAAGCGGTTCCAGATGGCAAGTAAAATAATGAGATTTTCGTTGGGATAGTAGAAGGTTTGGATTTGGGTGGCAGACTGGCAGGAGATTGGTTGGCTAGGATTTGTTCATGGGTCGTTGTTTGCTCTGATTTTACGTCTGATTGAAGAGGGCCAACAGTACATTGGATAGCAGCAGCCACCATAGTTTTCTTGGTTAAATTGCTCTACATTTTTATTGTAGAGATTATTCGGTTCTATTGCTTATACCTTTGGTTCAGTTGTAAGATGGAGCACCAAAATTGCACTATAAGCTGGTCCAAAAGCTATCCTAACCCAGCCTCTACCTCCTCTCCTTCCCTTTTACGAGCAGAGCAGGGAATTGATTGGCGATTGAGGCTGCGAGTACTAGCGACACTGGAGGCCGCCGAAGGCCGCCTGATCTAACACTATGCAGCCGTATGGTTCTTCAGTTTCCCCCTTGAGGTATGGCAGCCGTTCTCAAACCCTACATTAGTTTAATTTTTTTTGTTCCTCCATTCCGTCCGTCCCTGCCCAGATTTGTGGTTCAGAAAGTAGTCTATTTGGGGATTGTGTAGATGAAGAATTTACACAGCTTATGTTATTGCTCTGTTTTGGAGATTGTCCAATTCTGCATGGTTTAAAGTTTGTGATTCTATATTGTTTTTGGTTTGACAAGTTGCTCTCATGTTTCTGCAATTCATCATCTACAGTTCCTGTAGCCAATCTAACATTATGCCAGAACCGATATTACATTTGTAATATTTCTAGGCTAGGAACCTTTGGAAAACATTTAACAGCTCCTTCATGCCTTCCCATTTCTCATGATCTCGAAAATATAAATGAAGTATTGAGTCCATTTCCTGCACCACTCACCTTAAATTTACAGTTTCAATTTTTAATCTACCTTTGGAACTTATCGATCTAATTTCATTCGTTATTCTACAAAGGTGTTGGTGGCTGTTGGAGCAGACCCAGAGGGCCTTTATAAAGAGTATCATTTCAGGTGGGTTCATTTTTTCTCTTGGCACTACCTTTAGAACTTATCGATCTAATTTCATTCATCATTCTACAGAGGTGTTGGTGGCTGTTGGAGTAGACGTAGAGGGCCTTTATAAAGAGCATCATTGCAGGTGGGTTCCTTTTTTCTCTTGGCACTTATTAACTTACCACAAACCTTGATAATTTTTCTGCTGTTTACACAATGTATCTTTAGTTTATGTTATTTAACAGAAAATCTGTTTGGACTATCTATGAATCTGAATTCTCTTTACCCTGGATCCATAAGGTTGATTTCTGGTTCTTCTAAATTACAAGTTATATCTAATAACACTTTATTTGTCAGAGTGTAGGGAATCCTGGCTGATGTGTTTGAATAGGGGAGAGACACTGAGGTAAAACTACAAAACTAAACTCTTCCTGATCATTTTGTTATATAGGAGACAAGTATGATTGGGTGGTTTCCTGTGATATTTATAGAACCTATTGATCATTTTGTCCATGAAACTTGCGTGTTCAGATATGGAGTTGGACAAGAAATATGAAAAAAGATAATTTTCTTCAGTTGTCATGTTGCAGGATTCAAAATTGTTTATGAAGTGAAATATCTCACGTGAGAAATCAGAGAAGCTCTCTAGGTATCTGTTTTTGTTTGCTCATGGAACTATAACTATTCCCTGGATTCAATTGACATGTCCCCAAAGGTTTACCACCTTTATTGGCTATTTCTTATTCTATTTTATCTTTTTTTGTCTAGGATGTTAAATATTTCGTAATTGCCCATTCTTGCAAATACACATATCCAGTGTAGTTACAACTATGTGTGTGAAATCTAGACATGTATGGGATGCAGAATTAAACTACTAATGAATGGCACATGTAATAATTATTCCGATTCCGTGTTATACAATCCTCTCTATCTTTAGTTTGCAAGTTCTTTGTCAGTTTCCGTTTAATGTGAGGTGTTTGCCCCTGTCTCTGCTTAGTTGCTCTGTGTTGAGGTAACAAAGATAATAAGCATATCTGTATGCTAACCAGGATAACAACCATTTCCTGATGTTGATTTTTGGGATCTGTTTGCTAACAATAAAATAGCAGGCATGATAAAACACTACAGTTTTCCTTGTAGGTCAGAGGGAGCTGCCAAGAAAATTATGCGTCACTACTTGTTTCATGGCCCCAAAACAATGGCACTTCCGAACTACAGTTGCATGATCGCTCTTTAATTTGAAGATAATTAGTATCATTCAGAGGGGAAATCAATTAATTTCAAGGTAGAGGATGCTATACTTTTTTATGATTGATTACTTATATGCCATTTAATATTTGCGCCATCGTCTTGTTTCATTCAGCCCTATGTTCTGTTTAGACCATAGTTAAGGTCCACAGCCACATGATATTACTCATTATAGTACTATATTGGCATATGCATCATTTCTCAAGTATTTAATCTACATCTATATAAGAGGCATGTTTGGTCAATTCTTCCTCCAATTCGTATTTTCTTGTGATTAAATTCCTCAAGTATTTATTCTACATCTATATAATCTAGGGGAGATTAAATTCATTCAAAAAGTTAAGTTTCTTTCATCTATACATGTCTCGTGTTATTTTAGGTGCAACTTATTAGGGGACTATCTGTGGACCGGGCCAATCAATTAATGTGTTTGAATTAGTGGAGTATTTTCTTACCTATGCATGGCTGTTGTTGGGATGCACTATGTAGCCAAACTGAATTGAGTTTACATTTTTCTTGTTGGTGCAAGTGCAAAAATTGTTGTCATGATGAAGGCAGTGATAGCCTCGCCGAGCTACGGCTGCCAGCGACCATTTCCCCAAGCTTCTGTCGCCGCCAATCGCTATGCTGTGCTGCTTCCGGCAACCTGCTGCTGCCGTTGAGGTCTCTCTCCTCCTCCTCCTCCTCCACCATCTATTCTTGCTTAATTATAATTCTGTGACCAATTTCTGATGTGTCAATAGGAGTACTCATTTGGTGAAGCTGTAGCTTTAATTCTTCTTGCTTGCACAATTCTTTTTAAACCTGTTTTATGGCGTGTCACTAAGATTTGTAGTTCCTTTATTTAGATCAGGCATTTTGATGGTGATGGCCATCTCCAATTGTGTACCTACAACTTCCTCACTAAAGAAAACCTTTTTCCCACGGATGCATACATTCAGGAGTGCATCTACTGTTATATCATGTAACCTGGATGGAGCTTTTGTTGCTTTTGAGTTGGAGGATCTTTTTATACCACATCTCAATTTTATGGAGCTGACAAAAAATGAGCTCAATTTTAATTGCTCAAGACTAATTGAAGTAGTGTAGTTGCTGGAATTTATATAAAGTGCCAACACTGCTGTTGATCAAGGTTACAACATTGTACAGCTGCAGATAAGATGTCCTAGAAAACATCATTAGTTTTCCACCACATGGTGCAGACAGTGCGGGCTAAGGTAGTCTACGTCACGATATTAGTTTTAGGCTTTGTTCTATGGGAAACAGTTTTTAGCCTCAGCGGAGGGGAATTATTCGTCGCTAGGATTAGACGCTGCCACCAGATTAGGTGTTAGACTCACAGAAACAAAACAAAGATATAGACGTCATGGAGTGGTCGAAAGGTTAGGTGTGCGTGAAAAAAAAAGGTAAGGGCCCCTTTGATGCAAAGAAATATCATAGGATGTTTGTTGGATTGGATTCTATAGGAACTTTTCCTATAGAGGCTGTTTGATGCGTTGATCATATCGTATAGGAATTATTCTCATAGGAATAATCACCTTTGAACAAGTTTTGTTCTAGGAAGGCCAAGTGATTTATCTTTGTAATGTCTATTTATAGAATTTCCTTTGATTTAACTATTAATGGTTACCACTATTACACACTACAATTCTATGTATGTATGGTGGTCAGAGGTGGCTAAACTTTGTAAGTTGTTTGAATGCAGTTCGGAGATAGAATGTATCTCTCATGTAAGAGACACCATGCACCATTTTTAGCATATAGAGTGGATATTGAAAAGCCTATTGTTCTGGTCGCTGCCTTTCTTCTTGAACTTGTGGACTGTGTACCTCCTGGCCTGGTCGTTTGCATGGCATGTATATATAATATTTAAACAGGTGAAAAGTGTTTGCAACTTCATACTTTCACTGACATATGTTTCTTAGTTAATTTTTTTGTTACTCTTAAAACCATAAGGTTTGGGAGTTGAAAGGGAAACTATATCCTTAGTGCATTGAACTTACTTTCGTTCATGAGTTGAAATGGGAACTATATCCTTAATGCATCGAACTTACTTTTTTTTTTGTACGTGGCATCGAACTTACTTTCATTCCTAGGAGATGAACTGGAAATATTGTCCTCACTGTATAGACCTTGCATTTATTTGGTTCATTCATGAGTTCATCGTTTAGGATTTCTGATCATAGTGTCCAAGAAACATATTCATGAATTTTGAATTTGTGTGGCATGAAACACCTGTTTTTTCTGTGTTCAGATTTGTGAGGTTTGTGACTATAGATTTTTTTTTATCAATCGCAGTTGCTCCCTACAATTGCACAAGCTGCTGCTATGATTCCTGAAATGGCACGACTTTCTGCTCTTCGAAACATGCTTTGGGAATGTACCAAATATTCTGATAAAGAATATATTTGTAAGGTGATGAGAGATAAGAAAATATTGTGAGTTTGTGTAGTATTGTAGTTTCAAAACGTCCTAATTGGATGTTAGCATTTAATTCTCAGTTAAGACTGTCATAGCTTGGGTTACGAGCTTTTCTGCTTGATGTGTAATGCTTCTCAGTATCAGTTGCCATATTTTTTAAATCACAAATGCTGTGTCTAAATATTACTCATAAAATTATTACTCGAGTTGTGTCAATAGACAATCTCCATTTTATTTTGCAAGGAGGTGATTTTAGGAATACCTTATGATGTCGAGTCCTTTTTATTCTCATTAGCAGTTGCGCAACGGATTAGAAAACTGTTCTTTGTTTTGTTTTTCAATATTTTATTTCAGGTTTAAGTTTTGCTGAAAGATAATACAATGACCATCTTCTGGTAATTGTCATGTTTCAGGTCAATCCGGTGACTAAGACAAAACAATAATAAGGAGATGAGTCTTTATCAGGTGATTTGAACCGTGGTGATGCTTATGGCGAATTCACTCTTAGACTTTCATGCTGCGTGAAGTAGACGGCGTCTGCCTATTTCTACTCAACCCTTCTAATGTAACTATGTTATTAAATTTGAAAAATTGTAGCCTGAATTTGCTCAGCTAAGTTATAAGTTATGTAATAGACTAAGAGAGTATTTATTGCTGCATGAACCATCCCCAAATAATTTGTTTCTGTTACCTCTTTAGATGGCAAATGCTTACTGCTTGCTCATCCTTATTTTCTCAGTATTTCTTTAAGTTATTTTGCTCTCATTGTTTTGTTTTTCTCATTGCTTCAGTTATTTATCTCATTTATTCAATCAGTATCTCTATTATTCTCTCATTAATTCACCCCTTTATGTCATTGATTTAGTGTTCAATATAGCCCGGTTCTTTTGCCCTTTATCTTCGCTTAATGAGGTGAATCAATCATGATTTCTCTTTTGCTTGGTTCTTTCTGTTTACGTACATAACTTTCGGAATCAAATGATAACACTGCTTCATACAAGTTATGGGTTTCTGTATGGTATGTATAAGTGAAATAAATACAAATAAAATTAGTTGGCAACAATGTGGTAGTTGCATCCGGCGTTGCGCAGTCCCGCAACGGGTCATCTAGTTTACATAACTCTTGGATAGACTAGAGATGTGTTTTCTCGTTGACCTCTCGACGAACCTCCTAATTCTCGGGTCATGGTCAGGGCAGAACTGTGACCAATTGCAGGTGGTCTCCAGGGCAGCTGTGGAGTCTCCCCCAGCCTGCCTGCCATTACATGTCGCCAGCAACGCGTCGTCAAACTCGCCATTGGATAGCTTGACCGCGATCTCAAACGCATGCACCCCGTTCCGCAGGTCTGCGGCCAGACCTTCCATCATGTATCCTGGCAGGCGCACGCCGGTGCCCCTCGCGACGACGGGCACGTCCCTCGGCCTATGAGGCTCGGCACAGATCCTCTCCGGCGAGGCTCCGCTGGCAGCAAGCAGGACGCAACGGTAGGACACCTCGAGGTAGGTACCAGCCTTCATGCACCCGCTGCGCCCAAGGCTCTGCGAGCTGACGCGGAGAGTGAGGTTGAACTGCGGGTTCAGCGCAAGATCCGGCGCCGCTAGGACGTCGAGGCCGGAGACGGAGTCGATGGAGACGGCGTACGAAGGGAAAAGGGGTAGGTAAAAAAGGATCAACAGGACAAACAATATGCCAACGCCCAGTGCTTTGAAGCAGGCCGTGCAATCCCCGTCGTGGGCGGTGGCCGCCATGGACGTAGCTGTTGTTTGATCGATTGGTGGATCGGCCGGTGCGTTTTTCTTGGCTTGGTTTATATAGCTAGTATATATGTTGCCCGATGTTAGTCAGCTAGCTGATTTCCTCTGGAGGGCTCGTACCGACCGCGACCACCAATTGCCTGATGGGAAACGATCGACCGCTTGCGTTGTACGGTTGTACGTCCATGGCAACTCCTACACTCCTCATACCAATCAATCTAGTCACCAATATGTCCTTATATTTTAAAATTAATACAAGAGTATTCGTGTATATGGTCTCTGTATAAGATATGCATACAAACAAAAACCAAAACTCTATATATGAAGGTGTCATGCCTCGTAGAAATTAGAGATAAATGTGTTGAGTTTAGTCGTCTAATGTTTTCTATGGCAAAAGTAAGTTTTACTATCTCGGTTCAAAATGTAAGGCATATAAAATTTAGTCAAAAATAAATTCTTACAAAGATTCACCTGATATAGAAAAGAAGGATTGAACATCTTTTCATTTCTAGTTCTGCTGATTGCATTTTCAAATGACTTTTTTTAGTCTTTATCGAGAGTTGTCGGCTCTTGAGCAAGCGCAGAGACACACATTTGTTGGACGATAGGTGGTGGAATCACTAGATTTTGAGATTTGCTAGTCCTTGTTATGGGCGTGTTGTGTCCTCGTTATTAGCCAGTCCTGACAAATACCGTCTTGACCACCAGCTACACCTGGGTATAATAAACCAAGTAGTACCGAGCCTAATGTGTGGCCAAAATCTAAATTGAGACATAAATTTGCAAGCACTTCCCGTCGACTTCCATAATTTTGTTACATCTAAGCGTGTAGAATAGCCAAATATCGAAACCAGCTGGTACATTGTTAAAATTTAAAAGGCAATATATTAATGATGGTGACCAAATTAAATGTACTAAGAACCTCGGCATTGCAAACAGAAATTAGAGAACAAAGAGATTCCGATGCTAGGAACAGTGACACTAGCTGAAAAAGAATCCAAGCCCGCATACAGTGGAGAATTCGAAGAAGGGAAAAACTACTAATTGATGCACTGTACACACAACCAGAAATTACTGGTCGGATGGGAAACGATCGAGCGCTTGCCTTGTACGTCCATGGCAACACCTCCACTGCTCATAACTATCAATCTAGTCACCTAGGTTCTCATTTTTCGAATTTAATAGAAGAGTATTACCGGATATGGTCTACATAAAATATGCATATAAACAAAAATCAAACTCTATGAGGAGTGTTATGCGGGAGCATATCAAGTGGAAATGTACTACTTCCTGAAAATCTGAAAATTTTAGATGTGGGCCACTAGATCTTGTACCAACGGCCAGATATCACGCTCTCACCCACCAGCACCCGCATATGCAAAAAACTCCTCGAGCTAAGTTACATTTCACGATTTCGCACATATGTTGTCCACCCTATTGTTGGAGTTGGCCATGGATCTGAAGAATAAGCTTCCTCATTTTAAACAGAGAAGAACAAGCTTAGTATGACCATGAAACGTGAGCTGAAAATCAATATTTATTTTGACTCATTTGAATTAGAACCTCACAAAATAAATTTGAAGAACAACTGAACAAGGGCTTCATTTCAGCATTTTACAAATTTGAACAAAAAATCGCATCACAGAAATTCAACCAAGAGAACCCAACAATCTGGATCTTGAGTCAATGGAATCTGTAACCCATTCCATCAAACTCATCTCGAAAAGTATGCAAGAAAAAAAGAAAGAAAACAAGTGGAGATGCACATGTGCGGAGCGTGGTCTGCACAGAAATATATCACGTCGCTGTACTACTAGAGATTAGAACGAAGAACCATGTCCAGGGGAGCATCGGGTGCTCCAGATCTGATTCGTCGCGTCGTGACGCCGTGTAGCAGCACCTCACCAAAAGCCATCTGCATCTCTTCGTCAATTTCCCAGCTCGTATACTTAGTCTATGTGAATCTGGCTCACCGTGATTTTGGTCATACTGCACAGAGGAGCAGGATGTGGGAAAAGGACCGAGATTCTGAAAGAGAAACATATATGGGTACCTATTTGCAAAAAGGAGGGAGGTGGGATGGTTGTTCATGATCTGAGCGTTGGTGTACAATCCAATGGCCCATATCGAAAATTTGCAGATTTTCAGTGACTAGTCCATTTACACCAGATACATCCCCGGTGCTATGCCACGTGAAATAGATTTTTTCGATAAACGTTATATATTAGTTTCACGAAGATACCAATTACATCCAGCTTTTACACCGACAAGATGTCCGAAGATTTTAAGTATTCATAGAGTCAAAAAAAGGAGAAAAAAGACCCCCACGGAGATCAATCACTCGCAACAGCAAGACTCTAACCAGCACCAAAGACATCACCGAGATGCATTATTGTCGTAGCTAGCTACCTACTTAGGTATCTGCAATGGGGCATCACACCACGCGATGGCTGCACCGACCGGCATGCCCCCGCACTCAGACACCCACTTCCCGTCACGAGACAGCGACCTGGCGCCGTACGATCCTTTCGGGAGGTGCAACTCGACGTCAAACACGGCCACTCCTTGCTTCATGTCCGCCGTGAGGCTGTCCATCACTTGGCCCACGGGCATCCCGGTGGCCCGTGCGGCGACGCGCTTCGCAGCCGACTTCCCGGGCTCGACGCAGAGCTGCTCGGACTCGGCCTCGCTCACAGCGAGCTGGACACCACGGTAGTAGACCTCCACGTAGGTGCCTGGTTTGATGCAGGCCTTGGCCCCGTAGCTCCGCGATGCGACGCCGAGGGTGAGGTTGAAGGAGAGGCCCCTGGTGGGATCGTGGTCGGGGGAGACGGAGTCTATGGCGACGTAGTAATGGGCTTTGAGCTGGTAGATGGTGACAAGTGCGAGCCCGCCAAGCATGAGCGTGAGAAACGTCCCGAAGATGCACCCGACGCAGTGGTCTATCTTGGCCCTCCTTAGGGATGCGAAAACGGGACCCGTTTGTCCCACTTTTCTTACATTGTGCGTATAGCTAGTACAAAAGTTTGGACCATAATTTTGTACTAGCTATACATAAAATGGAGAAAAAGTGGGACAAACGGGTATCATTTTTGCATCCTTAGCCCTCCTCTTCTTCTCCATGATCTCTGGATCTCCATGGAGTAGCTGCCTCTCGGCGTCGTCCATCCCGGTCTGATGGCCCCTGCCCATGTTTTGTCAAAGCTCGTCGACGGATCAAGCTTGTCGTTGCGGCTATCTAGGGCAGGAAAGATGGATCTAGGTTTATGGATAAAAACAGAGGTCGGCACATGGATATATATATATAGCGATGGCAGATGGTTAAACGTACACGAGCAGTAGTTGTTCCCGTTTTGGAGTCGTAAGTCGTAACCGGCCGATCAATGGCCGAATAAACGTATACATGAGTAGTAACACTTTTGGATTCTACGTACGTGGGTGCATGGACAGTAGTAGAGTTCGAGGAGTCTTTTTTTTCCCTGTTGCATAATCAAAGGTGGGACTAATCTCTTTTTTTTTTACGTTTTCTTGTGCCGACTTGAAGATAAACCCTAGCTAGATTTGTTAAGCTGAATGTAGATGCGTAATTTTTGCATGAGCAAATATATGGTGCAACATGTTAGAATCTGTGGGTTTTGACCCATTAGTTGCAAATATCTTGGTATGCCTCTATTTGTCAGGAGACTAAAAAGTTGATTCGCAACCTCTGCTTGATACCTTCGGCAAGAAAAATTCAGGATGGAAACTAGGTGGCCATTGTGAAGAAGAACAAGTAGATGGCGGCATCCGCCAGGGCTGCGACGATGGCGATGGCAGCATGGCTGCTAAGGTCAAGGCAAACTGTGACAATTGTACATCCTGAGCTGACGGCCTCCGGAGTCGAGGAAGAGGAGGAGCAGGATTGCGAAGGAGAGCTTCGCCATGGCCAGCTTGGTGTCTAGCTATTCGCGCAAGACATGTTGGACAGTTGATACTATCGGCTTCCCGTGCAAGCATGTATAGGCCCGCCGATCGATTTGTTGGCTTCCACATACCAACTCGCAGATTAATGTGAACGTCAACATGTTCTCCCAAGTGCACTACTAGCTTTGATGACATCGAGACAAGAGTGCCCGATCGCTCAATGTAAATGAGTCACAAAGGTTGTAAAGAACAACCAAGGAGATAATTTAAACGGAAGGCTTTGCCCGGCTTAAAATAAATAAAGCCACATACGAAAATTTGGTACATGAGTGTTGAGAACAGCTTAGAACATGGCACACAGATCCACCATCAATTTTCGTTGGACGCCTGCTTTGCCAAATGATGCCGACCAAGTCCTAGAAAATACAACATGGTACACAGATCCAGGCGTCCAACGAAAATAAGGCACTGCAAGTGCGAGCTGGTTGAACTTAGCCAAAACTTAAATGACGTAAAATGTTGACTATACAGGGTAAACGGGAGAAATGCTCGTTAAATAGGTTATAAGTGGTGTAAGAAATTTAAAACTAGGGAGTAAGAGTAATTGCAACTCTGGAACATCTTGCACACACTTTATAGAGGATGTTTGGCGGATGAGCTTGGGAGCCACACCCCAAAAGCAAAAAAAATCAGAGAATTTGCTAGCTGCAGCTACAGTATGTGCTGAACGAAAGGAACTGAGCTGAACAAAGTGACAACTTTCTTGTCCAACGGAGGATGATCTCGTATGTCTGAAGCTCTTGCTGATCACAGCCAAAGCATACGCAGATCAACAGGACAAAGCCAGAAGCATCAACACTGAGCACCACCTTATCGGTCAGCAGTTGTAGACAGTCCTGAGGAATTAGCTTCACAGCTCGGAGCTGACGAAGGAAGAGGATGGAGCATCACCATACTATTTCTGACAGCAATGAAAATGGCAATGGCTGACCGCTGGGAATCTGATCAGTGCTCTAGCAAATCAAACATCCAATTACACATTCTCAGGAAGCCATGACGATGGATATTAGTGCCACCTGTATCCTTGATATCTCCTTGAGATTTCCTGAGTATACAGAAGAGCTGCCTGACACCCAGAGTCCATAGAAGAAAATACCCCTCGTGTACATAACAAGGGCTCAAACCTCCAGATATTCAAACATTAAGGGAGCAGTACTACATAACGTATAAATGCAATAGACAAGCTGTAACCCAGCATGAGCAGTTATACTGTGAGCAGAGGGATGTATACCCACCTGTGCATCGATATAAAATGTCATGTTGGGTAAAAAAAATCTGGTAACATCTTTTTGCTCAAAGCTCAGGAAGGCGAGAAGCATACAGTGACGATGCCATGATGGTTACATACAACAGTTCCACCATAAAGGGATATAGTACAAGTGATGCATGATATAGCTCTTGGGTCTCTTTTAAGTCTATATTATCTCTCTAGCTTTATGTCGTGAGCATCTTCTTGTACTCCTTGAACGTGCCTTCAAATGGACCGACTTTGCCATCAGTTACCGCCCAGAGCTCGTCGACACTACCCGTGATCAGATGCTCGTCGTGACTCACCTGCAAGACAGCAAGAGTGCCATCAGGTTAAAACAATGCTACCTTGACACGAAAAGAAAACACACGCAACCCGGAGGCAATGTGTTCTTACCATCAGCACTCCCCCCTGGAATATGAGTAGACCCTGGATGAGCGCCTCCACAGCGTCGAGATCCTGCAACAGCAAGTTCACGGTGTCAGGAATTTGCCGACTCCTGGTGGTTTCTCATCCTTGCACAAATGATCAAGAGGGAGACGGATCGAGCGAGGGGGGTGAGGTGGTTCATTTACAAGATGGTTAGAAGGCTCATCAAGGAGAATAATGTGCGGCTTCTTGAAGGTGATTTTCGCGAATGCAACCCTACTCTTCTGACCACCTGCCATTGAACAAGTTTTAATTAGGATCAAGAAAATTAAAACTATACCCTTGGGCGAATGCACAACATAACTCGAGGCTGAGGTTAGCTTAGATTGCGACTGCAAATTCACTATCGGCTAAATCCATCTAGTGATCTGCTGTGTTATATTACCTGATAAAGTGTACATAGATTGGAGGGCAAGATTTCCTGTCACACCAAAGGAACCCAAATGTGACCTCAATTTCTGTTCAGGTACACCCTGCAGAGCATAGTACATTTTTTTCAGTATAAGAGGTGAAAATTTATAAGTTAAACAAAAAGGGCATAATAAATTTTTCCTATTAGAGCTGAAATCTATATTTAAATTCAATACCGAACAGAGCATAATACATTTTTTCCATATTAGAGGTGACATTTATATTTAAGTTACATACCAAACAGACTATTATACACCATTTTTTATATTAGAGCTGAAAGTTATAGTTAAGTTAATTACCAAACAGAGCATGATATACATGTCGTAACTACCCACCAGGCGAACTTCATGCTCATAAACCTAGCAATTCATCCCCTAAAAAATTTGAATGATGCTTGAGCTTACCGGAAAGCATCTCATCATGTACAAAAGGGGGTTCACAGTTAAATCAAGTCCATCAACGTGATGTTGACTGAATACAGCCATCCGGACCTGTAGAAACAACAAGAAAAAAAATCAACAAACAAAATACAGGATGCTGCAGATATCTCCTTACAGCAATCAATAATGATATTAAAATTACCGTTGCATTCTACTCCCTCCGTTCCTAAATGTAAGCCTTTTTAGCATTTTCTGGAGCATGTGGGCCAGAAAATGCTAAAAAGGCTTACATTTAGGAACGGAGGGAGTAGAAGTAAAGTGCACATGCACAACACCCTGACAAATGACAAGGGAAGCAAGAGATGCAAGAGAAAGCAGTACAATCGTGCAAAAGGGGTTAACATGATGTGGGTAAGGTCATAGCGGTAAAAAATCAAGATGGTAGCTCTAAGAGGATAAAGCACCTTGGGCGAGCGAAAGACTGTTCCCGAAGTTGGCTGCAGGTCCCCAGAAATTAATTTAAGTATAGTGGACTTGCCAATGCCATTTGAACCAACCACTGAAACAATAAGTAAAATATGAGAGAAAATGGGAGAACCACCACCACAGAAGCTAGATATTATTGTTTAGTCAACAAAAGATGAGCGGAACAAAGATATCATACTTGCTATACGGCTGTCGAGGTCAATACCAAAATTCAAGTTTTTAAACAAAATAGGCCCTCCAGGATAACCAAATGAAGCATCACTGCACAAAGCAAAAGTATTATATTTCAATTGAGAAGATTCGAGTAACACAAACACAACCCAACACGACATAACTATCTCAAAGAGAATGTATACAACTAACTGTTATGTATTGACAGTAATGAAGTTCACATGAGAAGAAGAGAACAAGCTTCCATAAATGGTGGAATACAAGGGGTCAGAAATGAAACCTGAAGCTAATGATTGGTGGTCCAGGGCGGTCCTCTGGGGTTGGAAATTCGAATTTATAGCTGCAAAGGATTATGCGGGTAATTGCTAAGTCAACTGTAGACAAAAGACCAAATGAAAAAGAATTAGGGAGGCGGCATACTCTGGGTCACTAACAACTGCATCAACATGTTCCATTCGCTCCAATGCCTGAGATAATGCAGATAAAAAAATTATGACAAACATCAGATTTGTGATGGAACATGCAAAAATATACAATTTGGAAATGTTCTGTTAACTTGAAATAGAAGATAAAGTTATGTGTTGAAATTCAAAGATATCTAGAATTCAGGATGTAAGTCATGGAAACAGGAGCATAAAATGTACCTTAATTCTCGATTGAACAAGTGATGCTCTCTTTGCATTGTATCGGAACTTGTCAATGAATGCCTACATACAAAACAGATCAACAAACATCATCCTTGATATTCCCAAAATATCTAGCTGTACAGAATATGTTGACACTTGCAAGATACTGCAATTTTGCTCTCACCTTTGAGCAAAAATCAGATAGTATTCTGCGAATCTTAATTTGGTATCGTGCTCAAGCTTAAACAATGCAAGCAGAACCTAGACCAGACTTGCACAACCTCTAATGGTATTACCATTTTAAGCTAATAAAGTTATACAGTACTGTATTAGTTAAATAGCATTTTTCTGTTGCAGGAAAGACATGCCATGTTCAGCATCATAATAGGGCTTCTACTCTACAGTAGATTAAAGAGGCATATTGCACTCAAAAGTCAGAGCGCAAATGGGAATTGCTACATGCTCTTGTTGTGGTGCACTGGTGCATACCACCTTTCAACTCAACCTTTTTTCCACACTATCACAACTATCTTTAAAAACTGTTAATAGCATACATCGGGGACTAATGATACTCGCTAAATGCAGAGACCAACCTGCATGTGCCCTCTAGCCTTCTCATTTGTTTCAAAGGCTTTCATCTGATTCTTGAGGTGCTCGTCCCTTGTCCTCTCAAATGTGTCGTAGTCACCTTTGTAAGCATGCAGCTTTTTGCCATGTAGATGAAGAATATCGGTGACAACCTAAGAATTGTTTCCTTCAGTTATTCAGTTATTAAGATGAAAAGAAAATAAAAAATGGTGCACATGCAAGGCCAATTATGACAATATTAGCTCCTGCATAACAATACTACGTGTTCATACCGTATTAAGGAACTCTCTAGCATGTGACACAACAATGAATGTCTTTGGCCACTTCAGGAGATATGTTTCTAACCATAACACAGCATGAAGATCAAGATGGTTCTGCAAAGTGATAGGTTGTTAGCATGTGGCAACAAGAGAAGAGAAGCAACGATATATTCTAAACTCACTGTCGGTTCATCAAGTAGCAGTAAATCTGGCTCAATGAATAAAGCACGTGCTAGCGCTATTCTCATGCGCCATCCACCAGAAAATGCTTTTGTATTCTTAAGTTGCATTTCTGGAGTGAAACTAAGACCCTGCAAAGATTTCAACCAATCAGAACAATTCAATGTTAGTATGCGAGAACTATGACTGTTTAAATTAAGGTAAGTACTAGCTACTGCGAGAGAAATGACAGCAACAGCATACGAATAATACTACGTTGTGCAAATGAGACAAACAAGAATAAATCACCACGAACTGGATGTCAACAAAGAAACATACCGCCAGAATTGATGCCGCACGAGCCTCTGCTGCATCTGCATCAATGTACTCAAGTCGCTTATATATTTCCTCAAGCCTCTTGCTGATAGCATCTTTGTCAAGACCATCCTTGCTCTTGTCTAGGATCTGGTTGGGATCTGTCTCATACTCTAGATCTTTCTGCATCAAAGTAGCTGAGTATAAGCAAATAAAAGAGCACACGAAATGAAGGGGATAGTTACCAAGAGAAAAGAACATATCAAGCAAGAAAGGCATGTAGAAAGATAATTCAGCAGTAATTAACCAGTTGTTGACCCAAACGGGCCTCTTCCTGCATAAGTTGAACCCGTTCAACATCCGCATTCAGCACACACTGCAAAGCTGTTGTGTCATCACCCGTGACCTCTTGCTCAACATGCAATATCTGGCAGTTCTTAGGAATTCCATCAATTGCATGTTGTGCCATAGCTCTGAGAAGAGATGTCTTTCCAGTACCATTTCTTCCAATAAGACCTGAAATGGTATGCAAATAAACTAAATACTTGAAAAAAGGGGAATCTCTGGAAGCTTAAGACATAGTATCTAGTAATCTTAGTTGTAACTCACCATAGTGCCTTCCAAAAGCAAGCGTTAAAGTCTGATCTTGAATAAGATCACGACCCCCAACAGTAACACTGAAATTCTCCATATGAATATCCCTAATGGTTGACCCACCAACATTACTGTGATTTACATAACTGGAGGCATTCCAGCCCTCAACGCCTCCATTTCGGCAACATGCATCTCGTACTGGGCCTGCACCAACAAACGACACGGTATACCGTATACGTCAAATTTAATGAGGAGCGACAGCATTTTCTATTGCATATAATGTCCTGTCAAACGGAGGAAACATGCTAAGCACTACATTTCAACCACAAGAACCGTATTCATGAAAGACAGGAATATTGTCATCTGGCAGTCTAGGAGCGAACATCTTACCTCTCTTTGCCTATCTTCTTTCCTCTTGTTCCGTTCAATCTTGGCTTTGTCACGTGAGGATAGTGGGGGCGCATCGAAAATATATTCTGTCTTCTTCGGAGCTTTCTCCTCCTCCATCCCCGCATTCATGCGCAAAGGCGTAGCAAGGCTCCGCACAGCTTGCTTAGGCTTCACGATGCCTTGACTTCCCAATTTCACACAGAGCTTAGTGCAGACCTGCATCACAAAAAAAAGGAAACAAAAAAGAACATCAACGATCGTGTTGACTCAAAATCGAAACCAAACAATTCCTCTACTATTCCCACCTCAGAACCCAGAATGGTACTATGCCTCTGTTATTAAGATTTAATGGGTGTATGTTGGGATGGCACATGTGTCATAAAGGTTTAGTGACTAGAAGCTAAATCATTGCAGTGCACATCAGGAAGTAGATCATGGTACCGTGACTGAGCACTAAACTAGGTTTTCTTGGGATTCAGTCTTAAAACAGATAGCACGACCAGCACAGCGATTGCAGAAAATAAAACAACAAGGAGTAAGACGCATACAGCACAGCAGCCCGGATCTTTTAACCTACTATCCAATCACAGCACCATCAAACCGAAGCTCTAACCCAAAAACTCTGGGAGTTGGGATGAGACGAGTGACAGAAAAGTTAATCAGTGACTAACAGCTAAACCATTGCAGAACACGTCATGAACTAGACAACTGGGAGTTGGGATGAGACGAGTGACAGAAAAGTTAATCAGTGACTAACAGCTAAACCATTGCAGAACACGTCATGAACTAGACAACTGGATGACACCTAAGCCATGTTACCGTGACTGTAAGACACAAACTAGGTTTTCTAGGCATCCAAGTCACAAAACGAAGCAATTCCTCTACTATTCCGACCTAGAACCCAGCATGGTGATGATGCCTCTGCTACTAAGATTCATCAATGGGGCAAGTTGGTATAGCAGAGGCGGCATAAGGTTTACATAGTGACTAACAGCTAAATCACTGCAGTGCCATCAGGGACGATTGAGCTAGACTAGAGGTTTTCTAGGCATTCGAGTCGCCAGCACAGCGATTTGCAGCCCGAATCTTCTAACCTACTGTAGTACCCTAAGTCCCTAACACGGCACCATCAAATCGAAGCTCTAACCCTAAATTGGGGGAAGCGGAATGGCGGCCAGATTCGGGAGTAGTAGTATAGTACCTCTAGGCAGTGTTCCCGGTCGTAGACGCATCGGGCGTCGATGAGGAGTTCGCCGAGGGCTTCGAAGATGCCGTGGCCGTCGGGGGGCCCGAAGTCGAAATCCTGGTCGGCGAGGACGTTGGCGATGTAGTCGACGATGGGCTGGTCCACCTCGTCCACCACGGCGTCCCCCAGCACCTCCCGCACCACCCCCATGCTCGTCGCCACCAGCGCCGCCATCGCGAGCGAAGCAGGAGCAGCGGCGGCGAAGCGGAACGGAGCGGACAGAGAAGAGAACCCTACTCACCAAGCTCCTTCCCGTCTGAAAGAATGGAGATGATGTATAAGGGCCGGATATCTGGCCTGGTAGAAAAAGGCCCATCTAAAATGTTCATTGCAAATAGAACATTGATTATATGTATTAAGTAAATAAATATGGATTTTATTAGACCAGGAGATAGAGCACTGGATACATACAACAATGTAATGGGGGTTTAATCTAAAAAAACAATGTAATGGGGTAACTGAACTTAGAGAAACAGGAAAGAACATAACCAAATGGGAAATTATAATCGAGACGAGTTGTATGCCTCGAAATTCTCGCTTAAGCCGCAACGACCTGCTTCAGAGGATAAAACCTTGTTGAATTTCGGCAATAGTACGTCATTGCAAACGACGGAGATTGATCTCGCGTTCGGTTAATATGGGTATTTTGGTTCGGTTTATATGGTTATACAGTAAATACGGTTTTGATACTTCGGTAAATACGGTTTTGTATGAAAATACGGTTCGTTTCCATTTAACTTCAGTTAGATTTCGGTAATAACCAAACTAACAAAAGTTGATACGAATTTTTGCATAACATATAAATTTTATGGCAATATATTTCAGTTTTATATTTTGTATGACGAAACTAAATGTGTTACAGAAATAAGAGACATAAAAACAATGAAATTTCGGCCAAAGTGAAAAAAACACACAGCTTGGATTTGAACTCATGACTTACTGGAACGAACTCTGCACATACTAACCAATAGCTCATGTCGCCATTAGTGACTATAATTCACTATATGTTCCTTATAATGTATTACAGAATTTTGGGCTGGGCTTTTGACACGATTTTTTCTGTTAGGCTGGCCTTTTCGATTACGTCGGTTAAACCACTGGTTATTCGGTTATAAACCAAATCAACTGAAGGTCATATGGTTAGCATTTTTGCTAACCGTAATCTTAACCACTAACGTAAAAACCAGAATTTCGGTCACAGTTAGGTTTTTTCGGTTTCGGTTTTCTGTTCCGGTTCGGTTATGTGCATCGCCACAAGGTTTCGGGTTCAAATCCCCACCAACGTAGAATTAAAATAAATATTTGTAGCATCACTAAAAAGATCCACGTCCTACGCCCGTGAGCCTAGACGTGCGTCTAGAAAAAAGTGCCCCTATGGCCTACACATGAGGGGGGTGTTGAAATATAATTGTCTAATCTATTCCATTTGATCGATCTTTTTATTGAAGTGGCTAAAGCATGTGATTCTACATAGAGTAAGTTTACAACTTTTGTTTTGCGTATAAACTATGGGCGCTTAAGCAGTTCCCGAGTTCCAATGCTCCCTGTATTTAAAAAACTCAAAAGTCATATTTATAAAAAATAAAAATCTGAAAAAAAATCATGTATGTTTTCAATGATGTATCACACACATGTGCAAGATCTCAATTTGAAATACTTAATATTATGAGGTGCACAAAAATGACAAATCTTGTATATTTTGAAAATTTGTAAGTGTGTAATTTGGATCCACACATTTGTCTTTTTGTAGATTGGAATATAAAGTATTTTAAATCGATATTTTGCGCGCGTGTGGTATAATCATTGACAACATGCATGATTTTTTTTCATATTTTTTTAACTTATAAATATGAGTTTTGATTTTTTTTTATAAAGATATCACTGTACTCCGGAGTAAGAAATCTCTACTTTGCTTAAGCAGTTGAGCTTTTACATCAACACGAAGATTCCACAACTGGTTGGGCGTCTATGCCTTATCCAACTATCTACGTTTTTCTAAGATTCGTGTCGTGTTGCTTTACACAAACAACTTTTGCATGTCCATCGGTAGGCGTTCATGTTAATTTGGATGTGATGAACTTATGCCCAAGATTTCTTTTACTTGGTTTCCTGAATCGCGTAAAACGTTTACACTAGTACTGAGTAGATAGTTCTAGAGCCCTCGTCACATGCAGTTTTGGTATACATGTGTGTTTTGAGCCTTTTGCAGCTGACTCTTATGTCTGTAATAGGCTTTTATGTTCTAGTCTGGGTTGGCATGCTGCCTTCTCCAATGTTTATAATGCTGTAAGACTCGGATCGAGTTTCCTTCATTGAATGGAACTGGGGCAAGGCCCTTTTTTTCAAGTGTGTTTGATCAATCCCATCCTGTGGAAGAAGTTTGTTCCAAGAGAAAAAAAGACTTCGAACAAAAACCAGAAAAGGAGATCGATCGGATTTCCACTATTATACATATATCCACCATAGTTTTCAATTACTCCGGAGATCAGTTAAGAGTCCAAAACGGAAACTAGTCGTTCACGTATATCCATCGGCCATCGCGATAAATATATCCATTAACCGACCTCTGCTTTTGTCCAATAAACCTAGATTGATCGTCCTTGTTCTTGCTGCAACGACAAACTCATCCGTCGGCGAGCTTTGAGAAAACATGGGCAGGCACAAGACCGGGATGGACGACGTCGAGAGGCAGGAAGTCCATGGAGATCCAGAGATCATGGAAAAGAAGAGGAAGGCCGAGATAAGCCAGTGCACCTGGTGCATCGGCGTGACGGTTTTCACGGTCGCCCTGTGCTTCGTCATCCCGCTTGTTCTCCTTCGTGTCGACACGCAGTACTACGTCGCCATAGACTCCGTCTCCGGCGACCCCACGACGGGGGGCGCCCTCTCCTTCAATCTCACGCTCGGCGTCTACTCCTGGAGCTACATGGCCAAGGCGTGCATCAAACCCGGCACCTACGCGCAGGTCTCCTACCATGGCGTCGAGCTTGCCACGAGCCAGGCCGAGACGGGGCGGCTCTGCGCTGGGCCGAGGAAGTCCGCGGAGCAGCACATCGTCGCCACCGGTGTTGTGCCCTCCGAGGGCGGGCAAGTGCTCGACACCCTCGCCGCCGACATGAAGCAAGGGGCGGCGGTGTTTGACGTCGCGCTGCACCTCCCAGCCGGGTCGTATGGCCAGTCGAAGGTGTATCACGGGAAAATTGTGTTTCGGAGTGCGGGAGCATGCGGGTTGGAGCCGCCACGGCGTGGTGCGATGCCCCGGACCAGATTACTCAGTGACGCCTGTTTTTCTTGTAGAGTTGATCAAAGTAATATACTAGCTAGTATTTGCCTAGCTAAATGATGAACTTGGTCTTCGTAGTATGTACGCATGTCGCTAGTCTTGTTCTTTTCGAGAATCATGTCGCTAGTCTTTTGATCGTGTGGTTAACAGGGATGCTGAATCTCTTTGTTGTCGAATTTCTGTTGGCAACGCTGATGTGTTTAGTACATTGTAAATTTCGTCACCAATACATGATACAGCCTTTTGAATTAAAAAAGTATTATCAACTGGCTTCGATTCTGAGCTACTCTACATATGCAGAGACCGTATCCGTTAATACGCTTCTATTATAATTCCGAAAAATCAGGACCAAGGTAGCCGGCGACGAGGGGGGAGTTCAGACTTCAGACATATGACAGGATTGATCGGTACCAGGTGCCGTGGGGAGTTGCCATCAAAGTTTTAAATAGCGGGCTATAGCGCCGCTATAGCCTGCTGAGAGAGCTCCCGCTAAAGCTACGTTTTTTTTTTAAAATTTTCACCACATATATTAGGTTAGCAAGCCGCCTCATTAAAACCCTGCCAGCCCCTTTCGGTACCCTGGTTAGGGAAAGAGTGCGTCTGAAACTTGTCGCCTTTAAGCATCAATCACAGTTACATCATTAGCTATTACAGGTAAAAGAAAATCAGGAGGTTCACCGTGCCAAACACCCTGGCTAACCTCATTAAACCTAGCTAATTCATGTGCTACCAAATTTGCTTCTCTCGGGCAGTGCTGAAATCGGACACGTGCAAAACTTCGGCAGAGGAAAGTGCATTCCTCGTAAATTGCTGATGCAGCTCCAAGGGAATTGCCACCATCTTGCATGGTATCAACAACCTCCATGCAGTCTGCTTCAACTATCAGCTTATTGCAGCCTAACTCTCCGGCGAGAACCAGCCCGTCTCGCAGAGCGCACGCCTCAGCAGTAGCTGTGTCCTCCACATTTTGAAAGCATCTTCTGCTTCCCGCGACAAAAGTCCCCAGATGATTGCGGACTACAGCCCCTGTACCTCCAGTACCGGTATCCACGTCAAATGCAGCATCAATGTTTAGCTTTGCAAAATCCTCGGGGGTTTGAGCCAACCGTGGCGATGAATTGGACTGGCTCCCGCTTTCTTGATGCGTTTGTAGTTCAATGCTAGGGCGATGATGGACTGAGCGGATCTTCCCGGCGCCTGGATTACCTCGCCGTGAGTCGCCTGCCTCCGTTCCCACCACAGGTACCAGCACGCTACAGCAGCAATGTCGCAACTCCTAACTTCAGGAATTAGGGGCACCAACGACGTGTCCAACAGCAGCGTTTCCATAATCGTGGCCCCCTGCAGCTCCAGTACGGTAGCCTTTTCAATTGTATGTAACATACCGATACTGGACCATACTTCTTTGGCTCTCACACATTTGAAGAACGCATGTGAAATACTTTCACAGTCAACCTGGCACATAGGGCATTGGCTTGAGATTGGGATATGTCGGTTAGCTAGTACTCCGTTACATGGAATAGCTCCAAGCAACGCCCGCCAACAGTGAACTTTAATTTTCGCCGGTACTTTCAGATTCCACAATGCTCGCCAGATAGGATTGGCAGCCGATGAGTCATATGGTCTTGTTCTTCGTAATTTACGGCCGTGCTGAGCATCCCACTCAATGTGATAAGCCAACTTAACTGAATGTCACCCGTTTTTATTGAAATGCCATGCGGGTAAATCATGCATCATACCCACAGCCAGGGGTATCCGCAGAATTCTTTCAACATCCCCATCCCAGAATATATCTCTAATGAGATCCTCCCTCCACAGTCCTGTTTCAGCATCAATCAATTCAGAAACTTTTGTTAGCACAGCTAAAGCTACGTTGTTTTTACGCTATTGATAGAATCGCTAATAGCGCAGCTAAATCGGCGTTTGGCGCTAAAAAGGACACTCGTTTATCGCTAATCTTGCCGCTCTGGCCCAAAAAGTTTGGGCCAAATTTTCATTGGCGCGGCGTGGTCCAACTATTCCAGCAAATAACCTCATCCGCTCAACCCGTTCGCAATACCTCGGCCCAGGTGTTCATTTATAATAAGATCCAACAAGAGTAGGTGGCTTTGGTGAAGGAAACGAACGTATTCTCCGTGCTCTGTTCGGGAAGATCTATTGGCGGCAACAGAAAGCCTTAGTGAGACTAGCGGATCCAAAGAGATCCGAGAGAATAAGAGATATGGCTGAATCCTGCGGTGACACTTAAGCCCCTTGGCTTGGAACTTGAACGTACGAAACCCCGAACCGAACCCTTAGAAACGAGTGAATGCTTACTGCTCTAGCTGAATTCATGGGGGTAAAGAAGACGGCGGAGCAAGGGGAAGTCATGCTGCTTGTGACAGTTCCCTCTCGCTAGTGTAGACTCCTGTTGGTTCGATCATAGCTCCTAATCTCTAACAATGGGTACCAAGGGGCCTTTTGGAACTTTCCGTTCCAAAATCTAATGGCCAAGACGTAAAGCTTAAAGTGATCCATACCTCCTTGCTAGGCTAGCCTTCTTGCGAGTCCAATCTCACAGCTCATACCTTCACCCCCGGGGGCGGTCCCTTTTCCCTATACCCTATGCTTAGTCCCCTTGTTTGGTCGTAGATGAAGTATGATTGGAGAAAAAAGTACTCGTTTCGTCGAGTCCCATCCCGCAAGTCCTCCCTCTTCACATGGATGGATTTGCGTTTCCATCACAAAGAGGAGGCAAGGATCCTCCTGCTTCAAAACAATGCGAAGCTCACGAACAAGGCACTGGAGCATGCTTTTCGATTCCTAAATGCCAAATAACTTATCTAATTACAACGTATTAACCGCTAATGCACCTTTTTTTAATCAAATCTCAGGGACATGGTCTAATCACGAGGGTAGTATTTTATCATGGTGTTGGATCCCAAGTTTTTATGGATTCCTTTTTTGTTACCGGGGTCGACCCCAAAGCCATAATGTCTCAAAACGAAGAGGCTATAGAGAAACTTTGATTTTTTTCCTTTGTCTCGAACTTCATGAAGAACTCCATTCTATCTCTCCAACAAAAAAGTTGTACACTCCCTTCGTTTGGAGAACCCTTGTTGATTCTTAACTTCGTTCGCAAAGTAAGCATCCTTTTCACAGGCCAGCCCTTTTTAATGCGCCGCTTGACTCTGTTTTGAAAATGAGCTTTGCTCTTCTGGGCGCTGGGCGCTCCCGTGGTTCGCGAGAAGGAAAAAGGACTAATCTTTTGTTACATCTGGCACGAGATAACCAATTCACCTTTTCCCCGTCTCTCCTCCAATCCATGGCGGCGCTTTTTTTTAGAAAAGGGCACCCCAGCCTCTGCATCTGTTGATGCATGCGGCTTTTATTTTTTATTAAACATAAAGTAGGTCTTACATCCGAATTACATCAAGGGTCGCACAAAGTTACGACATGAATCAACCAAAGAAAACACCGTGACAACAAGAAATGACTCTGCATCAACATGTTATTCTAAGATCAGAACGCCAGCTGAACTGGGCAAATAGATCCGACGCGACCGATTTCAGGCGGCTGCACTCAAAATCCATTGCGCCGCGCTTCTCCGTTGATTGTAGGTAGGACCACGTACCGATTACATGGCGGCGCATACAACCAGGCCACGCTAGGTCCAGCTCCGGCCGCCCTAGCTCCAGCTCCAGCTCTCGGTCGCTCCTGACCTAGGCCACGCTTGGCGACGACCTAGGCTGCGCTCGGCGGCGACCCAAGCTGCGGCTGTGGGCTGCGCTCGCCGGCTCTCTGTGCGCTCCTCGAGCGGTTGTTCCGGCCACGATGTGCTTCTCATTTTTGATTTCTGTACAACTTTGCAAGACAAGCAGCTCTCTGTTTGTAACTGCTCTCTTTTGATTTGCTAGATAAATCTGAACCTGCGTATATGTGATAGGCGCAGAATGTGAAACATTCAGGAATTTCTCCTGATATTTTTGTTTATTGCAAAAGTTTAGCAAAATCGCTAAATAGGCATAGCGCCGCTATAGCACAGTGTTCTTAGCTGCTGAAAAAGTTAACGCTAAATCACTTAGCCCGCTATTTAAAATTTTGGTTGCCATCGATCGTTTCCTGTCCGGCCAGTAATTGGTTGTCAGTACGTGTATAGAAGAAAAAATAGCTAGCTGGCCAACATCCGGCAACAAACTACTCGTATTTGCAAGGGGATTGGAGACATCTGCAACACGTTGACGTATCATACTACCATTGATCTAGTCTCGCAAGTCGTCGCGATGGAGGTCCTTGATGACGACGTCGAGCTGGCACTACAGGAATGGCGAACTGTGCCGACGGCCAGAACCTGTGCTGACGGCTATTTATCGGGGCCGTCGGCACAGGGACGTACCAGGACCAACCATCGACAAGGCCGTCGGCACAGAAACGGCCGTCGGCACAGACATTCTATCCCGACGGCCACCGTCGGGTCACAGGCAACCGTCGGCACAGAAAATCAGATGACGTCGACGGCACTCTGTGCCGACGGCAGACCTCTACCATTTTTATGTATATTGATACACCGAATAGCTATATGTATATATACAGATTTGCCTAAAATAGTCATAATGTTTTTTATCCTAATCTTTTTTTTATATATCTATTTATTACTCTCAATTAAGTTTAATATGTTTTATTCATATTCTATGTACATAGCTACGCCGAACAGCGGTTTCCACCCACAGAAAATAACGTCACGAATAATTGTCTATACCGGAGTGTCGGAACCCCACCAAAATCTAGGTTGATGCATGCCATATGTGTACAAGTATTTTGGGTGATTCAAATGTCCAAGAATTTACCCCGGTGTGTGACCGGCTTCACCGGCTTCACTTTCTCTCTACCAAGTGTGTGGACTTAGAGGTGAAAACTCCCACTTCGGACGAAACGGGGGCAATCTTGTAAAAACTTGTGATAAAAGTTGGTTTCCCATGTGCCTATGTCCCAACCAAACACAATCAAGCGAAAAAGTCCACTGGCCTACGCCTTTCGACGCCGTTCACGGGGTAGACGTAAATATTAGGGTTTTTCCAGCGGATCTAGTGTTTCGCCGAAGCGGGCCCCGGAGCGTCGGAACCCATCCCAAACCTAGATTGTTCCATACCATATGTATACAAATGTGTTTTGTGTTTTAAATATCCAACAAAGCCGTGTGTTGACTTTCGATAACAGGGTCGACACCTCGGTGCCGCATGCATGGGCTAGCATGTATCATAACATACTTTTTGGCTAACCTTACACAAGCAACCAAAAAATTTCACTTTGCTACCCCTTTCGACTACTTTTCACATTGATATTAAACAAACCTTGCAAAAATTATATTGACAACATAAATTACACAGAGAAGAAAATATCGGTAGTAGCGGGAACACAACATAAATTGAAGATACATGGTACTCTGCAAATTAGAAAAGAAAATTCATCTACCATCGACGCAGCCTCCCGCATCACTCCTGCCTTTCGACGACGCAACACCCTTGCCTTCGACGACGCAGCACCCTTGCCCTTCGACGACGACGCCGCCGCCGCTGCTGCAGCTTTCTTGCTCTCTTCACTCGGCATGAAGATATTATCTTCATCCTCGCTCTCCTCGAGCCATAAAATATAAAATCTTATAGAGATGGCCTTTGCCAAGTGGAGGAGATGAATAAGCCTTCGACCAAGTATCAAAAGTTGTTCCGAGCTGTAAGTTTTAACCTTTACTTTTGTCAAATATGACAAGTCCCACTTCCCTAGTTTGAACCTTTATTTTTGCAACACCTGACATCTAAACTATCTTGCAGTCAGTGCTGAACTTTTTCACCACTGGAGTGCGGGTAGCCCCTCCTATGGACGAGCCTCCGGAGCCGGGTACGACTCCACGGATGCCATCGAGGGACGTGTTCGCTCTCTCCTACTACAAAAGTACCTCGATAAGTTTGATCCCAAACCACTGGTTACTGCTTTCCTTTGCCTCGCAGTTGCTAACTCTTGCTCAAACATGTAGGAAATGGGATGCTCGTCGGAGAACCCATACATTGATCCTTGTGCTTCTCCTAGTTCCTCGACGGGTTCGCCTGGTATCACACCGTGCCATACCGGTGGTCCTTCTCCCAGTGCTTCAGCTTCTTCTGGTGCTTCGCCTACTTCCGGTGCTTCTGCTGCGCCGATCCGACGCTCACCTATTATCAGCCGGGGAGATATGGGGTTCACCCCGTCGCCGTCGCCGTCGCCGCAATAGATGTATAGGGCTTTGGGCGTATAGACATCTAGCTATGTGTGTATCTACTTGATGATGATCCTATGTGTGTATCTACTTGATGATATAGCATTTTGCTTGATGATATATGGAGCCATTGTGTGATCTTGTTTATTGTGAATTTGTCGTGATTTTTGATTATTTTTTCTGCCATTTTTGCTGCAAAAAACAAGTTGCTGGATAAAAAAATCTGGGCAAACCTGTGCCGACGCCGTCGGCACAGGCCCCTCCCTGGAGCGTCCAGCTGCCTCCACGTGGCAACGCTGTGGCCGTCGGCACAGGCCCCTCCACCTCGCCCGGCCAATGTGGGCCTCACCCGCCGCTGTGCCAACAAACTAGGTGTCGACGGTGCATTTTTGGCCGTCGGCAAAAGCTGTGCCGACGGTGTATAGCTGTGCCGACGGCTAGGTGGCATGTGCCTACAAGGCCCTATGCCGAGCATCCTGTGCCGATTGTGGCCGTCGGCATAGGTGTGTGCCAACGGCATTGCTACCTTTGCCGACGGGCTGCGGCCGTCGGCATAGGTGGCCATTTCTGTAGTGTGGCCAGACTGCAGGTGCGCGCCGAAGAAGACGCGAACGTTTGCCGCCATGCCCTTTTAAGTTGCATCCCCAGCTTCACGTCCACGCACGGGTCTAGGACCAGCGCGCCGGCAGGTGATGTCCATGGTAGGCAGGTCCCGCGCGCACCTTGCAACGTCAGTCTTGCACGGGTCTAGGACCAGCGCGCCGGCAGGTGATGTCCATGGTAGGTAGGTCCCGCGCGCACCTTGCGACGTCAGTCTTGGGCTTGGAGCATGGCGCATCATATCATCGAACACCTTGGCCGAGGCCAAGAGGTCTGACGACTGACCTGCCGCGCTTCTTTTCATCTATTACTACATATAAACACTACTACACTACCCGGCTCCTCCTTGCTTTGCCCAAACAGTGTCGAGGCAGACTATCACAGCCGTTGAATCACCACCGCCCTTTTCACCACGTCCGTTGGATCGTAATTTTTTCCAATTTCGACTCGCTGCCGGACACAATAGGTCTATGACTTGTGGGCCAGCAGGCAGGCCGGACCCAGATGCAGCCAAAGCAGCTGCGTAGCTCTCCATTTCCAAGTTTGACCGTGGCGGTAGATAAGGACGGGCCACTCCCGTCGCTTGGCCAATCCTCTTCCTCTCTCACGCAACCAATCCCCAATCTCGTCGCTCCTCTCTCTTGCCGCGCCGCCACTCGCCCGTGCCTCTCTCCTCCCCGTGCCCTCCTCCCCAATCCCCTCCTGTGCTGCCACCGCCGCCCCTCCCTAGCTCGTCCTCAGCCACCCCGCGCCCTCCTCCTGCTCGTCCGCCGCCGCCCTCCCGCCTTTTTCCTCCTCCTACCATCTCTGCTACACGAGGACATGGAGGTCGCAGCAAATCCGCGGCCAAGCTGGAAGAGTCGTCCGGGCAAGGCAGGGCGGCGGTCGGGCCATGGCGTCTGCCCGCGGTCGGGCAGCGGCGACCTGGCCAGGCACGGCGGCGACGGGCGGCCGGGCCATGGCGTCAGGCCGCGGTCGGGTGGCGGCGACCGGGCCAGGCACGGCGGCGACGGGCGGCCTCGCTGCCGGGCAGCGTCGGCCGGGTTGGGAGAGCGTTCTTGCTCTCCTGCATCGGGAGGAGAAGGAAGCACGGCAGCGGCGGTCGGCGCGGGCCAAGAGGAAGCACGGGGCCATCGGGAAGATTGAGGCGGCGGTCAGCCCGCTCAGAGCTCCGTCCTCGTCATCTCCATCAACAGCATGCGCATCGACGAGCTCGACGAGGTGAGGAAGATGAGGTTTCGCAAAGGAGTTCGGCGGGGGAGATCAACGAGGTGGCGGGCTAGGGCTAGCAGCTGCCTATGGGCCGCCGTGGGCGCGCGCCTGACAGGATGGTAGGCCACTACGCCGCCGTTCCCTCACGGGACGCCGGTGTCGCTCCGCTCCGTGCGACCAAGGTAGCTTGTTACCTGCATAGCGTTGTTTATGGTTCTTTTATTTTTCCTCTGACTTCACCGTGTTGATTCTGCTGTAAATATTGTTTGTTGTCTCATCCACAAGATCCCCACTCTTTCTCTCTAGAGAGGGCGCTATTGTGATCTTGCTGCTGCTGCGCTTCACAGGCCGCTGCCGCACAAGGCAACGATTTGGCCGCCTCGAAGCCGGACGAGGTCGCTAGGCAGCACAGAGCTTCCCACCGCGCTGCAGTACAGGTTTGTGTTTATGGATTTTTATTTTCTTTTTTCTTCTGTCCAGTGAGGTGGGTGAGATGATTTGGGGCCTTTTTCTCTCGGTCAATGCAGCGATTGGAAGATAGTATGCGAAACTGAATCATCCAGTCTGCTCTCCTGCTAACAGATACCAGTTTTGCTATGGTAGCTTTGATACTTTGATTTTTATTATTGTAGTAGTGGGTCACTAGATTATATAAACGTAAATCTGGAATATTCATGACTTGGCGATGAGTATCGAACTCTAATCTCACATGTTCTTTGTTGTAATTAAGAGCTTGGCAATTATGTGGGACATGCTTTGATGATGCTTGTAGATAATCTCTACTACCAGAAGTCAAAGCTTATATCACAAGAGTTGTTTCTTTTTAGAGTTATTATCTTTAGTCAATGAGTTTGAGATATACCATGTATTTTAGTATGAAATATGCATATATTTTATCTGATTGTGAGGCTGTCAGTGAGAGATATATACACTTTTTAGTATAAAGTACAGAGTTCCGTGATACATTATCGTACAAGATGTCAGTATTTGCCTCTAAATGGTAAAGATACTAAGAAAAAGCAATACACCACTAGGTGTCATCATCAAAACATTAATTTCTAAACTACCAATATGCAGCATGCTTCGGTGGAAAAGGATGCCATTGGTGCTTTCTGTGATGTGGACTGCTGGCTTGGCCCAAGGTTGAGGTGAGGTCTGAATTTTATTCGGGTTTTGCCAAACTGGTGTTTTGTTCTCCCGATTCACCTATTTCATCTTTGCAGGTCCGATTATGTTCTGTCATCGGTACTTTCTGTGATGAGGAATGCTTACTCTCAACAGTTCTGTCGTCGGTGCTTTCTGTGATGAGGAATGCTTAGTCTGAACTGATGTTTAGCTTTGTCTAATTGACATTTCAAGCGAATGCAATGATGAATTTTTGATTAATTTGTTGTTGTTTTCTATATATTGCATTCTGACTACTCTGTTTAATTATTTACAGGGCCATTAAATCATGTAACCTGAGGCTAGCGTCACCTACCCAGCAAGGATACAAAGTCTTCTTTGCAGAAATCTTAATGTGGTTATTATATCAGAGTGGATTCTACTGTGACATAGGCACACGCTCCACTCCAGCAAAATGCAACCCCAAGTTAATACCTGCTTTCTTTGATTCATTCATCTTGAATGCAGATATGTATTTCCTAATACTTTCAGTTTTCATGCTTCTTGAATAAGAATGGTATTAGATGTTCTTGTTTTGATTACTAATAACTTTCAGTTTTCATGCTTCTTGAATAAGAATGGTATTAGATGTTCTTGTTTTGAATTTAATCCAGTGGTATGGATTTAGATCGATGGTACTATTTTTTAAAGTTAATCCGGTGGTATGATCGTAGACCCGTCCGCCGCCATCCACATTTTCGTGTGTGGTGGCTGGCCGCTATGAAACTCTGCTCCGAATAGTGTTGATTTCAGATATAATCATAGAGCAGATGCTTATTATGGATAAGATTTCAGTCATTAAATTGCGTTTCCATCGAGATCTCTCCTCTAAATTTATTTGGATATCTCTTAGGAAGAACACTTGCATTGGATAGTCCTAGCAAAAGATGGATACATCATTTAACCACATTTCTGGGTGGGGATTAAGTATTCTGGGTGGGATTAAGTATTGTACTCATGTACTGAATTTGTGTGTGCTTTAACTCATTTACTGCATGTTAATTTGCTCACTAAACCTTCCAAATTATGTAAGTTCCATTAGGTTCTCATGTCTGATTCTTTTTTCCAGTTTGTAGGCATCATACATGTGTGCTTGCTGTTGTTGTAGCATGCTTTCTTATCTTCAGAGGTTAATTATGGTGTGTGTGGCACTGATTAATTATCAGCAAATAGTTTGGCCCTTTCAAGATATCGAACATGAACTGCTAATGATTCACTTCTGTTCAGATCCTTCATGTTGATACATGTTTGCTGTCAGGTGCATTGTGGACCAAATGGTCAGCTTGGGATTTTGGGAGCAGCGGATGCCAGCTAGGAGGAGGCTCAGCTTGGACCGGCCATGGCGCTGCCGACTCCCCACTGTATAGCCAGGGATCTGCTGCAGACTCTGGAAATTGCGGGCTGTGTTTGCAGCTATTAATTCTTGTTCAGCAATGTCCATGTAGATATTTCAGGTATGGCAACAAAACAGGTGAGAAACATTTTGTGCTTTTCAGTAGTTGAAATTTTGGATCGTAGTTTGTTCCCAGTAGAAACGACGGATAAAAGAAAATGTCCTGTCGAGTACGGGTGCTGCATCCGAATCTAGTGGCAAGGGCAGAGCTGCTAATTGAACTTTACACGAAATAGAGCATGCTTATCTGGTCTTGAATTGTTTTCAGTTTGTTTCAAATTAGTAACAACCAAACTGTAGAAATAGAGCATGTACATCTGGTCCTTAAATTGATTAGAGTGACTTTTAATTATTTCTTATGTGCAACTCTCAGTGTTATTGGCTACTGTTATATAACCCGAGGGTGTTTCTGTATTTTCCTGCTTTTCAATATGAGTTTGATTCAATGCCCTGTATTTTAGAAACTTCTCATGCTGCTCTAAAAACAACACTTCATCAGAGAAAGAAATTCAAGAGGTTCCTAATCATAGGAAGATGATTTCTATGGCCAACCCTTTTGCTATTTGGATGCAAGTTTTATTGAGAGCCGCTGCTGGTTTCTTTGATAGGGGACCCGAGGTTACACATCCGCGGGAGGTGTTCTTGCTCCAAGAAACACTTCAGGTTTGTTTGATGATTCTTTCATCCATTTTAGTTTTAATCAATGTTCATGAAGTCCCAGCTTTTTGGGTACTTTTGTGCTCATGGTAACCTGAAACCATTCATGGTTGTTGTATAATTGATCAGGAAGAGAGATGCAAGGGATTTGATTTTGCACGAGGTTGGTTGTACCCATGGCATGTGTGTTTGGCTATGTCCTTTCTTCAAGCGGTTTTGGAGATGCTTGGACTAATTAAGGTGTGCTATTGTTCTTACTGATTTGACTCCTCTCTCTCATCTTTGTTTGTCACCATAATCTTTCATGTTTGTTTTTTCAGCTTCTTTTTGGTTTATGCCTACGGGGTCTTTGATGAAAAGACAAGCAGGGAAGAATAATCTATGTAATATACTGATATTCATTCTACCCGATAGCTTCCTTTTTTCTTAAACATACCTACAGTCAACGATGACTTGCATGTACATTATATTACCTCTCTGAATCACGTGATTTGCATGTAGAATATATTGCCTCTCTTGGTTATGTAGCCTACATGTGCAATCTATTATTACTAAATAGATGAGTGATTCATGGGATAATATATTTGTGCTAGATTATTTGAGCCACACATCAGATAATAATTCTCAGCTTTAATATCAGTTTATTACATATTCAACATTTGTATGGTATCACTTCTCAAATCAGTTTATATCCCAGGTTCTACAGATTCGCCTAATAGATGGATGAGGTCATGGAGCGAGAAGGGGCGCTGCAAGTTCATGTGCACTTCCTGCCGAGGAGGGACAGGAGGGCACGGTGGCGGAAGACTTGGTGTCGTGCCCATGGATGGAGCTTATATAGTTGCCTTGCTGAATGTTCCTGGATGGATCTGCCCTTGTTGGATAGCTGACATTAGGGCTAAGCCAATGACAGAAGATTGCTGAGCAAATGACAGAATAGTGCTGAGCTTTGTAGCTCACTTTCTTTTTGATATATTTTGGGCTGAGCTCCTTCGAGTACTAGCAGAATGCCCTGGGTTATCTATCAGCTTTCAGGTTCATCTACTATTCGTAGGTAAAATGGAAGTAAGATGCAATGTAAAATCTTGGTCCATCTACTTTCTTGATTATGAATTGCAGCAATTATATGTGTAGCATTTAGTCATGATCCATTTTTCTCCTCAAATTATTTTCTAGAGGTCATAATCAAATTTTGCTATTTAATTGAGTTTTTGGTCCCTGTCATTTGTTTGTTACTGAAATTAAATGACTATGAAACTCCTTCCAGAGGTTGAACTCCTCTGGTTAATTTAGGCAATGATTTAGAGGTTCAGTATAGCGTGCATGGTTATCTTTGGGGTATGTGTTTTACTTGCACAATCCTGAATTTTATATCGGGGATTATTTTGATTCAGTCGATATGTTTGAACAATGATGATAGTTAAAATAAATATGATGCTTATAAGACATATTTTTTAAAATTCTCATTTTCATGTGTGTCCTTGTATTTCCCTTCAAACCTACTGATGATCCTCTGCACTTTACTTTGCAGATGGCTGGTACGATTACTCTGCCTACAGGGACGTAAGTCGCACTGAATAATCATCCTCTGTTCTTTCCATGAAGTAGCTTTCAGTAGCTGCAAATGCAATGCAGTATAACTTCTTAGAACATGCTGACAATGTAGTATATTAAGTTGGTATTTAGGGTAACAGCATGTAAGCTGCTATTTAGATGAGTATGAAACAACGGAGTAGACGCGGATCCCTAGAGCCTTATTATGTTTCTGAATTTCCTGGCAAGCTTACTTCCTATGTTACAGATTAGGTAATATAGGCACTGTGTTTAGTTGCTTTGGCATCCATAATTAATTCTTACATGTGATTCTAATGCTGAAAGCGACTGAAACATATGATTTAGTCCATTGCTGTGTTGTGCACAACAATTCCTTGCCATTTTCCCATAATGATCTTCATTTTCCTGTGCAAGGAACCAATAGCCCTAGCTTGAATTGAAGGTTTGGCTAAGGATGGGGATCCGGTGTCTTCATCTATACCATCAGAGGTTGGTTCGATTCTTGCTCTTGCTCTGGATTCAGTAGTAAGCCCGAGACTTGTGAACTAGCAACATCTGATCCCACCCCGAACTGCTATTGGCGGAGGCAGGGGAGGAATATACATGAAGATGGGACCTATGAAGCCTGGGTGTGCGCAGCAGCACGACGACGGCTCGAAGTGGGAGGAGGAGCTCGGCGGGGCAGTACAGTACATAATTTGACGGTCAGATCCTCGCTATTGTGATGACGTACTCCTGGAAAGCACCTCTTGACCTTGCGAAGATATGGTTGTTTTTTGTTATCTCTTTCTTCTGGAGAGTTAGGAGATTCACTGCTAGGTAACTCATCAGTTTTATCCTGGAAAGCATCTATTCATTATCATGTGACAAACATAAAGAGTACTCTGTTAGTTTGCTAGAGAGAATATATATACAAAATATATTTAATGATACTAGGGATGATAGGAACTTGATATTGTTTGAAATATCTTCAGTTTGACACTGCCCAAACTGCCGAAACTGACAGTGCCCAATTATGCATTGTTTGAAATAACTGGCTTGACTCCATGACTGCCCGAAGTGATCAGTACTCTATCTATTTGCAATGCATAGTGCTACACCTATTCAGAATGTACTCAATGTATTTACACATATACTTGGAGTAGTTGTATTAATCTGAAAACAGAACTACTCCACTTCTAGCTGAAAGTGCATTGAACACCCCATGTATTTGCACCAATACTGAGAGTAACATGTATTGTGTGCACCTTAATACAGAGGAAGTTGTTGTCTCTGTACGGTTCAGCTTCTAGCTGAAAGTGCATCGAGCCTTTTTTGTTACAGTTCCTGTAAGTCTTCAGCTTTTTCTTCTTGAAGGTGTATTTTTCTTATTGGTGCAAGTGCAAATAATATTGTCAAGATGCAAGCATTTTTCTTATTCGTACACAATTACTATGCATCCCAGATTTACATACAAGAATATTCCCAAATTATTCATTGTATGAGTACAATTCATTCATTTGCATACTTTCAAAATAGCTCTGAAAATCTTGTGAACTGGGGACTAAGCAGGTCTGCGGCGGGACTGGAGATCGAGCAGGTCCATGCCAAGCACTCCTTCAAGCTTTTACATGCCTTCACCACCAACCACCGCGAGAGATGGCGATCGAGCAGGTCCGTGGTGGAGTTGGTGATTGTGCAGGGGAGAGGAGGAGGAGGCAGTGAGCTCCACGGCGCAACAGCAGGACGAAGAGGCACGGGAGCTTCTTCATGAGCTCTTTTGAGAAATGATGGTCGTCAGCTCCAGTCTCTCATCTCTGTGACCGTTATGTTGAGGTAAAGGTCGACTCTCCTCTTCTCCCCTCATGTCTGTCAGCTCTTTGAGAGATGATGGCTATTTGTTTGGCCCTACATGGTTTGTATGGATGTCGTGTTTAATACAATGTGATTGCTCTTATTTTTGTTTAAGATTTATCTTTCCAGTTTTGTGCATGTTTTCTTGTATTAAAAACTGCACAATATTCTTTATATTTCCGGTTATATGGTTGGCTAAAATCCTGAGAGGAACAGAGCTTGCATCTTCTCTTTATGCTTGGTGTCTTCTAATTCTTGATAGACTATTCTCACATGAACATTCAACATTGATAGTACCACAGTTGATATCTAAATTTCTTCTTAATTGTTTTGCAGCTTGGAGCTGATGAGAGATGATGTAGCCCAAGACATTGTCCAATACTCCGTTTTTTCAGTCATAAATTTTTCCTTTCTGCTGAAGCTGTAGAGTCCATATTGTGTCCTTGTTATCCTATTACCTACTTTGTACCTGGTGATTATTTATCTGTCGCCAAGAGAGCCTAAGATGTAGTACTTTTATATCTGCTCGAATGTTCTTTTCAATTTTGATATTTTATTTCTTACGTGCAGCCACGAGTGATCTAAAAGAACTATGTATAACGGTAAGCTTTTGGTTGTAAATAACTCAGTCCAAATTAGAATCTTACACCATTGTTTACGCCTGTGTATTCGGCCTATTTTCTTCTCTTGACATTTTTTGAATTTGTAAATCAAAATAAAGGGTCTCACAAATTGAACTTATTGCTGAAATACAGTTTTACTTTCGGTATTTGCATGAACGACTCAAGAGTATATGATATAGCTTCTCTTTTGGGTGACATTTCCCTTATTATATTCAGTAATGTAGTAATTTTGAACACCGCTGTCATGTCAAGCGCCATAGGTGGGCAAAGTATTTTTTTGAGCACCCTCCCCACCGCTGTCATTGTCTACATTTCTTGAGCAGCAACTGCCTACATAACTTTTATCCTCTTTTGCTGGAAAAAGGTGTCATACCGTATGTTAGTTCTTGACCCCTTCTGTTATACCAGTTCCAATTTTGTCATCTATTATCACGTAATTTATTTTTGCGTCTATTCAGCAGTTTAAATCCACTTTTACTTGATCGACATTTCATACATACGATATCGCTATTTGCATGTTACTATCAGCATAACACCAAGCTCATCGAACATTGAAAAAAATCTCACCAATACAAAAATTGTTTGCATTACATACGGCTCCAAATATTATCTGTCGATCGTACCTATGCAAAATATATAAAATTTAAGGCTACATTACAGTTTTACTTTCGGCACCTGCGCCAGGGACGCAACGGGTCATCTAGTAGTACTAGTATATAGTCTCCCCCGGACTCTCTAGGCAGCCGTCGTCGTTTTAACTATCGAGGCGTGTGCTCCAAATCTGGAACGAAACCATGACGAGTTTGATTGTTCGCAACAAAACCGACTCGATCGAGCCAACCCAACGCACGCGTCTCCGACACGGACTATCGATCCCGGACTGATGAAAGAATCGTATACTGAAATTGACAAACTTATTTCTTCAAGGAAAAACATCAACATTGACTGTCAATCCGAGACATGAACCATGTCTAGTAGAGAAATATAACATGAACGAGGGTGCATCCACTTAATAAGATTTATTAGGAATAGTGCACGTCGCATGCAGTGAGCTTGTCCCCGACCAGCCTCGCCACGCACGTCGCCAGCTCGCCGCCGCGGTCGCCAGGTCCTGCCGACTGGATCTGGAGAGTTACAGTGAACCCCACCTCCCGATGCCTCGCGCGGTCCACCACGAATCTCGGCAAGTCGCCCGCCCGAGCGGACACCGTCGTCTGCTGCGGCCACCACAGCTTCCACCGCGGGACGCAGACATCACCATCCATGGCGGCAAAGGCGAACGGGATGCCATAGTACGCCACCGCCACGTCGGTGCCACGGTCCAGGCACGCCCGTTTCCACAGCGGGCTCCGTCTCTCGACGCTGAGAGTCATGCCAATCTCCAAGTTGGAGTCCATCAATGAGACGGAGCGGATGGCGGCGTAGTAGCGCGGCGGCTTCTTGTATTGGATTACGAGCAAGACGAGTAGGCTCAGGACGGCCACGAGGGCCACGGCGGCCACGCCCAGGAGGCATCCGCGGCCACACGCCATTGGTTTCTGATCTCCGGGCGGCTGGTCGAGTTCGGTTCTTCCGTGATGATTGTTGGCGTAGCTTAGAGATGGAAGATGGACTCACGGATCTCGAGTCATATATATGGACCGATGGATTCCATGCGGGTTGATTCCATTCCATATGCTAGGAAGCTGAAGTTTCCTTTTTATAGTCTTTAATTAATTAAAAGACGGCTAATTGATCTCCTGTTTCCCAAAATGTAAATGAAACCAGTACTCCTACCGTTTCCTCTCCTAGCTGCTGAAAAATGAAAACAAGGAAACTTTATACGTCGGTTAAGATGACGAAATATGTTTTGTTTCGAATCACATCTTGTGAGGATGAGTTATACATTCCATGAGAGCGACATAAACAAGCCTTGATCATAATCGAGAGGTTCGCCACCATGTATACATACAACGTAGGTAGTTTTTTTTAATGCGAAACAGAGGTTAAAACTCCACCTTTGTATCGTATCGATGCACACAAAGTTTTCTTATTAATTATTCAACGACGCCGTACAAAGTACATTTAAAAAGGCTGAAGCCACCTTCCTGCCAACAACCGTCGCTACGCCTACCAACTTGATGAATGGGTTGTAATCATGGTCAGAGCGGTCTGCCTTAATCTCACACCAACACACATCATCTAAAACCGAATGCTTCAACTAAGCCATCCAATGACGGGTCGGGAGCACAAATCGGTCCAGCAGACTCAAAGCAGACACCGCTAAAAGCGCTCCAGAAACCACCACCGTCTTCCGCCAACCCGTCTTGAGAATGACGACGAGTTTGATACTAGTTCGCAACAAAACAGGCCAACCCTACGCACGTGTGTCCGACACGGACGGACTCTCGATCCCGAACTGAATACCCGATCTATGTCTCGCATCCATATCCATATATATATATATACACAGCCCTACGGCGATAAGACGAAAGCCACATAGAACATGAGAAAACAATGGCAGCAAGTCGAGACTGTCCATGCTGGCTCCAGTACCTAGCCTTCGGGCTCTGCGTCGGCATCGTAGGTATCTTATTCGCCGGGTTCATCTATGGCATGGTTGACCATATGAACGGACCCCCTACATGTGCTACTACGTCGCCATCGACTCCACCTCCGGCCTCAACCTGCCGCCGTCCGAGGACCTCATGCTAGACCCGCGCTTCAACCCCACCGTCCGCCTCGCTTCGTCCTGCCCCGGTCACCCCGTGTGCATGGACGCCGGCATGTACGTTATGGTGTCCTACCACTGCGTCCCGCTCGCCAGCACCGCCGCCACGCCGCAACGGCTCTGTGTCAGGGCGGATAACAGTTCGTCCATCAGCATGCCATTCGTCGTACTCCTCCGCCCATATTCTAGATTTTTTTATTTGAACATTGTGTGATTTCTGTTTCATAGACACCCTTATGTAATAAGTTCAACCTTAATTAATGTCCTCGAGTTAACCATCAGCAGGAATACATGTTACCGCTCCGGATGCCCGTCAATTTGAGCTATAAATGATTGTAAGGGCAAAGTGTGCTCCTTTGCTAATAGAAATAGTGTCACAATATTATTTTTAAATGATTTGACTATAATGATCAATCCAGTTCTTGGGGAATTCTTCATATTTTCCATCCGCACATGCCATTGCCGCGGAGATTTCAAAGGATCCACGGCCGGGAGAAGAAGATGGCGCTAGGTTGATCACACGTAAACGTGGACTGATGAAAGAATTGTATACTAAAATTTATAAACTTATTTCTTCTTCAAGGAAAAACATCAACATTGACTATCAATCCGAAACATGAACTAAGTCGATCTAGTAGAGAAATATAACATGAACGAGGGTGCATATATGCACGTAAAAGATGTATTACGGATAGTGCACGTCGCATGCAGTGAGCTTGTCCCCGTGCAGCCTCGCCATGCACGTCACCAGAACGTCGCCAGAGTTGTCGATCCGGAACGTCACAGTGAACCCCACCTCGCGATGCCTCGCGCGGTCCAGCACGAATCTCGGCAAGGCACTCCCCCGAGAGAGCACCATCGTCTGCTGCGGCCACCACAGCTTCCACCACGGGACGCAGACATCACCACGACCCATGGAGGCAAAGGCGAACGGGACGCCGCGGTACGCCACTGCCACGTCGGTGCCGCGGTCGAGGCAGGCCTGTTTCCAGAGCGGGCTGCGTCTCTCTACGCTGAGAGCCATGTCAATCTCCAAGCTGGAGTCTATGGATGAGACGGAGCGGATGGCGGCGTAGTAGCGCGGCGGCGTCGGGTTGATGATTTGGACTACAAGAAGCAAGACGAGCAGGCTCAGGAAGGCCAGGGCGGCCACGCCCAGGAAGCATCCGCGGCCACACGCCATTGGTTTCTGGTCGAGCTTCGGTTTCTACTTCTTCCGTACGTGATGATTGTTGGCGTGGCTTAGAATAGATCGATGGGAGACGGACTCACGGATCGAGTCATATATATGGACCGATGGATTCCATGTGGGTTGATTCCATTCCATATGATAGGAACCTGAGGTTTCCTTTTTGTAACCGTAGTTTTTAAATTAAAAGACTGCTACTTGATCGCCAAGGAAATAAACTTTCCAGTTCCCCAAAATGTAATGAAACCAGTACTCCTATCCGTTTCCTTTCCTAGCTGCTGAAATATGAACACAAGGAAAGTTTATAGGTCGGTCGCGAGTTGGAAGGAAATGCAAGGTGTGATGCATGGCATGGGGAAACGACAAGGAGTTCTAGATTTTGCTAGCGAGACGATCAGACGGATTTTTTTTTTAGATAAAGAATGTTTATTAATATCGTGGAGATAAAAATTACATCCAGGCTCTGCAACAACGCAATAACCAAAACTATTACGGATGCACACAGCCGAAAGATAATAAGAAGAAGAAATAAAAAAATCCCGCTACAGAGTTACAGTCCTTGCAGCAGCCGCACAACCATCAACAAGACACCACCTGATGTCCAATTCTTCAAAAGCAACGCCTTAAAAAAGAACAGTGCCAGGCACAACCAATTAAGGCCAGACCTTGGGTTTTCACCCTGAAGATAGTCCCGCTCTCAAAACAATGTCTTCAGCAAGACCATTGTCAGGCACAACCAATTAAGGCCAGACCTTAGATTTTCACCCTGAAAGGTAGGACTTTGAACTTCACCTGTGATGTTGCCCCCACTAACATGCCGCTGCTCCGCGTCCTGCAACTCCAAGCAAGTTCCTCATCGCCGCAAAGCCTCCAATTGCCATTTGCTAGTCCTTTAATCTCAGCTTTCATGACATTCCCTGCCTCTGACTACACCATGGATTTGCCCATGATGGCACAGAAGCAGAGCTTTACGCCGCTCCCTCCGGCGCGACCGAATCCCTCCAATCCAGCAATCTCTAGGAATTATCCCATGAAAGATCACCGGCGGAGCCTTCCAAAACTCGACACTCTTGCCTGATCAAGTTACCGGCGTCAAGCAGATCTTCGTCTTCTCGTGATTTGGAACTCGAGGACCACCACTTTTATTCAAGCCAAGCTAGTAGCCCCCTCGCCACCCGCCGACACCCTATTGGATCCGCCATTCCGACCCCACCGGAGATGAGGAAGAAGACGGCAGAACAGGGGCGATCTTCCGCCGGATGCGGCCGAACCACGCAGCAAGGAGGAGCCCCCGTCGCCGGTCAACGCGCCGTCGTGGTAGATCTCCGCCGCACCGCTAGCCACATCACCGCCGCTCCATAGGCCCGCCCCCTTCCTGGAGCGAGGTTGCCGCAGCCACGGCGTCCCATCCGCAGGGCGCCGATTCCCGTCCTCTCGCGCCGCGCCTAGAGGACGACGCCGCCAAAGAAGACCAGATCCGCCGCCGCAACGATGGGGAAGATCCTCGCCGCCGCCATGGAGATGGATCCTCGCCGTCCCCGCACGGGCAACGCCCGGCGGCGACCGCTGGCGGCGGCGGGAGGAGAGGCCGAACGGGGGGAGAACTCTGGCGGCGGCTCGGGGGCGCCTCCGGAGTCGCCCGGGTGGGGGGGCGACCCGAGAGATTCGACTGGCTAAGTGCCGGCCTCCCACTACCAGCATCAGACGATCAGACGAATGCTTCTTGAGATTGATGAACACAAGCAAGATAGTTCGGCTCAAGATCACCATCAGGGTACAGTACATGAATGGTACATATTTACTATTTCCATCTTATGTTTGGTTGAACCAATGGCTATTAATAGGTGATTGAGAAATTTAAGAAAATAAATTAGTACGCTTAAACGTGGACTGATCAAACAACATAGAATGTAACTTACAAACTTATTTATTCAAGGAAAAACATAAACATTGACTACCAATTCAAAAACATGAACTAAAGCTAGCAGGGAAATATAACAGTATAATCCGCGCATTCAACGCAAATGAAACCACACATGCGAGGGTGTATTCGAATTATCACGGGTAGTGCACGTTGCATAGACTGAGCTTCTCTGCGAACGGCCTCACAACGCACGTCACCTGCTCGTCGCCACGGTCGCCAGAGTTGTCGATCCGGAACGTCACAGTGAACCCCGCCTCGGGACGCCTGGCCCCGTCCACCACGAAACTCAGCAAGCCGCCCACCTTGCTCGCCCTCGCCACCACCGTCGTCCGCTGCAGCCGCCGCAGCGTCCACAGCGGGACGCAGACATCATCACCATCCATGGCGGCAAAGGTGATCGGGAGGCCATTGTAAGCCATCGCCATACGCCACCGCCATGTACGATGAATTCCGATTTTGATTCCATTCCATATGCTAGGAAGCAGAGGTTTCCTTTATGTAGTTGCTCGCCAAGCAAATATATATACTCTCCAGTTCCCCAAAATGAAATCAAACCAGTACTCCTATCCGTTTCGTTGCTGCTGAAATATGAACACATGGAAACTTTACACACATGCGCAGGTCGCGAGTTGGAAGCAAATATAAGTATGTCATCCCTTTTCTCTGGCAAAATATGTTTTGTTTCGAATCACATCTTGTGAAGATGAGTTATACATTCCATGAGAGCGACATAAACAAGCTTCATCATAATTGTTAAGCAACAAGTGATGCATCTGAGTCAACATCGTGCTGGTGATAATACAGAGGTTCGCCACCATGTATACATACAACTTAGGTAGATTTTTTCCGAAACGAAGGTTAAAACCCCACCTCTGTATTGTATCGATGCACACAACGTTTTTTTTATTAATTATTCAACGATGCCTTAAAAAGTAATACATTTAAAAGGCTGAAGCCACCTTCCTAGCAACGACCGTTGCTACACCTACCAACTTCATGAAGGGGGTGTACTCATGGTCAGAGCCGTCTGCCTTGATCTCACACCAACGCACATCATCTAAAACCTAATGCCTCAACCAAGCCACCCAATGACGGGTCGAGAGCACAAATCGGTCCAGCAGACTCAAAGCTAACACCTCTGCACACTCTCCAGAAACCACGGTCATCTTCCGCCAATCCATCTTCAGAACATGCATCAACACATTGACCCATCCAGGCCTGCCGTTGACGCCGCCACGACCAGGACGCCAGACAGCACCACCTCCTGCGCCCGTCCAGCATCATGCATCCATCGCCAAGACCCTGCAACGCCACGCCCCAAGACTCTTCGTCGTCGATGCGGAAAATGCAACGCCGCCCCACCGCTAAAACCGTCCACTCGTCCCTCGAGCCGATGCACACCTCCAAGAATGATGCCCCCAAGGTGGAGACGACACATAGGCGCCACCATCATACGATCGCCTGATCAACGGTTCTCCCACGGAGGTAGTGGAGGGAGATGCGAGCTTCACCTCGATGATGTCTTTAAGAAGAATATGGCGCTCACAGAGTCATCATCATCTGTTCCGGCCAGCGGTCGAAGAAAATATTTTCACCCGGATCTGCTCCACGAGTCTCCAACCTCCATATTGCGCAACGGCCCGACCCGCCTTTAGAGCCTCATGTCTGCCTAGATCCGGCGACCGCACACAACAGCATAATTTTGTGGAAAGTATTTTCCAAGTTATCGAACCCTCAAGAGCAATAAGGTTGGCACAACCAATCCCGCAACCACGCTTGTCATGGGCGCGTCACATTCGCACCCAAACCGGAGTCTGGCAATAGCCTACTCTATAAGTTGCTAAAGAGAACAGTTTATGAATTTTATTTTTGTGAGGGAGCTTGAGTCACAAGGAGTTTCAGCTGAGAGAGAATATTAATGGAATGATTAATCAGAGTAAATGATGTTAACTGGTTTGTTTTCCACCTGATGCATATGCTGAAATTTACCCTACGTTGGGCGGTCCCTCAAATAACGTTGCCTCCCACTGTACACCATGGCATAAGACAACTAAATTATTCATCTCTTATTAAACATAACAACCGTCGATAAGAAGATATTACGGTCACAAGTTGACCGGAAAAAGGCATTAAACTTTATGGACAACTGTGGCTCCTAGATAAATGCACTCCACAAGGGATATCCATGTCTGTCACTTCAAGGGTCAAATGATTCGCACAAACTATAGATGAAATGCACTCATGCTGCTCATCGCTGTCGAGACCGAGAAAGCCGGGGCCAAAGCCACCAAACCACGGCAACAACGCCGCCTTGGTTGGGCACCACCGCACTATGCTCTCGAAGCGATCTGGGCCTCACACGCCGCCATCGACCGGGAATGCCGCCCCGGAAACCAGGCCGAGCGTCGCCTCCGCTAGGCCCAGCCAGACCGCCTACCTCTCGCCGTAGACCGTACCATAACAGCACGCCAACCACACCCTGCGCCACTTGGCAACTCATGAGAGGGAGGAGAAACTCCGCCATCGCCTCACCAGTGATGACCCACAAATATAGGGGATCACAACAGTTTTCGAGAGAAGTAAAACCCAAATTTATTGATTCGACACAAGGGGAGCCAAAGAATACTTATAATACTTAGCAGCTGAGTTGTCAGTTCAGCCACACCTGGAAAATCACTAGTAACAGGGTGATGTGAAAGCAGCAGTAATATGAGAGCAGTAGTAACAGTAACACATAGGCAATGGCGTCAGAAAATAGCTGGTGCGTAGTTGACAGGGGAGCAATGATGATTAAATATGGACCGGGGTTCTAGCTATCTACACTAGTGGTAACTCTCCAAACAAAGCATGTGTTGGGTGAACAAATTACAGTTGGGCAATTGATAAAATTGTGTGGGCATGACAATGCATATTATGACAAGATAAAGTTCACTGTAGTATTTAATTGGGCATTACAACAAAGTACATAGACTTGCTATCCAACGCATATATGTCTAAATAATCCACCTTCAGGTCAGCATCCGCATCACTTCCAGTATTAAGTTGCAAACAACAGATTATTGCATGAAGTAAAGTGTGTAATGTAAACAAAGCTAATGACCGTAGACATAGTATCATTGTTTTATCCCTAGTGGCAACAGCACATCCACAAGCTTAGATCTTTCTGTCACTGGCCCAGATTTCTGGAGACATGAATGCACTATCTAGCATAAATACTCCCTCTTTGAGATAAAAGCAACTACTTGATCAGGGTAAACACAAGTACCGGGGAGCATGCAAGATCTTAAATAAAACATAAGTATGATAACATGATGAACAAACTGATCATAATTCCACAATTTATCGGATCCCAACAAACACAACACCTATTACATCAGATGGATCTCAATCATGTAAGGCAGCTAATGAGATCATTGTATTGAAGACTTGAAGTACATGGGAGAGAGTACCAACTAGCTACAGCTAGAACCCGTAGTCCATGGGGGAACTAGTCACAAACCATCATGGAGTCGAATTGGAGGCGGCGTGGTCGATGGAGATGGTTCCGAGGGTCAATCCCCGTCCCGGCAAGGTGCCTGAACAGGACCTTCTGGCCCCCAAAACGAAGTTTCGTGGCGGCGGAGCTCTGGGATGTATTCGCGAGTATGACCGATTGTTTTAGGGTTTACTCCGCGGGGGCTATTTATGGTCCAAAGGGTAGCTCCAGAAGGTTCCCGAGGCCACCATGCCAGGGCTCGGCGCGGCCAGATTTAAATCAGAGCCAGCCGACTTGTCGGGCCTCTCCAGGCCTCATCCGAACTCCGATTGGGACGAATTTTATGTCTAGATCATGCGGCGGAAAATTTACTGCAACTTTCACTTTATAACGTTTTCCATTTGAGGTCGTCTTCGGGTCGGTTCGTGGAGATCTTAAAAAAGTGATTGCTAAGACAGATTTCTGCGAATCAGAGTCCAACTCCAACAAGGCCTTTTTGTGTTCTTGTCAATTTTCAAGTAATTCCTACACATCAAAGTGTAAAATAAGAACATTGTGCACTTTTGACACTATTAGTAGGTTAGTCCAATAAATTTCATAATATGATATAAAGTGTAAATAAAACATGTGGCAACTGATATAAACATGCATGAGACATCAAAAATTATAGATACGTTTGAAACGTATCAAGCATCCCAAGCTTAGTTTCTACTCGTCCTCGAGTAGGTAAACGATAAAACAATAATTTTTGAAGTGACATGCTACTAACACAATATTGATCCAATAGTGATGTAAGGCAAGTGAGTTGAGATCAAATCATTCAAATCAAATGTTTATAATTGATACTCCCTCCGTTCCTTTAAACAAGGCGCAAATTTTTTCTCAATTTATTCCGTAAAGTAAGGCGTTCGAGCAAGTTTGCATGCTAGGTACCGAAAATAGCCTGACTCTCTCTCCTAGTAACTGCTTGCATGCATGCGGGCAGAGTCGTGCTGATTGCATGCGGCTGATTAAAGAAATGGAGACTGAGAAGCGTGACCGAGCTAGCCAATAGAACACTGGCCGGTAAATGCGCACACGACAATTCACCCAGGGCAAAAGGGTCCAGCTACCAGCAAATTTTGCTCAGTGCAGTGCTGTCTTGGTTATTGCGCCAGAGCTTTCACGCCTTATAAAACGGAACGGAGGTAGTATTAAACAAGAGATAATAAAACAAGACAGTTAAATAAGTTTAAACTTTTCATGAACGATGCTTTAAATACATGAAACCGTACAAGGTTCATTATACATGTTTTAAGTATTCAGTGTAGGAGTTCTATCATTTAATTTCAAGCATCAAGTAAGTTTTCACAACATAGAAAGGATCCAATCAAGTAAAAATAAACATGAATGTAATGAATCAACTGTTTCGAAGCCTACTCAACTGGTGAGCGTGAGCATTTGGTATTGGCATCAGGATGTTATGGAAAAGAGAACATTAATGGGGGTTTGGAAGGCGAATGGAAGAAAGTCTTACACAGCTAAAAAGTGTTAATTAGACAAGAGGAAGTCTTATAATCGAAGCTATGTAAGGAGTAGTGATTGCCACGCAACGGATGCACATAAAGCTATATATGTATGAAAGCTCTCCAATGGAACTAGTGGGGGTGCATCCAACTCGGTTGCTCATGAAGATCTAGAGCACTTTTGAGGAGTCTCATCATTGGAATATACAACCCAAATTCTATAGTGTACTAGTTGAGTGCCCGTGCGTTGCTACGGACTACACAAATGAAATATAGATGGTTGAACATGTTCCTCCCTCTCTAATCCACCTATCATTCTCTCCACTATATTATGATATCACTAACCTACATTGTTCAAGCTCGGTCATTCCAGGAGATGATTTTGGTCATTTCAACTGATCGTGTATTAGTATCATAAAAAGGTGCTCTCATAACCCGTTTGTTTCACAAAACAATGACCATGGAGATCACATTTTTGTACTTTCATGCTTACAAACTTGATTAAAATTCGCAACAACACACATGGAGCAAAGCATAAAAATAATGAACCGGTTCAACTAATGTCAAAAAATGTGAGAACTGAAATAAATCATTAATGTAGAGTAGCACAAATGAATCAAGTGCCCATTTGTTAATATGTACCTTCATACATTGAAAAGCGAACAAGATGCATCTTCCCAACTACTCTAATCCTCTGAATCTTAAGCATCTTGTTTCGGGTCTTAAAAAACTTACAAATTAAGAACCCATTAGTCATTTGGTGGATCAAATGCAAGGACTTTACACTTCAGAGGATATACAATTATCCACATGTACATAGCGGGGCTTATGGAAGAGGATACACCAAATACATAAATTTTTGAGCACTGGTATGCCCTCTTCAGTTCTTCGGAGTGTCAGTTTTGCCTAATCATATCAAGCTTCACAATTAAAAGAGGGCGAATAGCTCAGATACTACATCTTTCTGAGGAATTGGCTCTGCAGCGACATATTTCAGAATAATGGCTCACATGCAGCATCTTTTCGAGCAGTAATTGCTCTGCGGCGACATGGCCGTCAAGTCATGTTCCCCACGCTGTAAACCAGGTTTGACCGGTACATGGAGTAGTTTTTCTCGAGTGGGACCCATGCGTCAGCGAAACCGGCCTCTGTTCGTGGGGGAACCGTCTCTGCCACGCGCCGGCGTCCCGCGGAGCTCACTCTGTCCCGTCGTCTCGGTTTCTCCGGGCTGGGGAAAATTTTCCTGGCGATGGCGAGTCGGCGGCAATGGAGCGGGCGACTCAAGCTGTGGCAAAGAAGCGGGCGATTCGAGCCGCGTGAATGGAGCGGGCGAGTAAAGCTGCGGCGAGGGGGCGGCGACTGGAGCACCGGCAATGGAGTCGAGCAAGCTGGCGGCGAGTCCTGCGGCGGAGGGAAGAGCGGCCGCGCGAGTCCAGCGGCGGCACCCGGAGTCGAGCAAGCTGGCGGCGACGCAAGGCTTGGGGTGGTGCGTCGAGGGAGCGGCGAGGGAGGATGGAGGATGGGGTGGTGCGGGTACACGGTCGCAGAGGCGACCGGCGGCCCGATTTGTGTCTCGTGCAGCGGCGAGGGGCTCCATCTATCTCGACGGCAAGCGACCCTACCGGATTTCAGTCCAGCAGGTACTGAAGAAGGCGTGGAAGCGTCACGGCTACTACAGCTCCAAGGGTTTTCCGCTCGGCGGTGATTCGCCGCCGATGACGAGGCAGAGGTTTGCCTTGATGCGCAAAATTGCTGCGTTCGACGACAGCAGCTCGGGCGGTGCTGCGGGCGACGGGAGCAGCTCGGGCGGTGCTGCGGGCGACGAGAGCAGCTCGGGCGGGAGCTCATCGAGCAGCAGTTCAGCAAGCTCAACCCCGAGCGTGGACTTCGATGCCGCGTTGAGCCTAGAGGCTTTCAGCCTAGTTGCCGGGATGGCGGCGGATAGATTGTTCTGCTCCGATATCCTCTGCGCGATGAAATCGAGCTAGAAGATTGTGCTGCAGAGCCATGGCGGAGGGAAGATTGTGCTGCAGAGCCATGGCGGAGGGAAGATCGTGCTGCATTCTGTAGATAACTAGTGTAGTGAATTTTGTTAGGTGCCTGAAACCATTTCCGGTAGAATTTTGTTAGGTACGTCGAACACCTTGGAGGCGTGCTTTGGACGTGCCCTGGACGTGCTCTGGACGTGCCGTGGCACGTTCCGGTAGGTGAAACCTAGTTTTTGTAGGTGAAACCTTGTCAACAAAATGTAAATTATTGTCTTCCTTGTTTTAGTGTTCTTTGTGGCATTCGCACGCCGTGAGATTGTGGCATGCACACTGTCGAACACCTTTGTGAGCGCGCTCTGGGCACGCCCGATTGTGGCATTCGCACGCCGTCGGATTAAAAACGAGTTGAAAGAGTTGAAACATTGTCAACTAGGTAGAGGCTTATGTCATCTGTAGACAAAATGCTTTAATTTTTTATTTAACTTACCAAAATTTAAATATTGCTAGTGTTACCAAAATGTAAACATTTGTAACTATTACCTCCAAATGGTGGTAGATTTTTCGCAAACAGAGGCATAGCCTAGTGGCAAAGGGTTGATGCTCCTTTGCCCACCTAAGTTCGAGTCCCCTTGCTCGCAATTTAGGTGTTGCACATTATATGTCCTAGTCCAGTAGCTTTGTGGGTCGGGCATCTCACTATTATAGAATTTCTATAATAGTGAGTTGTCCCATCCATTAAAATATTGCACTTGGACAAATTCTTTTGAATTTTTGAATATTTTTTATATTTTGATTCAACTTTGAATATTTGAATTCAACTTTGATGTACATGTTATTTGTACATGTTATTATGTAGTAGGTTGATCTAACTTGGTCATCCCCATTTCTAATCCTGTCATTTTTCACATCGGTTCTCCAAAATGAGCTACAAATGAGCCCCAAAGGTAGCCCAAACAGCACCATTTCTAATCCTGTCATTTTTTCGACCTTCTCCAAATGATCTCAAACTCTAGGGTTAACATATATTGCACTAATATAGTGTCCTAGAACAATTTTTAACTCAAAACTTGTTTAAAAGTTGGTTTGATTTTAGTTGACCAATTTTTGAAATATTTAAAAAACATCAAAAAATGCAAATCCAGTGCACATGGTCTTAGTTTATCATGTACTAACAGCTCCAACTGATAAACAAGGTCTACATACATATTAAACAAGAAATGCTTCAGTATGGTATGAAATCTCACAACTCAAACTATAGAGTTCATAGTTTGAGATATGTGATTTCACACCATATTGAATCATTTCTTGTTTAATATGTGTCTAGACCTTGTTTATCAGTTGGAGATGTTAGTACATGACAAAATAAGACCATGTGCACTGGATTTGCATTTTTTGAGTTTTTTGAATATTTCATGAATATTTCAAATTCGGTCAAACCCAAGTTTGACCAACATTTAAACAAGTTTTAAATACCAAAATGAAAAACTAAGCCTGGGTCATTCTTAGTCACACCAAAATGAAGCTTTGGTGATTTTTTCAATTTTTTTAAATTTTCAAAACATCAAACCCTCTCTCACTTCCTTGAACTCCCTGCAACTTCGTTCGTGGTAAGTCATTTGTGTGAAGGATTTCTCATGAAAATACTCATATACCAAGTTTATATTTTTTTTCATAACTATGTCATGTAAGTAGACCATGTGCGCTGGTTTTATGTTATTTTGATTTTTTTTGAATTATTTGTGCTCATTTGAATGTTTGGTCAAACTTTGCACAAAACCGTTGACCGACTCAAAATCAAAGTTTATATTTTTTTTGATAACTATGTCATGTAAGTAGACCATGTGCGCTGGTTTTATATTTATTTGATTTTTTTTGAATTACTTATGCTCAACCCTAGCTCATTCCATTGATATCGTGAACGTGTGAATGTTGGAATTGAAATGTGGATATAACAAGTTTTATATTTTTTATAGCAACTTAGTTGCATAAGTAGACCATGTGCGCTGGTTTTATGTTGTTTTGATTTTTGTTGAATTAGTTGTGCTCAACCCTAGCTCATTCCATCGATAGCTTGAATTGTGTGAATGTTTTTCATTTAACTGTGGATATAACAAGTTTTAATTTTTTTTAGCAACGTAGTTGCATAAGTAAACAGTGAGCGAAAGTTTCATATTTATTTGATTTTTCTAAATTATTTATGCTCAACCCTAACTCACTGAAACCCTAAACCCCGTCCGAAACCCCCTGCTTCAGAGCCGTTGATCGCTGGTTAGTGAACGGTTGGATCAGAAGGAAACCCCCGATCCGCGCCACTCCCAGTTCTGCGCTCTGATTGGCCACTCCCAGTTCCGCGCCATTCCTAGAAAAAAAAACTAAATTTGGGCCCAGCAGCAGGATTTGGCCCGCTAATGTTTTTTCCTTGATTAAATTACCGTGCGCCGTTCAACTTTGGGCCCAGCCCAGCCCTTTCTCAGGCCCAGCCGATCGCCTCCCGTTCCCCTCCCTATATCCACTGTGTCGTACCCTAGCTATTATCCAGATCCACTCTCGCCGCCGGCCACGCAATCCAGCCCCTCCGCCACAGATCAAGCCCCGACGTGCGACGAGGATGAGGCCTGGAGGTTCCTGCTCGCGCGGCGGCCATTCCGGCCGCGGAAACGGCTCCGACGAGGAGCGGAGAAGGCAGAAGCGGCCGGCGCCCGCTGACCCCGTACGGGCTAAGCTGGTTGCTTCCGACGCCGGTCGGAAGCGCGGCGCTCGCGCGTGGACGAATCTGGGGGGGAGGTGCCGCCTGCGTACGCCCGCGCGAAGTGGAGGAGTACGACCGCGCGATGGCGGCGGCGGCGAGAGGCACGGGGAGCTCCTCTGGCGCGGGGACCTCCGCCATCGCACGAGCACCGCTGCCGCCGCCGAAGAGGGAGGAGGAGGAGCAGCAGGGCGCGGCACCGCGCGCCTGGCGCGGGTATCTGCCGGGGGACTTCGTCGACGACATCGACCTCGACTGGGTCACCGCGAGCTCCTCGAGCGCACCAAGGACGAGCAGAAGCAGCTCGAGGCCGACCGGGAGATGAAGAAGAAGCTCTACGAGTACCAGTTCCGCCATGCCATCGAGGAGTCCAAGGCAGACATCCCATGGGCGCAACCGACTCCGACTCTGACTCCGGCTGAGCGGCGCCGCCGCCTCGTCGCCGCAGCACCCCTGGGGCTCAGGTGAGCCCAATTTTGGATGGATCGATGGGGGTTGGAGCTGCGGTTGATGTCCGTCCTCATAGCTAAGAACTAACCCAAGAACTACTATGTTTGCTTGCCCGTGCGGCTTTTGCTCCGACGAGCCGCCGTTAAAACTACTCTGTTTGTAATAGTACTTTAATTATCTACTATATTTGCTTGTCTGTTTGTTAATTAGAGTTCGGTTCAATGTGTATTGGTTCGGTTTAATTTGAGTTATTGTCTGATCGGAGCTCGCGGCGTTGCGTGCTTCGTCGCTGGAGAGAAGAGGGAGGATGCGCGCGAAAGGGAAAACGGTTTAACCGTCGTCGCTGCTGTCTGGGCCCCACGCTGAAGTGGGTCCCACCAGGCTCCACTAATCCGCGTGGGTCCCACCCCTAATCCTGACGGTGGTTGCGCTTAAGGGCCTTGTTGTGCCTGGGCTATTTTTGCTCAGAGAGATGTCGTATCAGAGCTATTACAACGAACGACGTCGTTCTCCAGTGAATAGAGTGCAAAAACGTCGCACCTGAGCTATTTGCCCATTAAAAGATCAGAGAAATTCCACATCCTGAGTTTTTGAAACCTGTCGTGCCAACAGAAATATATATTATTTAATTTGAAATTGGTGGGGTCGTTGTCTTTGCAAAGGGTCAGTGGAATTAAGCCGTCATTGCGAGGGTACATTACAGAGGAGTTGAGGACTCGGTCACCCTGACGAAAAGGACCACCGCGCATGAGAATCACATTCATGCCAATGCAAACATAAAAAAGTTTCAGATGTGAGGATAAGAGGAAATAAACTAAACTCCCAAGAATCAACAAGTTTTAGATGCGACCATATAAAGAGCAAGCAAGCAGGTAGATCAAGCACAATTGCTGGATGTATTCAGCACAAACAGAAATATAAACTTCAAGACTATACATTGTGAAATATAGTCTCCTAATTAGAATGCAGATGACCACAGACCGGAGCTTATATGCAAACTCGTTACTCAGTGCATATCATGCAACAAGTTACTACCGTGTCATTAGAGAACTTGGTAGAGATTAATAATACTTGGAGGTAAAGTCAATCAAAAGAACATGCATATATCTCAAGAAGGAACTTAAACTGATACCTCACCCGCATGATAATACAAATGTTAATGGATGCTCTTTTTATTTTTTCGAAGGATACCTTTACTAATTCGATTTTACTTCCTTTAACGATCTACTAAATCCAGGTTTTATCGTTTTACATTTACAAGAAACAAATAGAGAATAGGTGATGTGTTATTCTTTCTACATGGATATCACAAGCATACCCATACGCACAGAGCCTCAAAATCACGTAGTAGTACATAGAGCAGGAATATATCGTGGATGCTTCAACCAAAACCGAATTGTCAAGTTTCCACAGCTAGTATCATGGCAGGGTTCAGCAAATGCAGTAATCATTTTTATTAACACGTAAAAATTAAGTTCCAGTATATTAACTAACCTTTGGCACGATTTTACATATCAAACAAATCTTTCTTCCCTCAACTCTTCAACCAACGACCGCAATGGGCTCTTCTCACTCTTATCTGTGAGTGAGAACGAAAGGGAATAGTAGTCATCAAAAATTATACTGGAGGAGCAGACAATATAACCCATTCCTGCAGAATACTATAACCACTTATAGTAGCGCAGTACTACTCATCAGTGATCACAAACAATAAGGAAAAATCAAATGGTGATACACTTAACGACTTCTGTTTGATATTTATCAGTGCATCATAATTCAAATTGGCAACACCTTCTGTAGTGCTTGCATCCCTTTGCATTGCAAAATCATAGAGTGGCCTCGTGGCTGTCCTAGGCAACATGATTAACCTTCAAATCATATATTTTAAGGTTGTTTTAAAATGTATTCGATGCATCTTCAAACTATCATCATAATTGAATTGTCAATAGTAACGGAAGTAACACATCGAAGCAAACATATGAGGGGTCAGGGGATCCAAATAATTCGACTTGGATAATGAGCCATCTAGAATTTTACTATAGTAAATAGGAACCAAAAACTGTGAGGACGCAAATCCTCACCAGAAAGAGATCATGGCCCTGCTTTCTGCTGGTGTACGCCCTGCTTGCTGTCAAGTGGCTGCTTGACATTGCTGTGGGCCACAGCTTGGCGGAGCATGCGGACTGCCTGGAAGCCTGGCCTTCTTCTCGGATGGTGTTCAACTTGGTGGAGCACGGCTTGACCCGTGCCGCGCCCGCGCCGCTGGCTCGATCTGGACCATGCGGATCTGGCCGGCCGCGACGCTCTGCCTGGTCGGTGATGCCATGTGATCTCAGGGGCGATTCTTCCTGTGAGAAAAAGTAGGGGATGTAGAAAATTGGAGACGGGGAGGCGTGCGAGGATAGACAGCGTGCCGCCGCCGGCCGGCCGGAGGAACGCGGCGCAGCCAACCCTAGATCTTCCTGCGAGCCACCGCACTGAACGCGTGCGTGAACTGCGCCCCACTGCCCAGCGTTGTACCACGCCGCCCGTGGTAGACGACCGAGGTGGGCGACGGCGTCGCTCGCTCGAGAAGGATCAGTAGGTCTTCCAGGCGCGTGCGAGCAAGGGCGAGCGAAGGGCAGACGGCTGTGATACGCCCAATCGTCTGCCCATCGATCGGGCGATCGGCGGGGGCAGTTTGACGTACGAAGGTACGTCCAACCCTCATTTAATAGTAAAGAAATTCCCCTCATAATTATACTAATGAAACATGAGAACTTTCTCAAATAGGGCATAGTTGCTAAACATGAGCACAAACATGATAACTATGAAACTGCATGTACTAAACATGAGCACAACTTTAATAAAGGATAGTAGTGTTCCCCCTTTCTTTATTTTTTCCTTTTTTTTCTTTTTTTCTTTTTTTCTTTTTTCTATTTCACTTTTCAATGGCCTCCATGGCTCTTTTCTGACAGGGGCAATTACTCTAAAAATGACAACACACTTTTTTACAAATAACTCATAACAACATAACATGACGTATAAAACTGTATGCCTCTGCCAATGTAGCGGAATGTGCAATGATCTGCGTAACATGGGTAAATCACACATCAGCTATATAGAATCATGCAAGGCAATAAATAAATGATGAATGACAACAAGTCATGTAATGTAAAATGGAAGTTGCATGGCAATATATCTCGGAACAGCTATGAAAATTCTGTGGTAGGTAGTTATGGTGTCTGTTTTGAGGAAGATGTATGGCCTTATGTGTAGGAGAATAAGATGAAGTCCTCCCACGGGTTTTGGATGTACTGGCGAAGTATGCACCAACTCTCATTGTGAGAAAAGGGCAATGCACAGCACCGAAGAGGCTAGCATATTTGGGTGGTGGAAGTGCCATAAACCGTAGCTTAACATTAGTAAAAAAGAACTCACAAGTTTATTGCAAACAACTAGCAGGTTCAACATTAAGAGCATGATTAAAATTTACACCAAGGAGGGTCGTTCACGGCGGCACACGATAGGTTGGGCAAGGAAGTTGTGTCGGTTCGGTTTAGGGTTTCCCGTGCTCCGGCGATTGCGGATCCCAAACGTCCTCGACGAGATCTGGTGACGGCGATCATCGCCCTCGCCACCCTCTCCTCTCGTGTCACCGTCCTCCTCGTCGCTACCATCGTCGCTACTTGGGGCTTTGGGTCATGGCGAGGGAGGATGCAACTCGGAAGGAAGTTCCTACTAGCGATTCGGTGGCGGCCGGGAAACTGGCGATCCACACCACCGATCAGCCACGAAGCAGTGCTACGCCCCCGGGATCACCCAATTCCGGCGACGGAGTGGCGGAGATGCTGGGACGGTTAAAGCTTACATCTCAGGAGGCGGATGCGTTCGTCCTGGAGGATGGCGACACAGCCGATCTGGGATGCCCCGAGTAGGCGCTGGTGGGGAAGGTGTTGAACCCCAATAAACTTCACATCTCTACGATCCGGGCGGCTCTACGTCCTGCATGGGGGAATCCTAAGGGGCTTGAGCTGCGTCCAATGGGGGCCAACATGTTCCTGGCCGAATTTGCTCGCCAAGCTGACAAGACTCGTGTCCAGAATGGACCACCGTGGACGGTTGGGAGACATGCCGTCATCCTTTCAGAGTTTGATCCACGGGTGAAGCCGACGGATTTCAGGTTTGATCATCTGTCTGTTTGGGCGCGGATTATGCATCTCCCTTTTGGTCTTATGAATGATCAACGTGGCAAAGGATTTGCTAGCAAATTTGGTTATGTGGAGAAGATGGATGTGGATGCTAATGGACGCGCATGGGGCGATTACCTCCGGGTTAGGGTCAGAATTAACATTACTGAACCTCTGTTCCGTTGTCTGTCGGTGTACTCACAAAGCAGGAAGATGACTGATTATTACGGTGTGAGGTATGAGAACCTCCCAATTTTTTGTTACTCTTGTGGGTTGATTGGGCACTCATCCTTGTGCTGCCCCAACACCTGCGGAAAGAGATGATGATGGTTTGTTGCCGTATCATGGCCATCGGATCCGTGTTCCTAATGAGAGGAAGAAACAGCAGACTGGTGATAGCGCTGGCCACAGCTTCTCGAACGGTCAGAGTTCTGGGTCTGGTGGTGGACGTGCTGGTCCATCGTTGCAGACACAATCAGCGTCGGCTCGCGACGTGCCTGTCAAAGAAACAACAAGGGAGACCACCTCACCGGGGAAGGACAAAACACCAAAGGAAAGGAAGAACCAATCTGGTCCCAACAAGGCTGTGGTGTTGTCAAGGGATGCCCCTCGTGTAAGTGGGCAGAAACGTAAGGTGTATCGAGTCAAAACAGTACTCCTCAATCTGATGGTGAACTTGTGCATGTCCCAGTTTCTGTGGCTGCTTCAGTGGACCATCTTGCGCTGGCCCTTGTCTTGCCTGCCACACAGGACAAGGAAAATGATCAGGTGGCAACATCGGACAAGAAACAGAAGAAATGTGCCATTGGGGCATCATCAGGATCGGCGGATCAGGCGGCGACTGCGGAGCAGTCCCGCCGGACGCAATGAGTATCTTATGTTTGAACTGCCGGGGCCTGGGGTCGGACTCGGTGGTTGGCGAAATCCGCTGGCTTGTGCGGAAATACCGACCCGCCTTCCTCTTCCTTTCTGAACGAAGATGAAGGACACCAAGGCGCAAAATTTCATGTGGTCGTTTGGTTATTCTGGGAGTTTTGCTGTCAGTGCTGCGGGCCTAAGTGGGGGTCTCGCTCTATTCTGGTTACATGATTACACGGTATCTCTTAAAGGTTTCAATTCCCATTGCATCGATGTGATGATCTCCTCCTACCAAATGACACCGTGGCGTGCAACCTTTGTGTATGGTGAACCGCGCAGGGATCAAAGACATGAGTTATGGGCTCTTCTTCGTCGGCTTCGGTCGGAGTGGAATGGTCCTTGGATCTGCTGTGGCGATTTCAACGAAGCTTTGCATCAAGATGAGCATATGGGATCAGCTTTGAGATCGGAAGCTCAAATGGCCTCTTTCAGAGAGTGCCTTGACGATTGTGGCATAATGGACCTTGGTTTCTCTGGACCAAAATTCACATGGAACAACCGTCAACAAGGTGATGCTCATGTCAAAGTCTGCCTTGATCGAGCTGTTGCTAATGGGGCCTTCAAGACATCTTTTGAGGATTATTCAGTGGAGAATGTCATTACAACAGCTACAGATCATTTTGCCATTTTCATTAATCCCGTCTTGACCAGCAGGCAGAAATCTGGCCCGGTCCAGCATGGCTTTCGCTTTGAAGCAGCTTGGCTCAGGGCTGAGGACTATAAAGGGACGGTGGAAAAGGCTTGGGTCGAGAGTGGAGATGGGACGCCGTCGCTTCAGAACACCTGGGATACTCTCCACGGTGTAGCCTAGTCTCTCCGGAAATGGAGTCGAGACTCATTTGGGAATGTTCAGAAACATATTCAGAAATCTGAACAGAAGTTAAAAGCTTTGCGAATGGAGGAGCAAGCAAACAATTCAACAGAGATTCGTAAGGTTGAGAAAGAGCTATGTGAACTTTTTGAGAGAGAAGAAATCATGGCTCGTCAGAGGTCCAGAGTGGAATGGCTCCGCGAAGGTGACCGTAATACTGCCTTTTTTCATGCTAGAGCTTCAGCAAGGAAAAGAGTGAATAAAATCAAAGTTCTAGAGAGAGAAAATGGTTCAAGATGTGACAACATGGAGGAATTAAAGGGTATGGTTCAGAAATTTTATGGTGATCTTTTTTCTTCTGAACCTGCTTTGTCGATGGATGACGTACTTGATTGTATCCCACATAAAGTGACACATGATATGAATGTGGAACTACTGCGGGATTACACTAATGAGGAGATCAAGAATGCCTTGTTTCAGATGGGACCGACCAAAGCCCCGGGCCCCGACGGCTTTCCTGCTCTCTTCTATCAAACACACTGGAGTTTCTTTGAACAGGAGATTTGTCAAGCTGTTCGAAGTTTCTTGACTGGGCGAAATATTCCTGAAGGTTTCTGTGATTCTATTATTGTTTTGATCCCTAAAATCACTAATCCGATTCATCTCAAGAATTTCAGACCTATCAGTTTATGCAACGTCCTTTACAAGATTGCTTCAAAGGTCCTGGGAAATCGCTTGAAGCTTATTCTGCCCTCTGTTGTGTCTGAGAACCAAAGTGCCTTTGTGCCTGGTCGGCTCATCACTGATAATGCACTCATTGCTTATGAATGCTTACATACCATCAGACAACAACATGCCAAGCGGCCATTTTTTGCCCTCAAAGTTGATATGATGAAGGCTTATGACCGAGTGGAATGGAACTACTTATCTGGTTGTCTCCAAAAACTGGGCTTTGATCAGCAGTGGATTAATACCATGATGCGATGTGTTACAAATGTTCGGTACGCTGTTCGGATCAATGGTGAATTGACTGATCCGGTTATCCCTACTCGAGGTATCCGTCAAGGGGATCCCATCAGTCCCTATCTCTTCCTATTATGTACGGAAGGATTGTCCTGTATTCTGCAAAGAAAGGAGGCTCAAGGTATGCTACAAGGTCTACGTAATGGTCGACTTGGTCCTCCTATATCACATTTACTGTTTGCAGATGATAGTATTTTCTTCGCCCGTTTTGATGGAAGAAGTGTCGATGCTTTGAAAGAGGCTCTGGACAGTTATTGTGAGGGTTCTAGACAGAAGGTGAATCTTGATAAGTCTTCTATCTTTTTTGGACGCCATTGTCCGGCTTTGGTCAAACAGGAGGTAATTGACACGATGAATGTCCATAATGAGGCCCTTCAAAATTCCTATTTGGGCATGCCAACGGAGGTGGGTCGATCGCCGAAGAACACCTTCAAGTACCTCCATGATCGCATGTGGCAACAGATGAATAGTGCCTCCGGCAAACCGTTGTCTCGAGCTGGGAAGGAGGCTTGGCTAAAATCGGTTATCGAAGCAATTCCTACCTTCGTCATGAGTTGTTTTCAACTGCCAATCTCCACATGTGATGATATGAGGAAATCCATTGCAAACGATTGGTGGGGTGTGAAAGATGGCAAGAAAAAGATTCATTGGCGTTCATGGAAATGGTTGACTATTCCCAAGGATCTTGGAGGTTTGGGTTTCCGAGATTTAGAGCTATTTAATCAGGCTATGTTGGGCCGTCAAGTATGGAGATTGATTACAGATCCTTCTTCTCTCTGTGCACGAGTGCTCAAAGCACGTTATTTTCCGGACTGTGATTTTTGGGAGGCTCCGATCCCAAGGTCTGCATCGTACACTTGGAGAAGTATCCTTTTTGGGAAACAATTGGTGGCCAAAGGCTTAAGATGGGGAATCGGTGATGGAAAACGGGTAAAGATTTTGTCAGATCATTGGATTCCAGATCTTCCGCCACATCGGCTGCACCCTATTGCTGAGATCACGGATGATCAAACAGTGGCTTCTTTGATGACAGTGGATGCTAAGAGTTGGAACCACAATACTGTCCATGCTCTGTTCGATAGGGAAACAACAAAAAAGATCATGCTGGTTCCCATCAGTCGCCATGGAGGTGAGGATTTTGCCTCTTGGCCGCACACCCGTTTTGGTTCCTACTCAGTTCGGTCAGCTTACAACCTTGCTCGTTCTGCTCGTGCTTTGTCCACCTCGGGTTCTTCTTCAAGTTGTCAGGATGAAGTAAAACTGTGGAAGAAATTGTGGTCGTCAAAGGCCCCTGGCAAGATGAAAATCACCTCGTGGCACTTCGCTCATAACTGTTTGCCAAGTGGGCTACAGCTTCGTCGAAGGGGAGATCCTAAAGCTGGGGCTTGCATCTTTTGCAGCAGAGATGAAACGGTGGAGCATGCACTTCTTACCTGCACCTTTGCGCGGGCGGTGTGGGAAGACGTTCGGGCTGAATTTCCGGTCCAACTTTGCTGGCAGCAGTTCACGTCTCCGCGCGCATGGGTGCTAGAATTTCTGGCTCGTTGCTCGGACATGGAAGCAACTACGGTTATGACGACTATGTGGCATATCTGGGATGTACGAAACAAAGTTCGGGAGGGCGAATCACTTATGCACCCCGGCTCCATTGCTACCAAAGTGAAGGTATACATCAATCTGATTTCGCAGCATCTCTATAAACCTAATACCAAACATAGGCGTGAGTCCTCGAGGACTGATAAGTGGTCTCCGCCGCCGGTTGGTATGGTTATGGTGAATTCCGATGCGGCAATCTTCGCGTCCTCCAATAGCATGGGTTTTGGGATTGTTATCCGGGATCACAATGGATTATTCCTTGCTGCTTGCGGTGAGCATGTCGTTGGGGTAACATCTCCTGAACTCGCTGAAGCTCTTGCTCTTCGGCGTGCTCTGTCCTTTGCTGTTGAAGAAGGTTTTGGGCGTTTACTGTTGGCGTCAGACTGCCTGTCGGTTATCCAGCGAGTTACCTGTTCTGAGGTTGATCGATCGACGCTTGGTGCTGTCACGGAAGACATTAAATGTCTAGCTTGTTTGGTTCCCTCTTGTTCCTTTATCCATGTGTTTCGAGGTGCCAATGCTTCAGCTCACTTCCTAGCTAGAGCTTGTGAATTTTCTAGTCTCGTGTCACGTGGTGTTGCTCCGGATTGCATCCAGGAGCAAATTTGTAAATACATTATGGTTATCTGATCAATAAAGTATCGTGTTGTTTTAAAAAAAAGTACCCCGCTAGATCCCTCGACCTTCAGCACACAACGATGTTATTACAAATTACCTTTAGACAGGGAAATCTATCAAGACCAACTACACCTTCAACAATTATAGAGTGTTTGTAGTACGGTACCAGTTTTAAAGCAACAACCCACTGATAATTTTAACTTAAGTGACCAGTAAGCATTACCATCTATTTTTAATACCTCAAAACGTTTGCAAAGAATCGTGTTATCAATGTTCAATGATTTACAAGACTATGTAAGCATTTTTATACCACTACCAATAGCATTTTCTGAACCAACATATTAACCTACTCTCCAAACAAATATAAGTGAAACAAGGGAGTTCTTTCTATAAAAGAACTAATAGCTCTGAACAAGAGATGCATGAAAAACAAGAGCTAGAAACTTAACATAGCCCAAACAGAATACTCAATAACTATAAGTGAAGAACAAGAGTATTCTAATAAAAAAGGGGAGCGTGTCTCTCTTCCAAATAAGATAATTAGGATCCAACATTGATATGACCAGAGAACAAAACAAACACAAAACAGAAAACAAAAACACACTGACGCTCCAAGAAAAGTACATATGATGTGAAGAAATAAAAATATAGTCTCACTAGAGATGACCTGATAGATTGTTGATGAAGAAGGGGATAGGCATCTCCAAGCTTAGATGCTTGAGTCTTCTTGAAATATGCTGGGAGATTCATGTGAGCCGCCCCAAGCTTAATCTCTTCACTCTTCTTGATCTTGTAATATCATCCTCCTCTCTTAACACTTGAAAACTTTCTTCACACCAAAATCTCTCATAAACTTCATTAGAGGGGTTAGTACTCAAAAACTTTAGTCCATTTTGGTTCTGTAGACACACATTGCAAGAACTCAATAAAACATTAGGTACAACCCTCCACGTCTGAAGAACCTTACTTAAAGTCCGCAAGAGACAATGCAAAAAACAGAGACATAATCTGTGAAAACAGAACAGTTAGTAAAGATGAATTTTGTCGAGACACTTCCGTTGCTCAAATCGGAAAATGATAGACTAACGAAAGATGCGTACATATATCAGGAGTATGCACAAAAAATTGCAGAATTTTTCGATTTTTTTCCTGATTTTCTACGAAAGAAAAGGTGATGTTCAGAAATCTGTTTCGGGCAGAAAACCCAATTTTAGCAGCATCTTGTCTTTAGAGGCTCTTCTTGGCACAAAAAACAGCAAATAAAAGATATAAAGGAATTGTTACAGAAGTAAACAAATTCCTTGACTCAACAAAATAAAATAACAGCAAATAAAACATGGGTTATCTCCCACAAGTGCTTTTCTTTAAAACCTTTTAGCTAGGTTTCAGATTTTTAATGATGCTCACATAAGAATAGAAACATGAAGCAAAAAGGGAGCATCAAGAAGCAAATTTGAAATACACTTAAGCCTAACCCACTTCCTATGCATAGGAATCTTGTAAACAAATAAATCCATGGAGAACATAGTGACAAGCATAAGAAGATAAAACAAAAGTAACTTCAAAACTTGCATCTTAAAGAGAGGTGTTTTTGTAACATGAACACTCCTACAACCATATTTTCCTCTCTCATAATAATTTACAGTAGCATCATGAACAAACTCAACAATATAACCATCACATAAAGCATGTTTTTCATGATCTACAAATACATAATTTTTATCAAGCTCCAAGATAGTGGGATTAAAAATTTCAAACCCACTTTTAACAATTTTAAAACAAGATGATTGATCACTCTCAAGAGGTAAGGGACTCCATATAGATAAAGTCAAGACCTCTCCAATCCCATTTTCAGCAGTAGTAGTACAATTAATATTATCAGGTAACATAGGACCATCATCTAGAGCTTTATCATAAATATTTTCTATGCAAACTTTCTCATTACCATGCATTTCGAAATTAGGCACAAATAAAGTATTATCATAAGATTTATCAAAATAGCATGAATTATCATACATAGCAGTAGCATAGTTATTTGCACATGTTTCATTCATTGGAGATATTCCAAGAGAATCCACAGGAACATAGCATTCATCCTCCCTTTGTAAGCATGGAGGACAATCAAATAGTGTAAGAGTTAAAGAGTTACTATCATTAGAAGGTAGATCCTTCTTTTGTTCTTCACTCTCCTCCTCTTTTTCATTCAATGAGCTTTTAGCTTCAGCAATTTATTCTTCCACAGGTTCCTGCAAATTGTTAGTACATTCTTGTGTATTAATGAGTCTCTCTTTATAATCAATGATATACAAATTATTGCTGATATTTTCTAAGCAATGATCAAGGATAAAAGAGACCGTTTCTTTAAGTTTATTACAAGCAACACAAGTTTCATAATTTTTAGCCATGAAGGAATCTATCTCAGAAGCTCCCATAAATGTGACAAATTGTCCTACTTGTTCAGCTCCCAGATAAGCATAGTTATAACAATGACAGTTCATAATTATAACTTCTTTACTAAAGCCACATTGGAATTTAAGATGTTTATCAAGTTGTTTAGAGAAACAATTTATATCATGGAGTTCAAGCAAAACTTCAGCAATTTTAATTAACCTTTTTAACATGCCTCTCAAGATTTTACCCTCTCTTGATTCTCTATACTTTATATATAGTTCTTTAGCTTCCATAAACATAGCATGTTCTTCCATAGCAACAGTTTTTTTAAATTTTTGGTTTTTAAATTTTTATGGATTTTTGAGTATAAAAGAAAAACAAAACAAAACAAAAACAAACTAAACAAAAGTAAACTAAGCAAAATAAAACTAGATAAAATTAAACTAGACAAAACAAAATAAAATAAAAACAGAGAGAGAGGTAGAGAGTACTCCCCAGGTGAACTTATGAGTAGAGCTATGCTCCCCGGCAACATCGCCAGAAAATAGTCTTGATGACCCACAAGTATAGGGGATTGCAACAGTCTTCGAGGGAAGTAAAACACAAATTTATTGATTCGACACAAGGGGAGCCAAAGAATACTTATAAGCCTTAGCAGCTGAGTTGTCAGATCAGCCACACCTGGAAAAGCACAAGTAACAGGGGTGATGTGAAAGCAGCAGTAATATGAGAGAAGTAGTAACAGTAACCCAGAGGCAATGGCGTCAGAAAATAGCTGGTGCGTAGTTGACAGGGGAGCAATGATGATTAAATATGGACCGGGGTTCCAGCTATCTACACTAGTGGTAACTCTCCAAACAAAGCATGTGTTGGGTGAACAAATTACAGTTGGGCAATTGATAAAATTGTGTGGGCATGGCAATGCATATTATGACAAGATAAAGTTCACTATATTATTTAATTGGGCATTACAACAAAGTATATAGACTTGCTATCCAATGCATCTATGCCTAAATAATCCACCTTCAGGTCAGCATCCGCATCACTTCAAGTATTAAGTTGCAAACAATAGATTATTGCATGAAGTAAAGTGTGTAATGTAAACAAAGCTAATGACTGTAGACATAGCATCATTGTTTTATCCCTAGTGGCAACAGCACATCCACAACCTTAGACATTTCTGTCACTGGACCAGATTTCTGTAGACATGAACGCACTATCTAGCATAAATACTCCCTCTTGGAGATACAAGCAACTACTTGATCATGGTAACCACAAGTACCAGAGAGCATGCAAGATCTTAAATAAAACATAAGTATGATAACATGATGAACAAACTGATCATAATTCCACAATTCATCGGATCCCAACAAACACAACATCTATTACATCAGACTGATAAGTGGTCTCCGCCGCCGGTTGGTATGGTTATGGTGAATTCCGATGCGGTGATCTTCGCGTCCTCAAATAGCATGGGTTTTGGGATTGTTATCCGGGATCACAATGGATTATTCCTTGCTGCTTGCGGTGAGCATGTCGTTGGGGTAACATCTGCTGAACTCGCTGAAGCTCTTGCTCTTCGGCGTGCTCTGTCCTTTGCCGTTGAAGAAGGTTTTGGGCGTTTACTGTTGGCGTCAGACTGCCTGTCGGTTATCCAGCGAGTTACCTGTTCTGAGGTTGATCGATCGGCGCTTGGTGCTGTCACGGAAGACATTAAACGTCTAGCTTGTTTGGTTCCCTCTTGTTCCTTTATCCATGTGTTTCGAGGTGCCAACGCTTCAGCTCACTTCCTAGCTACAGCTTGTGAATTTTCTAGTCTCGTGTCACGTGGTGTTGCTCCGGATTGCATCCAGGAGCAAATTTGTAAATACATTATGGTTATCTGATCAATAAAGTATCGTGTTGTTTTCAAAAAAAAAGTACCCCGCTAGATCCCTCGACCTTCAGCACACAACGATGTTATTACAAATTACCTTTAGACAGGGAAATCTATAAAGACCAACTACACCTTCAACAATTATAGTAGTGTTTGTAGTACGGTACCAGTTTTAAAGCAACAACCCACTAATAATTTTAACTTAAGTGACCAGTAAGCGTTACCATCTATTTTTAATACCTCAAAACGTTCGCAAAGAATCATGTTATCAATGTTCAATGATCTACAAGACTATGTAAGCATTTTTATACCACTACCACATGCATAGCATTTTCTGAACCAACATATTAACCTACTCTCCAAACAAATATAAGTGAAACAAGGGAGTTCTTTCTATAAAAGAAACTAATAGCTCTGAACAAGAGATGCATGAAAAACAAGAGCTAGAAACTTAACATAGCCCAAACAGAATACTCAATAACTATAAGTGAAGAACAGGAGTATTCTAATGAAAAAGCGGAGCGTGTCTCTCTCCCAAACAAGATAATTAGGATCCAACATTGATATGATCAGAGAACAAAACAAACACAAAATAGAAAACAAAAACACACTGACGCTCCCAGAAAAGTACATATGATGTGAAGAAATAAAAATATAGTCTCACTAGAGATGACCTGATAGATTGTTGATGAAGAAGGGGATAGACATCTCCAAGCTTAGATGCTTGAGTCTTCTTAAAATATGCTGGGAGATTCATGTGAGCCTCCCCAAGCTTAATCTCTTCACTCTTGTTGATCTTGTAATATCATCCTCCTCTCTTAACACTTGAAAACTTTCTTCACACCAAAATCTCTCATAAACTTCATTAGAGGGGTTAGTACTCAATTTTTTTAATCCATTTTGGTTCCGTAGACACAAATTGCAAGAATTCAATAAAACATTAGGTACAGCCCTCCACGTCTGAAGAACCTTACTTAAAGTCCGCAAGAGACAATGCAAAAAACAGAGACAGAATCTGTGAAAACAGAACAGTCAGTAAAGATGAATTTTGTGGAGACACTTCCGTTGCTCAAATCGGAAAATGATAGACTAACGAAAGATGCGTACATATATCTGGAGTATGCACAAAAAATTGCAGAATTTTTCGATTTTTTTCCTGATTTTCTACGAAAGAAAAGGTGACGTTCAGAAATCTGTTTCGGGCAGAAAACCCAATTTTAGCAGCTTCTTGTCTTTAGAGACTCTTCTTGGCACAAAAAACAGCAAATAAAAAATCCAAAGTAATTGTTACAGAAGTAAACAAATTCCTTGACTCAATAAAATAAAATAAAATAACAGCAAATAAAACATGGGTTATCTCCCACAAGTGCTTTTCTTTAAAGCCTTTTAGCTCGGTTTCAGATTTTTAATGATGCTCACATAAGAATAGAAACATGAAGCAAAAAGGGAGCATCAAGAAGCAAATTTGAAATACACTTAAGCCTAACCCATTTCCTATGCAGAGGAATCTTGTAAACAAATAAATCCATGGAGAACATAGTGACAAGCATAAGAAGATAAAACAAAAGTAACTTCAGAACTTGCATCTTAAAGAGAGGTGTTTTTGTAACATGAACTCTCCTACAACCATATTTTCCTCTCTCATAATAATTTACAGTAGCATCATGAACAAACTCAACAATATAACCATCACATAAAGCATGTTTTTCATGATCTACAAATACATAATTTTTATCAAGCTCCAAGATAGTGGGATTAAAAATTTCAAACCCACTTTTAACAATTTTAAAACAAGATGATTGATCACTCTCAAGAGGTAAGGGACTCCATATAGATAAAGTCAAGACCTCTCCAATCCCATTTTCAGTAGTAGTACAATTAATATTATCAGGTAACATAGGACCATCATCTAGAGCTTTATCATAAATATTTTCTATGCAAACTTTCTCATTACCATGCATTTCGAAATTAGGCACAAATAAAGTATTATCATAAGATTTATCAAAATAGCATGAATTATCATACATAGCAGTAGCATAGTTATTTGCACATGTTTCATTCATTGGAGATATTCCAAGAGAATCCACAGGAACATAGCATTCATCCTCCCTTTGTAAGCATGGAGGACAATCAAATAGTGTAAGAGTTAAAGAGTTACTATCATTAGAAGGTAGATCCTTCTTTTGTTCTTCACTCTCCTCCTCTTTTTTATTCAATGAGCTTTTAGCTTCAGCAGTTTCTTCTTCCACAGGTTCCTGCAAATTGTGAGTACATTCTTGTGTATTAGTGAGTCTCTCTTTATAATCAATGATATACAAATTATTGCTGATATTTTCTAAGCAATGATCAAGGATAAAAGAGACCGTTTCTTTAAGTTTATTACAAGCAACACAAGTATCATAATTTTTTGCCATGAAGGAATCTATCTTGGAAGCTCCCATAAATGTGACAAATTGTCCTACTTGTTCAGCTCCCAGATAAGCATAGTTATAACAATGACAGTTCATAATTATAACTTCTTTACTAAAGCCACATTGGAATTTAAGATGGTTATCAAGTTGTTCAGAGAAATAATTTATATCATGGAGTTCAAGCAAAACTTCAGCAATTTTATTTAACCTTTTTAACATGCCTCTCAAGATTTTACCCTCTCTTGATTCTCTATACTTTATATATAGTTCTTTAGCTTCCATAAACATAGCATGTTCTTCCATAGCAACAGTTTTTTTAAATTTTCGGTTTTTAAATTTTTATGGATTTTCGAGTATAAAAGAAAAACAAAACAAAAACAAACTAAACAAAAGTAAACTAAGCAAAATAAAACTAGATAAAATTAAACTAGACAAAACAAAATAAAATAAAAACAGAGAGAGAGGTAGAGAGTACTCCCCAGGTGAACTTATGAGTAGAGCTATGCTCACCGGCAACATCGCCAGAAAATAGTCTTGATGACTCACAAGTATAGAGGACTGCAACAGTCTTCGAGGGAAGTAAAACACAATTTTATTGATTCGACACAAGGGGAGTCAAAGAATACTTATAAGACTTAGCAGCTGAGTTGTCAGTTCAGCCACACCTGGAAAAGCACAAGTAACAGGGGTGATGTGAAAGCAGCAGTAATATGAGAGCAGTAGTAACAGTAACCCAGAGGCAATGGCGTCAGAAAATAGCTGGTGCGTAGTTGATAGGGGAGCAATGATGATTAAATATGGACCGGGGTTCTAGCTATCTACACTAGTGGTAACTCTCCAAACAAAGCATGTGTTGGGTGAACAAATTACAGTTGGGCAATTGATAAAATTGTGTGTGCATGACAATGCATATTATGACAAGATAAAGTTCACTGTATTATTTAATTGGGCATTACAACAAAGTATATAGACTAGCTATCCAATGCATCTGTAACATCCCAATTTTTACAAAAATTTAAACTTTTCATTTGCATCATGCATCATGTCATTGCATCATTGTTTGCATTGTGTTTGATTTCAAATTATGAAATTTGGAGAAAATTGTCTCAAAAACAATATTTGCATTTTATCTGCAAATGCTTTTCAAACCTATTTCAAATTTTAAATAAAGTTTTTGAATATTTTATCCCCAATACATGCTAAACATGTGGGGCATGTTTTTACAAAAGTATAGAAATTGGTTTGAGTGGATTTGGTTTTATAAATCAAAAGTTATTTGAATTTTGATTTAAAACAGAAAAGAAAACTGTTTCTGGGAAAAAAATGCGAAACGAACTAAATGGGCCGAGCCCGCCTAGTCTAACGCGGGTGTGCGGTGCATAGAGCAGCCCAGCAGCGTGCAGCCTCTCGCTGACAAGCGGGGCCCGTCTGTCAGCACCATCCTCCAGCCGTGACGAGCACAGACTCGTCCCCGACGCGAACCCTAACCGAATCGTATCCAAATTCGTTGCGATTTTGACGTGATACGCACGCGTGATCGCCCCATATAAACCCCTCGACCCCTCGTGTTTTCGCCCCAAAAAAAATCGACGCGAGAGCCACCAGGCTGCCCACACGGGACCCCGCCGCGCCGCCATTGCCGACGACAAGATCTTCAAATCCCGGTGAGAGCACGGCCACATTGCCTCCCTATCCACCTCCTCGAGCTTCCCCACGTTATTGCGCTTCCTCCTGAACCTTTTCTCGATCGCTTCATGCAGAAGAGACGTCTCGAGCTTCATCGACACCGACGCCGTCCGCGGAAGCAACTCCAGGAGGAAGAAGGAGGACGCTCGCGACTACGCCGTCACCACCATCTGCTTCACCTCGTCGCCCTGAACCCCGCGGTACGCCCCACGAACCGTAGATCGATTTAGATTTTATTCCGGCGATCACCGGCGATGGCGCCGCCGTAGGTACTAGGGTTCCGGCATGTTTTCCGGCGGAAAACGTCGGTCGTTTTGGTACTTTAGATCTAGGTCGTCGGATCGTGGTTCAACGGTGGAGATTAGAAGATCTGCGCGAAGCGGTACCAGCCAACCAGAAGAAGCCACGTCGCCAAGTCATCCGCGAAGCCGCGCCGCATCTGCCCGCGTCCGTCCGCACCCGTCCGCGTCCGCATCGCCCGCAAGAACAGTCAACGGAGGCTCCGCACCAACCAGAAGACGCCACGTCGACGGAGGACTCCAGCGCGAAGATCTTTTCAGTTTTCTTTACGTTTTAGCCCCTGCGCATCACAGATTAGTCCCTGCGATTTAGATCTATTATTAATTTTTACTCGTTTATCCAAAATTTATGAAATTTATATTTTTGGAAAGCTAATAATGTGTAGAAACTTTCTATATGCTTAATTTGAGGTTTGGACGAAATTAATTTAGATAAATTTTAAAAATGGTTTAATTGATATTTTGGCTATAATTTAATTTTAAAAATTGATAATTGAGCAAAATATTTTGCTATATTTTTGTTTGTTTAAGTAATGGCCGTAGCATTGCTCTGTATTTTTGTAGAAGTGTTTTTATGTGTTTTCGCATGTAAATTGTTTTTATTGCTTTTTAGGTGTTTTTTAATAATAAGTAAATTATATTAAAATTGTTCTCCACACTATTTTCGAATAGAAAATTTAGCTAAGTAATTATGACCATGTTATATGCAAAATAACTTAGAAATATTTCACCTCACCGAAATATTTCTTCCTTAGAAAATTTTGGGTAATAAAATGTTGAGAACACTTAGAATTTTTCCTTAGAAATTTTCAACACATTAAAAGTGCTAAACTTGTCCTTAGAATTTTTTTTAGTATCTAGAAAACTCTATCATACCTTTTTCCTTAGAAAATTTTAGCACTTCTTATTTTGTTTACTTTCCTTAGAAATTATTTTGGACATGATGTGTTAGTTGTAGTCCTTAGTTAAATTTCGACCCAAGTGTTAGGACCTTGGTCCTTAGTCATTTTTGGACCTTCTTGATTGTCTTGTTTTAACTTAGAATTATTTCATGGCATGGCATGCATGCATCTCTAGTCCTTAGAAATATTTTGCACATCATGCATGACATATTTTCCTTAGAAGTTTTATGAAAATTGTTTGTTCATTATGTATTGTTTGATGTGTTAGAAACTCCGGAGGGAAACGAGGACTGTTGCAGCTGCTGTTGTTCTGCTTGTTGCCAAGGCAAGTGGCACACCCCCATGAAGTTTTCCTAAGTATTTTATATGCATTACTTAGTGTATTTCTTATATGCATGTGTTGGATAGTATTATGCTATATGCTAAACCCACCATACCTTTACTCTAGTTGTGTCTAGAATCCCTTTTGATAACTTAGTAGATTATTGGATGCTATGCAAATGTGTTTTCTTTAAAGCTAAATTCTACTAAGTAATTTATCACCTGGGTGGACTTGGTTATGAAAAGATGATGGAAAGGTTGAGTGTCATCTCTTAGGGGTGACCTCTAAGGGATGGTCACTTGTGGTTGCCACCCAGGGTATTAAGGGGCCAATGTTTCTCTAAGTGAAGTTGCTTACCGTGCAGCCATTAGTCATATGGGCTCTGGCTAGATGGATTAAGTTGCGTGGACTCGTCCCGACTTGACAGGTGGTGGTAGAATGGTTAGAATGGGAGCGCGTCAAGTCGGTATGGGATGGGAAAATGCTTCTGAAAAGTCTCGTCTCAACTCTCTCCTTTTCCTTAGCACAAATTGAGTGCTTGAGGATAGTTTGGGTTTGTTGGGTCTAATGGTGAAAGTGCACAACCTCTGCAGAGTTAAAAACTAAGTACTTAGCCGTGTCCCCGGTTACGGACAATTTGAGCAGCTGATCAAGGATTCAACGGAGGCTTCATCATTCAAATTTCGAAATTAAAACTTGATGGTGAACAAGGGTAGTTAAGACAATGGTTTTCAAGCCATCTTGTCTCAAAATTTTGAAGGAAAAGTTTTACAAAGTGTTAGGCAAAATTGGCTTTTATGCAAATCAGCCTTCAAACTCCACCAGCCAAATATGCATATAGGTTATAGAGTTATTCCTATATGAGTCCACATAGTGTCACTTGCCAGGATCATTTTTAATGATTCTGACCCACTCTGTTGCAAATATTACTTTGTTGCAGACTTTTCTGACGATGAGTAAGGTCACGTTTGGGTTTCGAGTCTGCAACCAACATGTTTTCGCCTGTGGCGCATCATGAAGATGGAGGCTCTTTGAAGATTTATTTCCGCTGCTTTATTTGTTTTGAGCTAGCTATAAGCTATGCAAAGATGTATCGAACTATTTATTTTTCCAAGTCTGGATCATTCGTGTAATAATTGATACAATGTTGTGATATTCATCTTAAACTGTGTGTGCAAATGAAACGATCCAGGGGTTTGCACTATACACAGGTACCTTGCCATTTTCTAAGTGCAGGTACATTACAGATGGTATCAGAGCATAGTGTTGCCTGTAGGATCGAAACCCTAGGTTTGGTTAGAAATAAGTTGGCCAAAAACTTAATTTATTTACTAAGTATAAAAGCTTCTATGATATATTCTTGCTTTTTCTTCTAAGTACTCGTAATTCTTTACTTATGCATTTATCTCATACTTGTTTCTTCCTAAACTAAAGGATGACGAAGAGGTTCGAGTACATTGACGAGGAGGACTACCCGGTGACCCGCTTCGGCAGCATCATGTTCGACATCCTCAAGCACCTGAAGCTACCTACACCCATGATCAAGGGATGCATCTTGAAGAAGTTCAAAAGAGAAGGCCTTTGGGGAATCAGGGTGTTTCAACAAGGACGTGAAGGCGAAGCACCCATTGAGTACAGAGTAATGGGAGTCTCCATGGAGAGAGGAATCGACATCATCATGCAACACGTGATAGCTTGCCTTTGTGGACGCTACTCCAAGGAATTGGAGGGGCACTACTCCTTCCCTTTTGGAAGGCGTGACGATGAAGGATCACCCTTCTGCTATGGCACCGAGAACATGGGCAAAGATGAGTTCGTGAGCGACTATTTCCAAGGCTTAGAACTCTTAGTCCATGATCTTTACTTTGATACCAGTGAGGAACTCCACAAGAATGATGAGCTTTGCGCCCAAGTCCAAGTGAATGATGAGAAGATAAAAGAGCAAGAAGAGAAGACCAAGGAGCTAGAAGAGAAGTTCAAGGCCCAAGAGAAGAAATTCATAAGTCAAGAGAAGAGAGTCAAGCAAAGAAACAAGCAAATAAGGGACTTGAAGGAAGAACTCTCCACCAATGATGTGGAGCTTGAAGCTGATTGTGACTTGATCAAGCGACTTCGTGCTGAGAAGAAGGAACTCCAAGAGAGAAACGCAGAATTGGAGAAGGAAGTGAAGGATCTCAGAAGCGTGCTTATTCAGGAAGGCTTTGAAATCCAAGAATTTGAAGAAGAAGTAGATGAAGGCGCCATGATTGAGGACTAGGATAGTTAGTGAGACTACCATTTTACCTTACGCACCATTTTACCTTACGCCTTTTAAATTTTCGAATTTTAGTTTGGAACTACCAACTTGTGGTAGGACAATACCTAGTACCCTTTGATGTTGTTCGAATTGAAGACAAGAGAAAATTTGGAGTTGAAGTTTTGCTTGATTGCTTTCTATGTGATGCTTGTATGGGTAGAATTATTTCTCATAGACCTGTCTATCTTTTACTCACCTATGCTAAAACCACAGATGCCTCCCCGTCGTGACAACAACAACAACAACAACAACAACAACGAAGCTATGATGCAACAGATGATGGCAGCCCAGACTCAGCTGATGACCATGATGGCACAATTCATGGCAAATCAACATGGACCACCACCACCACCTCCTCCCCAAGTGGACAGACTTGCCAGGTTCCTTAGGCTTAGGCCAAACAAGTTCTCAACTACAACTGACCCAATTGTGGCTGATGACTGGCTGCGTTCTGTGCAAAAGGATCTGGTGACAGCTGAATGTGAAGATGCTGAGAAAATTAGGTTCACCGCACATCTGCTTGAAGGACCTGCAGCCCAATGGTGGGAAACTTATCAGATTACTCACCCATTGGACACTTTGACTTGGGAGGAATTCAAGGAAGGATTTCGTAATGCTCATATCTCCACAGGCATTATGAATCTGAAACAGGAAGAGTTCCGCAATCTGCGTCAGGGGAACAGAAGTCTTAAGGAGTACATGGATGACTTTCATGCCTTGTCTCGATATGCTCCTGAGGACGTTGACACAGATGTAAAGAGGAAGGCTAAATTTCTCAAGGGACTAAGTGATGAGCTGAAGATACCTTTGACTGTGGCTATGCTCCAACTTATCAGACACTTCTTGATCAGGCAATCACCCTTGAGGATAGCATGAAGAAAGCTGAAAACAGGAAGAGGAAGATGAATTCAAACAAGCACCACTCTGAACCCTCATTTAAGAAGCACTTTGTTCATGATGGGAACCATGGTCATAATGGGGGCAACTTTCACAAACCCCATGCTCACAATCACAATGGAGGATTCAAGGGAAACAATGGAGGATCAAATGGAGGACACAGGGGAAATGGACATGCTGGACATAACCATAACAATGGACAGCATCGCCCAAATTCTGAACCCAAGAAAGATCTCAGCCAGGTGCTCTGCTACAAGTGCAACAACAAGGGACATTATGCTAATGAATGCCCTGAGAAGAGAGTGGACACTCCTAGCAAGCCCAATCCTTTCAACAAGGGACATGTGAACCACATCAATGTTGAAGAAGTCTATGATGAACCTGATGCTGTGATTGGTACGTTCCTAATCAACTCCTGTCCAGCATTATTTATTTGATACTGGAGCATCGCATTCATTCATTTCAAGAGAATTTGTAAACAAGCATGGGCTAGCTGAGGAAACCATAGGCAAACCAATTAGAGTAAGCTCCCTGGGGAGAAATGTTAGTAAACTCTGGGTGTAGACAACTTAACCTTGAGATTGGAAAGCACCAGTTTCCGCAAACCTAATCATCCTAGAAACCCAAGGTCTAGATGTCATTCTGGGAATGGATTGGATGACTCATTTCGAGGGATCATAGACTGTGCAAACAGAGCAATCACCCTCACCACCCAGAAAAGAAGACGATCAGATTCAAGTCAAAGTTTGAAATGAAGAAGTTTAGGTTAATTCTCTTAAGGGGGTTAGCCTCGGTGATGTGCTCATAGTAAGGGAATACCCAGATGTGTTTCCTGAAGAACTACCGGGAATGCCACCCGATAGAGATGTTGAGTTTCTCATTGAGCTTAAACCAGGCACAGGCCAATAGCCAAGAGGCCATACCCAATGGCGACAGAGGAACTGAAAGAGCTCAAGAAACAGTTGGAGGAACAGTTGCAGAAAGGTTTTATCCGTCCAAGTTCTTCACCTTGGGGAGCACCAATCTTGTTTGTTGAGAAGAAAGACAGTACTCAGAGGCTAGTCACGGACTATAGAGCTTTAAATGAAGTAACCATTAAGAACAAATACCCACTCCTAGAATCAACGACCTTTTGATCAATTGAAAGGAGCCTGTGTGTTCTCAAAGATTGATCTCAGATCTGGATACTTTCAGATGAAGGTTAGAGAGTTGGACATACCTAAGACTGCTTTCACCACCCGATACGGTTTGTATGAGTACACAGTTATGCCTTTTGGCTTAACCAATGCGCCGGCATACTTCATGAATATGATGAATAAAGTGTTCATGGATTTCTTAGACAAGTTTGTCGTGTGTTCATCGATGACATCTTGATCTACTCCAAAAGCCACAAGGAACATGAGGAATACAAAGACTTAGAGAGCACAAATTGTATGGCAAGTTCAGCAAATGTGAGTTTTGGCTGGAACAAGTAGGATTTCTAGGACACATTGTGTCTAAGGATGGAATAGCAGTAGACCCTGAAAAGGTTTCGGCAGTAACCAACTGGGAGTCGCCCAAGAATGTGGGAGATATCCGTAGTTTTCTGGGACTAGCAGGATACTATAGGAGATTCATTGAAAATTTCTCCAAAATTGCTAAGGCCTTAACAGAATTGCTACAAAAGGGCAAGAAGTTTGTGTGGACCGAAGAATGTGAAACTAGTTTTCAAGAACTGAAGAAACGTTTAGTATCAGCACCTATTCTATGTTTACCAGATCTGGAGAAAGATTTCCAAGTGTACTGCGATGCTTCACATCGAGGACTTGGAGGTGTGTTGATGCAAGAAGGCAAAGTGGTGTCATATGCCTCAAGGCAGCTCAAGAAGCATGAAGTCAACTACCCCACACATGACTTAGAATTAGCAGCAGTAGTACATGCCCTGAAGATATGGAGGCCCTATCTCTATGGAAAGCGTTGTGAAGTATTCACGGACCATAAAAGTCTTAAATACTTCTTCACACAGAAGGAAATGAACATGCGACAAAGGAGATGGCTGGAATTGATTAAGGACTATGACCTGAGTTTGCAATACCACCCAGGAAAAGCCAATGTAGTAGCTGATGCCTTAAGCCGTAAAACTTATGTTAACGGACTCACGGCAGGGGAATTGCCAGAAGAACTATGCAGGGATTCAAGGATCTTAGGTTGGAGATAGTACCTGAAGGTTTTGTAGCATCTCTAGAAGTGCAACCTCTTTTGATGGACAAAATCAAGGAGGCTCAAAAAGGAGACAAAGTGATGGAAGAAATCAAGAAAAATTTAGGTGAAGGCAAGGCCAAAGGTTTTCGACTAGATGAAGAAGGCACAGTATGGTTCATGAAACGAATTTGTGTTCCAGAAGATGTGATCTCAGAAAGTTGATACTTCAGGAAGCCCATGATTCACCTTACTCCATACACCCGGGTAACACCAAGATGTATATGGATGTGAAGGAGAGGTTTTGGTGGAACAATTTGAAAAGAGATATTGCTGAATATATTGCCAAGTGTGATGTGTGTAGCCGTGTAAAGCTGAGCATCAGAAGCCAGCAGGGTTACTTCAACCTTTGCCAGTACCCGACTGGAAATGGGATCAGATTGGGATGGACTTCATCACAGGTCTACCCAGAACCAAGTCTGGTTATGATTCTATTTGGGTTATTGTTGATCGTTTGACCAAGGTAGCTCATTTCGTGCCTGTGAAGACAACTTACACAAGTGCCAAGCTAGCAGATATTTACATGAAGAGAATAGTATGTTTGCATGGAGTTCCAAAGAAGATTGTGTCAGATAGAGGCACTCAATTCACTTCACATTTCTGGAAGCAGTTACATGAAGTCCTTGGAACTAGGCTAGAGTTTAGCACAGCTTTCACCCCCAGACTGATGGACAGACTGAAAGGGTAAATCAAATCCTGGAGGACATGCTGAGAGCATGTGCATTAGACTATAAGTCTAGTTGGGATGATAATCTCCCATATGCTGAGTTCTCTTATAATAATAGTTATCAAGCCAGCATAGAGATGTCACCATTTGAAGCACTGTATGGAAGGAAATGCACCACCCCACTTTTGTGGAGTGGAGTAGGAGAAAGAAGTCTGTTTGGTCCTGATATAATCGAAGAAGCTGAAGAAAAGGTTAGGCTGATTAAGGACAGATTGAAGGCAGCTCAATCTAGGCAGAAAAGTTATGCTGATTCCAAACGGAGAGAAGTCACTTATGATATTGGAGATAGAGCCTATCTTAGAGTCTCACCCCTTCGTGGAGTGAAGAGGTTTGGAATCAAAGGAAAACTGTCACCAAGGTTTATTGGACCTTATAAAGTTTTGTCACGTAAAGGAGAAGTGGCTTATGAATTGGAACTACCGGAAGCACTTTCCGCAGTTCACAATGTTTTCCATGTTAGTCAGCTGAAGAAGTGTCACCCTGAAATGGCAGAAACTCCGCTGAGAGATACAGTGCCACTAGAAGAAGTTCAGCTGGAAAGTGATCTCACCTATGAGGAAAAACCCATAAAAATTTTGGAGACAGCAGAGAGAATTACCAGAACCAAGACTATCAAATTTTGCAAAGTACAATGGAATCACCATTCAGAGGAAGAAGCAACTTGGGAAAGAGAAGATGACCTTAGAGAAGAACATCCTCACCTATTTGCTAGCCAAACCGAATCTCGAGGGCGAGATTCATCTTAAGGGGGTTAGGTTTGTAACATCCCAATTTTCACAAAAATTTAAAACTTTTCATTTGCATCATGCATCATGTCATTGCATCATTGTTTGCATTGTGTTTGAATTCAAATTATGAAATTTAGAAAATTGTCTCAAAAACAATATTGCATTTTATCTGCAAATGCTTTTCAAACCTATTTCAAATTTTAAATAAAGTTTTTGAATATTTTATCCCCAATACATGCTAAACATGTGGGGCATGTTTTTACAAAAGTATAGAAATTGGTTTGAGTGGATTTGGTTTTATAAATCAAAAGTTATTTGAATTTGATTTAAAACAGAAAAGAAAACTGTTTCTGGAAAAAAATGCGAAACGAACTAAATGGGCCGAGCCCGCCTAGTCTAACGCGCGTGTGCGGTGCATAGAGCAGCCCAGCAGCGTGCAGCCTCTCGCTGACAAGCGGGGCCCGTCTGTCAGCACCATCCTCCAGTCGTGACGAGCACAGACCCGTCCCCGACGCGAACCCTAACCGAATCGTATCCAAATTCGTTGCGATTTTGACGTGATACGCACGCGTGATCGCCCCATATAAACCCCTCGACCCCCTCGTGTTTTTGCCCCAAAAAAATCGACGCGAGAGCCACCAGGCTGCCCACACGAGACCCCGCCGCGCCGCCATTGCCGATGACAAGATCTTCAAATCCCGGTGAGAGCACGGCCGCATTGCCTCCCTATCCACCTCCTCGAGCTTCCCCACGTTATTGCGCTTCCTCCTGAACCTTTTCTCGATCGCTTCATGCAGAGGAGACGTCTCGAGCTTCATCGACACCGACGCCGTCCGCGGAAGCAACTCCAGGAGGAAGAAGGAGGACGCTCGCGACTACGCCGTCACCACCATCTGCTTCGCCTCGTCGCCCTGAACCCCGCGGTACGCCCCACGAACCGTAGATCGATTTAGATTTTATTCCGGCGATCACCGGCGATGGCGCCGCCGTAGGTACTAGGGTTCCGGCATGTTTTCCGGCGGAAAACGTCGGTCGTTTTGGTACTTTAGATCTAGGTCATCGGATCGTGGTTCAACGGTGGAGATTAGAAGATCTGCGCGAAGCGGTACCAGCCAACCAGAAGAAGCCACGTCGCCAAGTCATCCGCGAAGCCGCGCCGCATCTGCCCGCGTCCGTCCGCACCCGTCCGCGTCCGCATCACCCGCAAGAACAGTCAACGGAGGCTCCGCACCAACCAGAAGACGCCACGTCGACGGAGGACTCCAGCGCGAAGATCTTTTCAGTTTTCTTTACGTTTTAGCCCCTGCGCATCACAGATTAGTCCCTGCGATTTAGATCTATTATTAATTTTTACTCGTTTATCCAAAATTTATGAAATTTATATTTTTGGAAAGCTAATAATGTGTAGAAACTTTCTATATGCTTAATTTGAGGTTTGGACGAAATTAATTTAGATAAATTTTAAAAATGGTTTAATTGATATTTTGGCTATAATTTAATTTTAAAAATTGATAATTGAGCAAAATATTTTGCTATATTTTTGTTTGTTTAAGTAATGGCCGTAGCATTGCTCTGTATTTTTGTAGAAGTGTTTTTATGTGTTTTCGCATGTAAATTGTTTTTATTGCTTTTTAGGTGTTTTTTTAATAATAAGTAAATTATATTAAAATTGTTCTCCACACTATTTTCGAATAGAAAATTTAGCTAAGTAATTATGACCATGTTATATGCAAAATAACTTGGAAATATTTCACCTCACCGAAATATTTCTTCCTTAGAAAATTTTGGGTAATAAAATGTTGAGAACACTTAGAATTTTTCCTTAGAAATTTTCAACACATTAAAAGTGCTAAACTTGTCCTTAGAATTTTTTTTTAGTATCTAGAAAACTCTATCATACCTTTTTCCTTAGAAAATTTTAGCACTTCTTATTTTGTTTACTTTCCTTAGAAATTATTTTGGACATGATGTGTTAGTTGTAGTCCTTAGTTAAATTTTCGACCCAAGTGTTAGGACCTTGGTCCTTAGTCATTTTTGGACCTTCTTGATTGTCTTGTTTTAACTTAGAATTATTTCATGGCATGGCATGCATGCATCTCTAGTCCTTAGAAATATTTTGCACATCATGCATGACATATTTTCCTTAGAAGTTTTATGAAAATTGTTTGTTCATTATGTATTGTTTGATGTGCTAGAAACTCCGGAGGGAAACGAGGACTGTTGCAGCTGCTGTTGTTCTGCTTGTTACCAAGGCAAGTGGCACACCCCCATGAAGTTTTCCTAAGTATTTTATATGCATTACTTAGTGTATTTCTTATATGCATGTGTTGGATAGTATTATTGCTATATGCTAAACCACCATACCTTTACTCTAGTTGTGTCTAGAATCCCTTTTGATAACTTAGTAGATTATTGGATGCAATGCAAATGTGTTTTCTTTAAAGCTAAATTCTACTAAGTAATTTATCAACTGGGTGGACTTGGTTATGAAAAGATGATGGAAAGGTTGAGTGTCATCTCTTAGGGGTGACCTCTAAGGGATGGTCACTTGTGGTTGCCACCCAGGGTATTAAAGGGACCAATGTTTCTCTAAGTGAAGTTGCTTACCGTGCAGCCATTAGTCATATGGGCTCTGGCTAGATGGATTAAGTTGCGTGGACTCGTCCCGACTTGACAGGTGGTGGTAGAATGGTTAGAATGGGAGCGCGTCAAGTCAGTATGGGATGGGAAAATGCTTCTGAAAAGTCTCGTCTCAACTCTCTCCTTTTCCTTAGCACAAATTGAGTGCTTGAGGATAGTTTGGGTTTGTTGGGTCTAATGGTGAAAGTGCACAACCTCTGCAGAGTTAAAAACTAAGTACTTAGCCGTGTCCCCGGTTACGGACAATTTGAGCAGCTGATCAAGGATTCAACGGAGGCTTCATCATTCAAATTTCGAAATTAAAACTTGATGGTGAAAGGGTAGTTAAGACAATGGTTTTCAAGCCATCTTGTCTCAAAATTTTGAAGGAAAAGGTTTTACAAAGTGTTAGGCAAAATTGGCTTCTATGCAAATCAGCCTTCAAACTCCACCAGCCAAATATGCATATAGGTTATAGAGTTATTCCTATATGAGTCCACATACTGTCACTTGCCAGGATCATTTTTAATGATTCTGACCCACTCTGTTGCAAATATTACTTTGTTGCAGACTTTTGTGACGATGAGTAAGGTCACGTTTGGGTTTCGAGTCTGCAACCAACATGTTTTCGCCTGTGGCGCATCATGAAGATGGAGGCTCTTTGAAGATTTATTTCCGCTGCTTTATTTGTTTTGAGCTAGCTATAAGCTATGCAAAGATGTATCGAACTATTTATTTTTCCAAGTCTGGATCATTCGTGTAATAATTGATACAATGTTGTGATATTCATCTTAAACTGTGTGTGCAAATGAAACGATCCAGGGGTTTGCACTATACACATGTACCTGCCATTTTCTAAGTGCAGGTACATTACAAAATCTATGCCTAAATAATCCACCTTCAGGTCAGCATCCGCATCACTTCCAGTATTAAGTTGCAAACAATAGATTATTGGATGAAGTAAAGTGTGTAATGTAAACAAAGCTAATGACTGTAGACATAGCATCATTGTTTTATCCCTAGTGGCAACAGCACATCCACAACCTTAGACCTTTCTGTCACAGGACCAGATTTCTGTAGACATGAACGCACTATCTAGCATAAATACTCTCTCTTGGAGATACAAGCAACTACTTGATCAGGGTAACCACAAGTACCGGAGAGCATGCAAGATCTTAAATAAAACATAAGTATGATAACATGATGAACAAACTGATCATAATTCCACAATTCATCGGATCGCAACAAACACAACATCTATTACATCAGATGGATCTCAATCATGTAAGGCAGCTCATGAGATTATTATATTGAAGTACATGAGAGAGAGAGTACCAACTAGCTACAGCTAGAACCCGTAGTGCATGGGAGAACTACTCACAAACCATCATGGAGTCAAAGTAGAGGCGGCGTGGTCGATGGAGATGGCTCCGGGGGTCAATCCCGTCCCGGCAGGGTGCCGGAACATACGGCGGAGCTCTGGGATGTATTCGCGAGTATGACCGATTGTTTTAGGGTTTACTCCGCGGGGGCTATTTATGGTCCAAAGGCAGCTCCAGAAGGTTCCCGAGGCAACCATGCCAGGGATCGGCATGGCCAGATTTAAATCGGGGCCAACCGACTTGTCGGGCCTCTCCAGGCCTCATCCGAACTCCGATTGGGACGAATTTTATGTCTAGATCGTGCGGTGGAAAATTTCCTGCAACTTTCGCTTTATAACTTTGTCCATTTGAGATCGTATTCGGGTCGGTTCGTGGAGATCTTCAAAAAGTATCTGCTGAGACAGATTTCCAAATAATTCCTACACATCAAAGTGTAAAACAAGAACATTGTGCACTTTTGACGCTATTAGTAGGTTAGTCCAATAAATGCCATAATATGATATAAAGTGTAAATAAAACATGTGGCAACTGATATAAAACATGCATGGAATATCAAAAATTATAGATACGTTTGAGACGTATCAACCATCACAGACTTTGCCCAGAGGCGACCGATGACGGCGACAGAGGGGTGGGAGAAGAGATTGGCGGCGTTGGCAGCTAGGGTTTGTGGATCCGTCGTGTCGCCCACATGGGGGATGACGCGAGAACATTTTTTAAATGGAAGTGCACATCTACAATGTTGGTAAATATACCATTTAAAACCTTTACAACTACTATTGTGTTCATGATGTTACTACGCGGTAAATATGCTCACAAAGTTTCCCAATACCTCTATGTTGCTTTGATGTGAAACTGAGGATGAGATTATGTATGGTGCTATTTAAGTTTAATATTGCAATTTGTGCTTTTCATTTACATTGTATGGAAATATTTTCAATTATGCTTGACCATGCCAGGTCTATTCTGTCTTGGTTGAGGATTTCTTATGTCTCAATTGATTGTGAAAGTGCAATTGCAGTTCTATTTCTACTAATCCAAAGTTACTAAGAGCATCTCCACTGGGCACCCCTAGTTATGGTTCGGACACCCCCATATATTTTACGTCATCCCTAAGCTTTTTTTTAACAACACTCCAATTTAAACAAAGAGCCAAATTTATACAACTTAGTTTGAATAAAGAAATTAAACTAAATATGAAATTATACTACTCGGTAGAGTCGGAGGGGACAACAATGCGGCGTCCTCCACACCAAATGCAATATATCGCCCAGCAAAAGCGCTAGACGGTCACGCCGCCTCAAGTGTCACAGGGCCGACCCATTTTATTATTTATACTTTTTTAAATTTTTTATTTTCTTGTTTCTTTTATTTCCGTTTAATTTTTATTATTTTGATAAAAATTCAAAAAAATTAACTTTACAAAATTTTCACATTAAAAAATTGTTCAAATTCAAGATTTTTTCGTATACAAAAATTGTTCCAATTCAAATTTGTTCGTAATCAGAAATTGTTGAAATTCAGGATTTTATTCGTATTTGAAAATTGTTCCAATTCAACATTTTGTTCATATTCAAAAATTGTTTGAATTTGAAAGTTATTCACTATTTAAAATTGTTCAATTTCAAAATTTGTTCACATGAAAATTGTTAAATTAAAATGTTCAAATTTTAAAAATGTTCAAATTTGAAAGTTGGCACAAAAATTGTACAACATTTTTGAATTCAAATATTTTCAAAATCACGAAAAGTGATAAACAAAAATAGTGGAAAAAATAAAACAGAAAAGAAAACGGAAAAAGAAAATACATTGTGCTTTTCTTTTTGGGCCGCGTCCTCCACCGACGCGCGTATGGTGTCCGTATAGCCCGACCAGTCCTCCAGGTCATTCCCTATGGCTTTAAAAAGAGGTTAATTTCTTTTGATCCGTTAATATTTATTTTCAGTATGCTTACTCTCGTGCGATGCGATTGATGGTGAACAAAGTTGTTGTTGTTCCGAGTTGAAGGATACATATACTCCGGCTATCGATGAGGATTCAAAATCAAGCTTACCATGTCATCAAAGAGCTTTGTGGGATTTTTAATAATTTTAAGCTAGTTTATGTGGGTAGGGAAGCAAATAATCTACTCACCTATGTTACAAACCGGCTAATTCTTCTAGAAGAAGATGTCTTTTGGTTAATTATACTCCTGACTTCTTAGCCGGTTGTATTTCTTAGCCGGTTGTATTGCCCACGATTGTAATCCCGTTATTTGATCATTGAAAATCTGTTTATTAAAAAAAAATCGAGCTAGCGCAGTAACAGAGTCTAAACCAACACCTTCGTGATGATGTTTTATTCTTCTTCTCCAAAACGGAAAATCAGTCTGATCCAGACACTTACCTCCATACGATGCATGCATATACACAACCCAATGGCTAAGCCTAACAACCTACCCGTCAAGAACCTTCAACGCAGGGACAAGTAGCCGGCGGGGATAGGCGACGTTGAGATGCAGGCGCCCCACGAATATACGACTGGGATCCGGCGGGACGAGGAGAGCAAGGCAAGGATGACTGGTTTTTGCTGGTTCCTGTGTTTCATGGCGACCGTCGCCGTCGTGCTAATCGTGGGCGTGATCATCCCGGTCCAGTACTTTAGCATCGACACACAATACTCTGTCGGGATAGACTCCATCTCCCCCGGCCTCGACCCGGCCACAGGCCTCTTCTTCAATCTCACACTCGCCGTCACCTCGCGGAGCCACGGCGCCAAGGCGTGCGTGAACCCAGGCATGTACGCAGAAATCTTCTACCGTGGCGTCCAGATCGCCTCCAGCGACGCCGAGACGCGGCGGTTCTGTGCCAGGCCACGGAAGACGGTGGAGATGAACGTCGTGGCGAGGGCTACCGGAGTGCCCGTGGGGCACGTGCTGAATAGCCTCGCTGCAGAGATGAGGGAAGGAGCGGCCGTATTTGACTTGAAGCTGCACGTTCCGTCGAGGTCCTATGGCGGGATAGCCGCCAGGACGTCGTGGCTTACGGACTGTAAGGGTACTCGAGTCGGTGATGCTGCCGTGCTGTGCGCTTCCCCCTACTAGTACTAATGTTTCTAGATGGTAGTCTAGCTATGTAGCTGCAGATCCCCTATTGCACCTATAAGTTGTTAATATCGTTCTATGTCAAACCTTTGGATTATCGACATGTACTAAAGTCCCATTAAATATTTTCTTATTTATGATGACAATGCGAGGTGCTGGTTTTTGTATATTCGAAATAATTACGCCGATAACATAAGTGGCTAAGATATGACACCGATGAGAGCAGGCCCAGATAGCGAACATCCAATCGTCTCGATATTCTTTTTAAGGATACGTCCAAGCGGACGTATCGGTTTCAAAAAGGAGAGGCCAAGGGGCCGATTACAACACGTTTAGGCACAAACGCCAAAAACATCAACCCACCAGGAAAGGAAAAAAAGGGATCACTCGCCAACCCTCCACCTATCCACGGGTCCTAGGCTACCCCTGAACAACGTAGCTGCTCTCCACAAGTCAGCCTCCGCCTGAATAATCCTGGTGGTTGCCTCCACCGAAGGTCTGTGGCTCTCAAAAACCACACTGTTCCGGTGCCTCCAAAGACACCAGGAGATCAAGGTGATGGCCGTCCACATGTCTCTCTTATCGTTGCCCCCTGCCATCTTGGAGGGTAGCCAATCCACAAGAAGATCATCATGCGCGGGGACCCATGCCGAGAAGCCCCACCGGCTTAGGAAATGGTGCCACACCTCCCGCGAGAGAACACAACCAAGGAGCAGGTGATCACCGTCCTCCTCTTCTTGGTCACAGAACGGGCAGGCGGCTGGCCGCGGTAGTCCTCTACGCCCTTGTCGGTCTGCAGTCCACACCCTGTGTTTCAGGGCCAACCAGAGGAAGAACTTGCATTTGTTCGGGGCACAAGAGCTCCAGATCAGCTGCGCTCCCGCCATCCCGACCTTGCCTTCGAAGAATGCCCTGTAAGCTGAGCGGGCTGAGTACTTGTGGTTGCCCTCCCAGCTCCACCGGAACTCGTCCGCGACTCCCTCTGTCAGGGGGAAACTAGCCACGCTATCAGCCAAGGTCAGCAATATATACCACCAAAATTTGTTTGTGCAATCACCAAACACGCTGATGAGACCGGCGCTGGCTAGTCGGATAGGACTAATTGCTAGAGTGTTTTGATTGATGCATTCTCTATGCAACTTTGGTCGTGCGGCGATGAGGACTCCCAAGTTTCAGTTGAGGTGTAATTTCGGTGCTCCTTTTATTTTTTGAAGTTTGCATGTTCTCTCTTTGATTGAACCAATCTAGATTGAACCAAGTTTCAGTTGAGTACGTGATATCGGGAAATTTAAGAAAAAAATTAATTAGTTTAGCTGAACATGAACTGATGAAAGTACTACTCCAAAACTTACAATTGTTTCCTTCACGGAAAAACAACATTAACTATCAACCTGAAGGATGCAGTAGTATGAGGCAAGCAAAGGAAATCATCTCCACTAATATTAAAAGACAGAGTCTGTCAGATCCGGAGGATCTGAACCGTCTACCACGCCAGATCCAACGTCTCAGATTTGTCCAATGTTGTATGTTGTGTATTTTTTTTCTAAAAAAAACCCACTGTCCTGAAAAAGGAAACCGTCATCCACTCACGGGCGGATGCCGCTCCCGCACTGCCACGGCCGCCCTCCACGACCTCTCCTGCAGTTCCCGTCTCATGCCTCCGAGCCCTCGCCCGTTGCCTCCGAGCTCGCCGCTGCCTCGGTACGCCGCGGGTCTCCTGCTCCCACGCCCCTGAGCGACGCGCCCTCGCCTCAATACAGCCGTAGTCCGGCCACCGTCGCCGCCCTCGACGCCCTACAGCCGCAGTCCGGCCAGCGTTGCCGCCCAGCAGTCCTGCTGCTCTCGACGCCGGACAACGACGCCGCCACTGACCGGGGGATGCCACCGCCGCCACCGTAGCACTAGCCGGGAGAGGAAGCCACCTCCGCACTGCCACGGCCGCCGGCGCCGCCGCCGCCGTCGTACACTCACACTGCCGGGGCCACGACCGTCCAAGGTATCCGAATTGCTCATTTGGATTGCACTTCTATCTGAATCTGAATTGTCGTGTACTCTGAATTTGAAGTGCACTTGTACTCTGAATCTGAATTGCACTTGTACGCTCAATCTGAATTGCATTACCTTGGCTCTGAAATGTGATGTACTACTTAATCTTGTGTATGCGTTATTAATTAGAATGTGAGAATTCTTAATGGAGAACTGCAGTGATTCGGTGATTATTGGTGTATGCAGTTTGCGCTGGTAAGAATGCTCTGACTTCAAACACTGATTAATCCTGCCCATTCTGTTCCAGGTTATTTGTGCTTGTTCAGATCTGAGCTACCTACATAAAAATATAGAAACCAATTCAATTGATTGTCAGATTGAAAAAAGTATGTCAGCCGTAGCTTCTTGATTTGATTTAAATGTTGTTCAAATATTCAGGGTAATGGCATAGCAGTCATCAAACTGCTGGAAAAATATTAGTTGAGCTAAATTGGGATTACAATAAGATATTTCGTGTTTCTTGTTTAAATTCTGGTGCATGCAAAATGCTTGATGGTTTGACTTTATATCATCCGTGTTAAAACCAAGACTGATATTTAGAAGATACCTATATTTTATGAATCATTTGAACGAGTTATGGATAGTGTGTGTTTTATCTTCATGCAGGTTCACTAGATTACGAGGTATCGATATGAGCAGATAAGTTTACATCAGCTACGTACTATAGCTAGAGGTAAATCATCGCTTCGTACTTGTCATTCCCAACTTAGGCGCTATTGGCTTTTGAAGTGAGAGTGGGAGACTTAAGATATTGTAGGAATGCATTACAGTTTACCTGATCTTGACAGAATACTGGATGCTATAGAAGTTCAGATTCTCTGCGCATGCAATGGTTTCTGTGAACGACTGTAAGACTTATGTGCTATATGGTTTCTTATCCTGTAGGCTATGCGCAAAATTGTGAAGGATAATGCAAGGCCAATTATTGCATAGAATGTTGATAAAGTATAAGATTTATTCAGTTGAGTTTGAAGCACTTACTCTCGGTACATTATCACCCACCTTTCAAGGTTAATAGCATTTGTGGGGCATAAAACATCAGGCCCTGCTTTACTCACATTAGATTGTGAGTTAGTAGGAAGCAACGAACAAGGTTGGTACTTCGTAGTTTTGTGTTCTTATTATTTTTCTTTAGAGACATGGAAAATGCAGCAGTGTTTTATATGGTTTCAAACCATTATTTGAGCAGAAACACCGACAATAAGCGAGGAATTTTAAATGAATAATGTGTGAGCAGATGTACACTCTTTATATGGTGATTGCCATGTTCTGTATCTGAATTGCACTTATATCAAACTGAAGAGAAGATGACCTGGACAGTTTAATTACAGCATGCATGCTCACAGATTGCAAAAGCCGGGAACAACGACGCTGTGTATTGATCATCAACAAGTGATTTCCAGGTGTTTCTCATATTGTAACTTTTTCTAGGTTTCCAAGTTGTATACTTTTTAGTTTTTACTAATGCTATCGTTAATGATTGCTTGTCTGGTTGCATAGTACTTATTTATGGTTCTGTTTCATTTCTTTTATGTAATGAATTTTAATTTTGCATTGCCAAGGGACGTCAAACAATATATGTTTTATTTTGAGCTCCAAGAATCGATGAGATGTATGGAGTGTAATAAAGTAAAAAAAGTATCACTACTGCTGCACATCCCACTTTGAATGTGAAAATTCTCACGAACTTGAAATCTGAACTTAATAGGGAGTTATCAAATTTGTGGTACATCTGGTAGCATACTTGTAGACCCTGGTTCCACTCGCTCTTTTGGGGTCGGGCAGGTTGAGTACTAAGATCCTGCACTTGCTTGTATATGTTCGGAATAAATAATACTAAGTTAAGTTGTCTGAAATACACTAGAACACTTTTTGTGTGTGTATGTGTTAAACATCATTTATTTTTGTGTGACAAGTTTTCTCAGCTAATATATTGCAAGTTTATGTCTTTTGTTACTTATTATAATCACTTGAGTGTTTTTTCTATTGGAGTGAACCACGGTGATCTTGACGAGTTTAGATAAAATTGTGCGTCCAATTATAAATTTCCTGTATTGAAGTATGTTTGCGATGTTTATATGAATCGCTCACGATCGCCGGAGTAATTTCTTTAGGAAAAACGATACACAAAGGATGACAAATAAATACATGATATTACACGTGCATTGCACGTACACTTGTACTTCACTTGCATTTGCAAAATATTTGTTCAAGTTAAATCAAGGATGATTTTCTTTTTTCCTTAATTGTAAATATTTACCCAGAGATTGTGTTTTTCAATGTATAAGGTATACTTAAGTCAGCTGAACTTTACCTGTGTCTATATGGGTTGCACTTTAAGCTGCCACGAGCTATTCACACTCTAGCTGTGTTGATTCTTTTTGACAATAATGGTAGATATATTGGCAAAGTTCCACTGATGTATATAGCATATTTTTTCCACGAAAACTTGAAGAGAAAATTTTGGAGTGAGCAGGGTAATTGTTTTCCGATGTATTTATCTATGTTTGATGCAATTTGTTTAACTATATTTTCACATATTTTTATTAACGTGGATGTGCACGTGCTTGATGGTGCTTATAACAAGAATGACAGTATTCATGAGTGTGATATTTAGTCATTGCATTTTATTGAACGCATTAGATCAATATCCATGCCGTCAAAGTCAGTAAAGAGCAACTCTTCCTTGAATGTATTTGTTAGTTTGTCCTTGCTTACTTTTTAATAGCTGGAGTCTACTGCAACATAGTTGGCCACGGTTTAGTGCATTTTTTTCACAGTTAACACCAGGTTATGTAATCAAATTGATGAATCTACATTACATAATTGATGAAATTTCTGCTATTCCATTTCAGATAGAAAAATTGAATACTTGTGTATATTATTTTATAGCAAACTGATAATGATTCACCAGTTTAGTTTAAGCCATTTATTCCCTCTAGAATCGTTTATATACATCATACAATTATATGTAACGTGCATGTGCACGTGCTTAATTACTAGTTACGAGTAGTAGTGCACGTCGCATGCTTTGGCCGGGCTGTTGTCCCCAACAAGCCTCCCCATGCACGACACCAGCTTCCCGTCATTGCGGTCTTGTCTGGTCGACGGAATCTGGATTGTCATGTCGAAAATCTGAACCCCACGCCTCGCGTCTGCGGCCAGGCCTTCCACCACGAACTCCGGCAAGCCACTCATGTTGCTCCTCGCCATACCGGCCCCCCCGCACCGGCACCGCACCGTCGACCCAATCCGCCGCGGAACGCAAAGCTCCCAGTCAGTAGTCCCGTACATGAGCTCGACACCGTGATAGGCCACCTCCACGGCCGTGCCCCGCTCGATGCACGCGCGGCGCCACAGCGGGCTCCGAGACTGAACCGCCAAAGTTGAACTGCAGCGGCTGCCGCCCAAAGTCGTCACCGACGCTGGAGACGTAGAAGATGGAGGCGTAGTAGAGCGGCGGCCTCGGCCAGATATAGATTAAGAGGAGTACGGCCAGGAAAAGTACGCCGGCAACGGCGGCCACAACGTACCCGCGAACCTCGCCCTGCGCCATTGGTTGCTGATCGAGGTTCGGCTCTTCGGTGGTGATGTTGGTATGGCTTTGGACCGAGTACACACTACATATATATGGATCGATGATGGTTTCCTAGCTACGGATTGATTCCTAATACAGCTTTTCACATAATCCCTCTAGCTGAAATTCACGCAAGGAAACTGGCGAATCCCTACGGATTGACACCATATGAGGAAGCTTAAGGTCTCTTTTTTTCTCCTTTTTGAAAGGCATTATATACTCGCAAGGACCAGTATTGATCGATCGGTAAGCAAATTATTTCCCTTTTCAGTTGCTTGCTGAAAGATGCACACAAGGAAACTTTTTTTATGTCGGTCGCAACTTGCAAGCAGATTTAAACACGTCTTCCCCAATTTTTGTTTAGATGCATATATGGCAGAAAAAAATGTTTTCAAATCACGTCTGGTAAGGATGAATTTTATGTGCCAAGGATGCAAAACCGGGTCAGACAGTCGTATATGATAGCCGGAAGAAAGGGAGCCTATCAAGTGAGGCATTCTAGAAAAGCAAGAGGGCATAGAAACGGTGCACCGCCATGCACCCTCAAACAAGAGACACTAAAAGGTAGCTTAATTGACTTGCATGCATGCTGTCCCGTTGAGCGGTGTAGCTTGCATGCATGGAGTAGTATTGCGTACTTTTTTTGCGAATAGTAGTATTGGGTACTTGTGTAGGGTGCAGGCCCATTTGCACACTCATGGCCCAAGCAGCGCAGCCAACACACACTGAAGCAAGGCTGGAGTCTCGTGTCTCCTCAATTGCAAATTTTTAGTCCCACCTTGCTAAGCTAGTGAGATGTACGCCGGACGCGGACTTTTGGCACATGGAGGCGCACGTGGATGGAATCCAACGAATGCTGGTGGCTTCGCGATTACTAAACAAAGAAGTGTTTCCCACCTACTGATCGTACAAATACAGGGTTCTGACATCATGGATACAGCATCCAACAACATCTATCGGGGTGCAATTAATAGGCGAGTTTAATATGCATGTGCATTAACAGTCTAGTGGACGGTTAATTAGTCTAGTGAACGACTAAGTATGATGACGTTAACCCATGTGAACAATAAATGACGTGCATGCAGCCTCACATTAACTTAATCAATAGATTAGTTATATTTTATTCTATTCACCCACCCATTCTTTCAGTCTTATTTTGAATTGTTATATCTTTTGAACCGAATTTTTGATTTTTGATATTTTTATATATTTGAGATCTTGTTGAGATGATCTTCAAAACAAGATCAATATTGGATATTTTTCTTGCATATTTTCAAAAAAGCTCAAAATTTGACTTTTGAAAATGGTGTTGAAACCACAGATATTCCATGCATATTTTTATTATTACTATTTGTGACATCACAAAAATTTCTACATGTTTTCTAAATACTAGGTAAATATTCATATTCTAAAAATGTTCAATGTTTAATATATATTACTATTTTCCTGAAATTTCAAATTTTTGGAAATGTTAAATTATTCATATTAAATACTAGTTAAATAGTCATATTAAATACCTGCGAACCTCGCCTTGCGCCATTGGTTGCTGATCGAGGTTCGGCTCTTCGGTGGACCGAGTACATATATATGGTCCATATGGATCGATCATGGTTTCCTAGCTACGGATTGATTCTCAATAACGCTTTCCACATAATCCCTCTAGGTCGCAAGGAAACTGGGGATTCCCTACGGATTGACACCATATGAGGAAGCTAAGGTTTCCTTTTTGTCTCCTTTTTTGAAGGCATTATATACTCGCAAGGACCAGTATTGATCGGTAAGCAAATTATTTCCCTCTCCTAGCTGAAAGATGCACACAAGGAAACTTTTTTATGTCGGTCGCAACTTGCAAGCAGATTTAAACACGTCTTCCCCAAATTTTGTTTAGATGCATATATGGCAGAAAAAAATGTTTTCAAATCACGTCTGGTAAGGATGAATTTTTTTTTTAATGTGCCAAGGAGGCAAGGAGGCTCGCTCCACTATATCCCATAACGGCCGGATCCAACAGATATAAAGATCGAATGATCCATAATATGCGCCAAGTTCCAAACCACAGCCACTAATTAAGCGGCGGACTGCAGTTTCTTTGACCCAGCATCCTACGAACTGTTAGCATGGACGTTTATCCCATGCATTTTTTTAGCTGACTTGGTTGCGTTGCTAAACCTCTCCTTCTATCTCTCTCTAGACGTACAACTGTATTCAGGATGTGCGGCGGCGCCGATCAGGCCATGTACCGTACCGGCCGGAGATGGATCCCAATCCCAACCCACGACTACTCCTCCCTGCAGCAGCAACCATCATCGTCATGGGCAAAAGACGTGGCAGCCTGCGTGGCGCTCTCCACGGTGGTAGGTTTACTTGTCGTCCTCTGCCTCGTGGCGGACCAGGCCTTCGGCCAGGCACCACACTACTCCGTCGCCATCGGCCATGTCACCGGCCTCGACCACCTCGGCCTGCACGGTCCAGCGATGACGGACCTGCTGGAGTTCAACCTCACCCTCCACGTCGCCTCGTGGGGTGCCTGGGCCACCGTGTGCGCCGATCCTCGCATGTATGCGACCGTATCTTACCACGGCGTCTCCCTCGCCGCCAGTGCCACCATGATGGAACAGATCTGTGCCGGGCCGATGGAAGCGGTCGAGCACCCCTTAGTCGCAAGGGGCGCCGGGGTAGTCGTCCCGGGATCTCATCTGGATAGCCTCACCATGGACATGCGCAGCGGCGTGCCGCAGTTCGACGTCGAGCTCCGTGGCCAGGGCACGAGGAAGCTGATGTGGCCATGCGGGCTGAGGATGGTTGGAGACGCAGGTGCTTTGGAGAAGGAGTGCACGCGCTACCTAGGGCGAAACAAGGTACATGCATGACTAACCGTAGCAAATCTGACGCTTGTATTTTGAACACCCAATTTTTTTTAGGATATTTGTAATCCTCAAATTGCAAAGTTCGATTGATATTGATGATCTCTTATGAACAGGTTCTGATGAGGTCCTCTAGCCGCCATGATGGACGCGAACATGCAGAATATTGATGGACCGTGCAACTTTACTACTATTTTTCGTCTCAACTTTATATCGTTATCCATGCTTATCATGTAGGATTGTGTCGAGAAATTTCTCTCATTGATCATATGCCGCTTATCGGTTTTACTTGTCCGAAATTTTATTTGAAACATTCAAATACAAGTGTGGCAAATATCAGAATTTAGCTATCCCAACTACAATATGATTCTACGCTACTATTTTGTAGCAAACGATACGTTGAACACGATGGCTGATCTAGGAATATGAGATTTGAAGGTTCATAATAAGCCAAGTAATGCAATTAAATATCCTAGACAACACCCCTATAAAACATCATAGTTGAAAGATCAAAATTTAGATGTCGAATTTTGAGACTGTGTAACACGAGAGCTCCAAAACCTAACTCTCAGGCTTTCCACTAAATAATACCAAATCTTAGAAAACAAATATTTTCAATAAAAAAATCACTTTATTAACACAATTTCACAAGATTAATCATAGATAAGTATCATAGATTAATCGTGAAAAATATTACAAGGGTAAAAAGATAGGCTTAACACTCAGCCTCTGACATATTAGCACATGGCACGGGCATCGCCGACCCGCCTCGGCCCGCATGACAAGTCTGAGTACTCCGTCCACCGGAGCGCAACGTCAAACACCTGTGCACCGCGAGGGGCGCCCGGGCAGTCGTGCCGGGATCTCATCTCGATAGCCTCGCCATGGATATGCGCAGCGGCGTGCTGCAGTTCGACGTCGAGCTCCGTGGCCAGGGCACGAGGAAGCTGATGTGGCCATGCTGGCTGAGGATAGTTGGAGACGCACAGGTGCTTTGGAGAGGGAGTGCACACGCTACCTAGGACGAAACAAGGTACGTAGAGTACGTACATGACTAACCGTACCAAATTTGATGCTTCTACTTTAAACATAATCGCTGAGTGTTCTTTTAGACATCTTCCTTCAAGAAAGTAAACAACACTAGCATACATTTTTTTGAGAACACAGTACAACACAGACGCTCACAAATACGCACATACACTCACCCCTATGAACGCACGCACGCACACCCTACCCCTATGAGCACCTCTGAAGGACTGAGCCGGCAGATCTTGAGGTTGACGAAGTCACCACAGGCGTACATGGTTGGATTGTTTTTCAGTTTTGCTATATTGCTCGAGTGAGAATATTTTTCTACGTGCCATCACCATCTGCCTTCAAGAAAGTAAACAACACTAGCACATGGTACATGGTAGGATTGTTTTTCAGTTTTGCTATATATTGCTCGAGTGAGAATATTTTTCTGCGTGCTAACACCATCAAGAACCGTCCTAAACCCTAAACCAAGATCCATGATTGCGAAAGAGATGATATTGTGAATACTAGCACAATACCCGTGCGTTGCTATGGGTAGACCAAATGTTTATCGCACGTATTTAGCAATAGAACATATATTTCTTACACTTTCAAATTTAAACATGTTCATGTCAAACTGTTTCGTCGAGAGCTCTTCTATGAAGTTCACGTCTTATTTGATTTCTATCATCTAAAATATTTGCAATTGGTTGCCTTTACTCTGTCATCACCATACGTGATGCGTGATATGTATTACGTTCCATCGCTGCGTTGGACAAAAGGTATCACCATATCTATTCGCGAGCCATCGCGAGTCGGTTTTCATTTTCATTAAGAATCAAAATTTTCCGATTGGGAGGCTATCGCGTCGGTCTTAAATAATTAAACAAAAATATTTTGATAAGTCATTTAAATAAATTGAAAAATAGTATAACTTTTTTTGGAACAAAATCAACTTACCTTGACTACGGCGAGATTTACGTTTTGGACGATGACTTGATATTGGGTTGGAGGATAAGTTTTTTCTTTCAAAAAATATTACCTAACTTTTGTTGGGACCATGTTCATTGTCATGCTAGCACGCACGGAAAACGGCACGCATAAAAAAAAGAGCAGCAAAACTACCTCTATTGATTGCTTTTTTTTTTTTGAATGGACTCTACTGATTGCTTTACTGAGTCGGAGTGTGGCAAGCTACCTGGTAAACGTACACGTCGTACACGGAAGAGTATGGTGAAAAAAGAAAAATAGACGGAGAAATAAGGATCCATCAGTAATCGTAGGAATCCTGTGTAACCTGTACCTGCTACTGCTCTTTTCTTGCAGGCGTCACAGCCCAGGAGCTCAGGAGGTTTTTCCGATCGGGACCATCGGGTGGACTCGTATTGCTGAAGGACTCCGAGTTTTTTAGCGATCGGTTTTTTCTGTGTGTACCGATGGGTCCACTTTGGCCACGGGCACGCGGCAGGCCGAAGGACTAACGTGGACTCGAAGCCAACCGGTATGTCTCTTTAGCGGTGGCAGGTGGCGTAATATTTTCTACTACGTAGGGGTAAAATCGGAAAGTGAAAAACGGACCATCACCTCAAGACATATTATATAGTACAGATAGTCGGGAGTGTTTCTAGCTTTCTTCTTTTGAGAAGGCTAACAACTTCTGTACATGGTAGGAGTTTTTTCGAGTTTTCCAAGTCTGTGTGAGCAATAAATGTTTCTATGTGTTATCACAATAAAGAACATCAAAATTTGTGAGTGCAAAAGAGATCTGATATTTGTAATCCAATGTCTATATAAGGAAGTGAAGGAGTCCCTATTGATATTGATGATCTCTTATGAACAGGTTGTGATGAGATCCTCTAGCCGGCATGATGGACGGGAACATGCAGAATATTGATGGACCGTGCAACTTGACAACTATATTTCTTCTCAACTTTATATCGTTATCCATGCTTATCATGTAGGACTGTGTGGAGAAATATTTTTCTCTCACTGATCATATGCCGTTTAATTATGGGTTTACTTGTCCGATAATTTTTTGAAACATTCAAATTTATGATTAGTTATGTGTATTATTTTGAATATAGTAGGGCATGTGTTCCTTTAGCTTTCTTCTTTTGAGAAAGTAACTTGTGTTATTTCCCCTCCTGCGCATGACTGACTTTCGCACGTTGAGTCCATTTAGTCTCTTACCCCGTCTTAGTTTTGCAATGCACTCATACGCCTCCTTCTTGGAAGCCATCTCAGCCACACTCAAATGAGTAGACTCGGACTTGACATCTAATTCATAAATTAATTAATAGAAGAACTTTGTCTCTTAACTTTTTATACTCACTAGTAGAAAACAGGGCTTCCATTCGGAGCTTCATTAGTCCTGGTTCGAACGGCCAGGGCGCCGGCCAGCATTAGTCCCGGTTCGTAGGGACCTTTAGTCCCGGTTGGTTGCGGCAGGCAGCCACAGAGGTGGGGCCCAGCGTGAGCACCTTTAGTCCAGGTTTGTATCATGAACCGGTACTAAAGATGAACCTTTAGTACCGGTGGGTGATACGAACCAGGACTAAAGGTTTCCCTATACAATCTTCCACCCCGAGCCGGTCATCTCCATTTTCTTGCTCGAGTTCATGTCTATTTTCTTCTCTGTTTCCTCTCCCGGGTTCGAGTTAATCCCCATTTTTTTCCACCATTTGTCAAGATTGGCGGCGCCCCATCTATCCAAGGGTTAGCCATTTTATCCTTCATCCGGCATTGCTTGCTTAGCTCATTTCATTGCTAGTTTAGCTCATTTTATATTTCTAATGCTAGGTAGGTGTTTGATGAAATGCCTAACCTAGCTAGTTAGGGAGTCTTTTAGTTCTATATGCAATTTGAGCTCAAATTAAAGTAGGGCTTATTGTTTTTGTGCCCTACCTAGCGTAGTTTTATCTGTCTGTGCCCTAGCTGCATAGTTTTATCTGTCTGTGCCCTACATGACTCTTTCGAGGCTCGAAGATGGCGAAGACGGACGTTTCCGTCTGGTCAACCTCCTTTGACCGTCACTTGGCCTGACTAGTGGGGTCGGCCTGGGTCAGCTCGTTTGGAATCGCATCGAGTGGGGCCAGGGCACTTGTTTAATTAAGAGATACCTCTGATGGGAGTTCGATTGAAGGCGCAAAGCAGGGTGATTGAAGGCGCAAAGGAGCTCCACCGCCATCGGCCGTCTCCCGTAGCCCGTCGAGAAGGAGGGACAAGCAAGGAGCTCTTCGCAACTTTCGGGCGTGGTTATTGTATGGCCGCCTTCGCCGTTGGGGGGTTTTCGGCCGCCGACGGTTCGAGCGGCAATCCATCGACCCCATTTCGATGGTGAGTGCTATCTTCTCTACATGTTTCATTTACCTGCTTGAGCTCCCGAATGGTCAGTGCTATCTTCTCTATTTGGCTTGCGGAATGGGGAAAAACCCCAGGTTCCGCCTGTTTATATGGTTCTAATTTTTTTTTGTTGCTTTTAAAATAGGCATCTGATGGCACGGTCCGTCTCTGTCCTATGTGCTGGCACGAAGATGCTTTCTGTCGTACGTGCATTCGTCGTTCTAGTACTTTCAGAGTCCCGATTGAATTCAGCTACGAATCGGAAGTTGTAAGTATTGCCTTTCAAATTCGAGGGAATGTCATTGTTTTTCCTTCAATTCGTGTCTTCTTAGTTTCTCCGGTTTTGTATTACATATAGATTCTGCCATGCCCTTTAAGATATCTTCTAGAGAGCCGGGCAATTGGCCCCCGTAGGAACTGGATGGAGGCTAAGTGTCCAAATGGAGACACGCATTACTTCTACCTGGAAAGGTGGGAAATTGAAATTGAAATGGAGCGGAGAGCACTGCCTTTGCAGCTACAGGATAGTCTGAAGACACATATTCGAACCTAGATCTGTGGAACGCAGTGGAGAGCACTGTGTGTAGCCTACGGCATCGAAATCGGCGATTTCGTCAAATTCACTTATGATGAAAATCAACATGTGTTCAATGTTGAAGTGACTGACGAAAACAATGCTACCAAACCTTTTATTCAAGCCTCTGGTATGCTAGTTTTTAGTACTTTTCTTACACATTGAGTAGTTTATATTTTTCTGAATGTCTTCGTCTCTTTGATCAGAGTGTGAACAGATACCAAAATGGTGCAAGCCAGCCCTTGTAAAGTCCATATTTCATGATCCGAGAAATTTCACATTTTCATAAATGAATGCGATATCTTTCGCTTTATTCAAAGAGGCCACAAGGATATTGGAATTTGACGAGTTCTTTCAGATCCCTCAGTTTTACGTGCGCAGGATTGAGAATGATAGTACAGATGTTGAATCTCTGGTATCATTCTAGCTATATTATTCATTTACATTTTTCTGATACTCTGCCGTCATTTACACTATACTGATACGATGTTCATGTTATTTTGATAGCATCTCAAGATTGCGGTAGTAGATGGCTACATACTTCCATCACAAGGGGGCTTCTCGTCTTTGCGCCCCACACTTTGTCGAGATCTTCGGATCATTTGAAGTGATAGAAGATTACGTCGCGTTCACTGTGAACTGGGATTTATTCAGGGATCAAGCGCAGATTCGCTTTGGTGATCTCTACACCATCAAGGTGATCATCAAGCAGGAGTACATCAAGCTGATCTTTGAGAAGGTCAGCGAAGACGTCGAGGGGGACATTGAAGACGTCGACATGTATTTTAACGACGAGATGTTCAGCGACTCCAGTGAATCCAGCGAAGAGACCAGCGAAGAGATCAAACCAGATATCAAGCAAGAGATAAAAAAAGAGAGCAAATAGTATTACAATGTGTTGTTCAGTGAAAACTCTTATGATGTATTTTCGTCGAACAACTTATGTGCGTGCTCTGGGCGCGCTCTGGGCGCGAATTGGCATGCCTGTGCGTCGCTTAATTCAAAACTTGTTGTATTGGATGTTTATTAATTTTCTTAAGAACTAGTATTCTGAATCAGAAGTTTGCCGCCGGATTTCCTATTTTTTGAATGTTCCTGCAATTTATATGAATTTTTTGCGTTAAATCCTATTAAACTCGTTTAACGCATGAAATATATCTAGAAAGCTCAAAAAATAAAAATATTCCGGCAGTGTGCGTAAAATATACGGAAGTTCATTTTGCACTCTTATTTGTCATAGCTACTTCACAAAAAAATAAGGAATTTGGCACTAAATAGATGTTAGAAAAAAAACGGTCAATTTTCTTGGAATCTTTTATTCGGCAATGTTGTTTGTAATTTCAAAACCCATGTTTGTGCCGAGTTTGGTCATCATAGCTTGAGACTAGCTATGGATGTGGCCATGAGCTTGGTCATCTAGCTTGAATCACATGAATGTTCATACAAGATAGCTCATTTTGAGAAGACTCATTTTTTCAAAATCTTGAATACCAAGTTTATGATTTTTCATGGACAGTAGTACACTAAAAGAGACAATTACCGCTGGATTTCATATTTTTGAACTTTTCTCGATTTATGAGAGTTTTCTAAAAAAATGGCAAAATTGGCGGAGTGACCATTCATAACCAAGATGTGAATTTTCCGATATTTTGGGCTTTTTGCATATAACCATTCTATACTACGTATATATGATTTTTCTATAATTTTGGGGGTCAAACTATAACACACTTGTAGTTCAAATCTCGTTAAATAGCGTTAAATCTTATTAAACTTCTATGCGACATCTTTGAGTTGAATTGTTTCCAATGCGACATCGTTGGCTGAAATAGCTCTCGTGCGACATTTCACCCCGACTCACGTAATTAGTCTTAACCGCAAGATACAGCTTAGCAGTTTGATTATGTGAGTCGGGGTGAAATGTCGCATGAGAGCTATTTTAGCCAACGATGTCGTATTGAAGACAATTCAGCTCAAAGGTGTCGCATAGGAGCTATCGCCATAGGTCATGCCCTGCGTAAAATATACGGAAGTTCATTTTGCACTCTTATTTGTCATAGCTACTTCACAAAAAATAAGGAATTTGGCACTAAATAGACGTTAGAAAAAAGGTCAATTTTCTTGGAATCTTTTATTCGGCAATGTTGTTTGTAATTTCAAAACCCATGTTTGTGCCGAGTTTGGTCATCATAGCTTGAGGCTAGCTATGGATGTGGCGATGAGCTTGGTCATCTAGCTTGAATCCCAGGAAAAATACAAGATAGCCCATTTTGAGAAGACTCGTTTTTCAAAATCTTTAATTCCAAGTTTATGATTTTTCCTGGACAGTAGTACACTAAAAGAGACGATTACCGCTGGATTTCATATTTTTTGCAATATCCTATTAAACTTGTTTAATGCAAGAAATATAGATAGAAAGCTCAAAAAATCAAAATATTCCGGCAGTGTGCCTCCCATATGTCATGCCCTGCGTAAATTGTTTGTGCCGAGTTTCAAATGTGTTTCAAATGAGCTCCAAAGGTAGGGTAAACGGCCCCATTTCTAAGCAAAAAATGATGGACTCGCAATAGCCGCATGTGACCGTTACCCATCCTCTGTGACCGTTACCCAACAACTCGCAACAACCATCTTCTTCTTCCTCTGCTTCCTCTTCACTCTGCTTCCTCTTCCTCCTCTTCCTCTTCTTCCTCTCCGGCGACGAAGGGTAGCAGCAACATCGACGAGATATGTCGACCTCCTCCACTTCACAAAGCCGCCCCTCATGGCCAAAGCAGCCTGTGGTGCCGTTGCCGCGATGTCCTAAATGCCCACGCATGGCGCCACTGAAACGTTGTACTAGTAAGAAGGACAATGCCAACCTTGGGCGTGAGTTTTTGGCATGCCAGAGCCTGCCATAGCCTGTAAGATCTGCCTCTTGCATCCTTTTGCTTTGATTTCTCCATTGTTTTCAATTTTTTGCTCAGATATGAGATTTAGGGTTCATGTTTACTTTTTCAGGGGATGAATCCATGCGACCATTTTGAGTGGTTGGATTTATACATTTTGAAGCTTCAACGGGATTTGACGTGGCGTGCAACCAGCGAGCTCAATCTGCCGTCCGATGTAGAGATTTTGCCCTCTAACATCGTTGCTGCTCCGCCGATGGGGTCTGACATCCTCGCTCCACTGATAGGGGTTGCGGAAGTGAGAGGCGAACTGAAGAAGTTGAACAAGCACTTGAGACAGATGAATGATCTGAAGAAGCAGGCTAATCTGATAGCTGCAGGATTTTATTTCTGTATAGTTGCTCTAGGATTTGTTTATTTGCTGATCATCAGTCATTAGAGGTAATTATGCGATGTAAGCATAATTAATGCGATGTAAGCTTAATGTGATCGATCTTCTGCTCTATGTTATTTGGACCAATCGCTTATGATAAACCAATCGTCTCATTTGGACCAATTGCTTATGATTTAAGTGCTTTTTTAAGATCAAATTATCCAAATGAAACAAAACTATTCATAAGCAGAAATTGCTTATATTTTTTGCGGCGGATCTTAAAGACTAGCGGCAGAAATTGGGGTTGCTTATATTATTTGGGAAAAATGACTAATGATCCGTACCAAAACTATTAGAATTTTAGGGGCAGATCTGAATAATGGATATTAAAATAGCATTGAAAGAAGGGGGCCCGGGCCCGGTTCCGCCCCGCTTCTATCAATGCTATCGATAGCCAACGAATATTGGGGTTTATAAAGAGGTCGCTCACACTCCAAACTAGCGAGGTGGGACTAAACACCAACACGTATGACTCAACAGTGGTCACGTTGGGCCGACCCCACCAGTTAGGCCAAGTCCCCACCAGTCAGACCAAGTAACGGTCAAAGGGGATTGACCAGACGGAAACGGCGCGTTTGGCCGTCCGCGGGCCTCGAAAGAGCCAGGTAGGGCACAGACAGATAAAACTACGCAGTTAGGGCATAGACAGATAAAACTACGCCAGGTAGGGCACAGAAACAATAAGCCCATTAAAGTATGGTTTGTGTGTTTTAGTGCCGTCTCGTGCCCGTCCTCACCGCTGTCGATCGCCCTCGCCGTCCCGTCACCACCTTGATGAGCCTCTTGTTTTTACCTATTATTTTTTTTAAAAAAATCTTACTTATATGATTTAGATGCATAGTTATTACTTGTATAATTTTCTTACTTGTATGATTGTTTGTTATATTTATAGTGCCATGGTTTTGATATCCATCCCCGTCGGCCCTCACCCGGTCTATGATTCAGATGTGGTATATTATATTTTATAACTATTTTTTTCATTTCGTGATTATATGACAATTATGCCGCTCAACACTTGACATAGATATTTTTATCTAGAAGGTATGTGAACCGGAAATTCCAACCGACCCTGTTGTGGAGAGGTTAAATTTAGTTGAAAAAGAAAACGATGATTTGAAAGAAAAAATTAAAAGAATTGAAGAAGAGAAGATGAAATTGGAGTTGGATCTTGCCGACGTCGTCGAAGATTACAAGATCAAGATGGATACAATGCGCTTGAAGATTAGAAAGATTAGAAAATATGCATGTAATAAAGAGGCTTGGTATCATTATGCTGTTAGATCAATAGTTAACTTAGTTGCGATTTTGATCGCATTTGTTGTTGCATTTAAATACATTAGATAGTTGTATGTTAGTTTCAATGTATGTTTATGTGAACTATGTATTACATTTGGTCACTACTCTAATTTGATTTTAATGTGATAAACTTGTATTAATTAATTTGGTCACTATTATATATTCATGATGTAGTGTAATGGTTTTTGATATATTTATATAATGCAAATGAGCCGACAATGGATGTACGGTGACCGACGATGTCCGACTTTATTAATGGCATGCATAATTTTCTCCGTTTGGCCGAGACAAATAAGCCGCCGAATGGTTCTATTTATTGTCCATGTAATGTCTGTAAGAATACGAAGGATCACTCTACCTAAAAAATCCTTCACGACCACCTGTTGCAGTACGGTTTGATGTCCGGCTATAATTGTTGGACCAAGCATGGAGAAAGAGTGGTTATAATGGAAGACAATGAATAAGAAGAGGATTACGAGAACTATCATATGTTCCCTGAACACGGTGGATTACAATGGGGGAAGACGAAGCTGAAGAAGAGGCCATTGTTGATCTTCGGTTACATGTCCGTTATGATTTTTTTAGTCAACTCAAAAAAATAACGACAAAAAAAAATTTATTTTTCAAAATTCTGAAACAGTTAATTAAACCAAAAATCCGTTATTCACTAGAAAAACAAGGTAAAACGAGTAATATACGGCATGTATCTCCGCATAACCCAAATGTTGCATAGATACCACCATGACTAGCAAATTCCCTCTCAACGCCATATCAACAGTCAGAGCAGTTCACACTGGCTCTCGGGTGGTGTCGGAGCCTGCTGTGGGGTCGCCATTGCCTGGAGCGGGGCACATTTGTGGAGGTTACCTGACGAAATAGGCCGTAGCCCCGCTATATTAATATAGCAACCACCCGATACAATAATGAGACAACCGTTGGGGCAAACAGCACAATCAAGCCCAAAAGAAACGGAAGAGAGAAAGAAAAGAAAACAAAGCCGACATCGGCGGATCAACGAAAACGAAAGTAACCCGCAACCGCTGCGCCCTCTCCGGCGAAGTTCCACCACCAACCAAGCACTCTAAACCACCGCGTACCAAACAGCACATCCAAGAAGGAAAGCGACGACGACGACGCTGCTGCCCGGACAGACCTAGGGATTCCCCCGGTACACTCCGAGGAATGGGGAAGAGGTATACCCGACGCCCCTCAAGAAGGAAGGGTGACACTCACAAGCGTCACCACGTCGGTGCCAAAACGGCAGGGATTTCTCCCAACCCCAAAAAACCATGTCTCGGACAATCTGTAGCGCTCCACCCATCTTCCGCCCACCAACAAACGCCACCACGGTCTTGAAGTCACCATCGTCGTCTCACCATGGCAAACATAGCAAGGCCGGTCAGCCCGAGACGAAGCAGCCGTAGACAGGGTCCGACAGAGCCACAACCACGCGGGAGGGAACAACCTCCACCGTCAAAGACGATAGCCGACCGGACGCTACGACAAGAGCACACCGAGCCACATTGGAACTGGAGGGCGGCAGCAGCGCAGCCACCTGGAGGACGTCCTCCACCGCCATCGGCGGGTGCTGACCGGACACGGCAGCAGGGACACACCAGGCCAAGCAGGCCCGGCCGAGCCCGAAGGCTCGTAAAGTCCCCGCTGCCATGCTGCTGCACGTAGGCCGCCACCGCCGCTACCCACCCGGTTCCTAGGCTCAGCCGGACCCAGCTAGGTCCGTGAAGCTCCCACCGCCACGCTGCAGCAAGGGTGGCGTCACCGCTGTCCTCTCCGTCGCGACCCGCGCATCAGGCCAAACCGGGGGCAACGAGGCAAACCCGCCCTAACCCAGATCGGCAGATCTGGGCCAGCTAGGCCGGATTCCCCGCCGCTGCCCCAACCACCAACGGCAGCACCCCACCACCATCGCCACCCACACTGCACCAGGAGGAGCCCGCCACCGCGCTGGACCTTCGCCGCCGAGGAGCACCACCAGGGCCAGGGCTGCCCCACGCCACCCTAGAACCCGGAGGGAAGAAGCTTCAGTACGCCGCCACCGGCGGCGGCGGCCGGCCAGGAGCCGGCGCACACCCCGGCGACGGCGGGAGGGAGTAGGTGAGGGAGGCCCGGGGGCCGGGGGACGGAGGCGCGGCCCGGCCGCCGCGGGGGCGGCGCGGGTCGCGGGATGGAGAAGGGTCGGGAGAGGGAGGAGGGAGCGGCGGCGGCGCGCCGGCGGCTGCCGAGGAAGCCTAGCGAGTCGCCTGCTTTTCGCGAGAGAAGGAGAGCTCTTTCCCGGGTCGCCCGGTAATTCCCAAGTTCCAGATCGTGGAGGTTACCTACCACATCGTCGAGCTCAACAAATTAAGGCAGCGACTTTCACTAATTATAATAACTTGCTCCACTTAAATTAAGCCTCAAATATGTAATTCATAGATCCGCCACCGCAGGGGCGTACATGTTACTCCAATATAGCGACATATTAATGCTACAATACAACGATATGGAACAAGATTGTAGTTCACATGGAACGGTGAAGAACAAAAACTACTTTCGTTGATAATGTGCATTTTTTGTCTGAAAGATGTAGGTTTTCTCCTTTTGAAATATTTTCAAAATCATGGCAGTGTGATAAATACCAATGGTTTTCAATAAAGTGACTGTCAACTAAAACATATAAGCGTTGAGTGATCAATGCAAGATTAAATGTTTCCCCACACAATCCTACATGCTAAACACGGAACGAGCAAAACTTCAGAAGCAAAATAGTACTATAATAATGTTGCACGGTCGATCAAGATGACGCATGTCCCGTGTTGCTGCCATTCCATCATGGCAGCTAGAGTACCTTTATTACACCCACTTCATAAGAAGAAAAATAAACCTCGTTTTGACTGCGTACAGCTATCAAATTAAGATATATCTTATCAATTTTGCACTACCGAAATTAAGAAAAACAAATACGGCTAATCATGTACCTTGTGCCGCCCTAGCAATCCCTCGCATTCGACCTGCAAGGCGCCGGCGTCTCCGACCATCCTCGGCCCGCATTGCCACGTCATATTTGTCGGGCCGGGACCAGAGAGCTCGACGTCGAACTCCGGCACCCCACTGCGCATGTCCATGGCGAGGCTATCCAGCATAGACCCCGGCACGACCACCCCGGCGCCCCTCGCGACTAGGTGGTGCTCGACTCCTTTCATCGGCCCGGCGCAGATCTTCTGCGTCAAGGTGGCGCTGGCGGCGAGGGAGACTCCACGGTAGGACACCTTGACGTACATGTGTGGCTCCGCGCACTCGGTGGCCACGAGACCTCGCGAGGCGACCCGGAGAGTGAGGTTGAACTCCGGTTGCAGCGTCGGCCCGTGGCCGAGGTCGAGTCCGGCGACGTGGTCGATGGCGACGGAGTAGTGTGGCACCTGGCCGAAGGCCTGGTCCAGGAGGAAGTACAAGGCGTAGATTAAACAGTAGAGCACGGTTACCATGGTGAAGATCCATACAATTTGTGGCCATGGTGATAACTGCTGCTGTTCTGGTTGGACCGGCTGAACGGGCGAGTACTCGTTGGCGGCGCCCATTGGGATAGATTGCTCTCCGGCGTAGAGCTTTTCCGCGCCGCCGTTCGTCCGTCCTGGAATGGGCTGCACCTATGTCGCTTAATTAGTTTAGATTCTGGATCTTGACTTATCCTTTCTTCCTGTTGCGGTTTATATAGGGACAGACATGCATGTTGACTGTTTCCTCGTTAAATTGTGTTCCGACCCTACATCCAGTAGGTATGTGTTTGAATTATGTAGCGTTCACATATTTACAGGGAGAGAAAAAACGATCGACAAAAAGTTGTAAAGATGGAAGGTAGCTCTTTCATGCAATATTTTTTAGATGAAATCTTTCACGCAATATTAAAAGTTCTATACCATTTGAGCTACGTCCCCATGTTAAATGAGGAAACTAATTTTAATTCTAATAAAAACAACATAGTCTGAGATGGTGCCGATGATGACCGAGGAGCTCGCCGAATATCGTACGGGTAAATTTACTTTAACTACATATAGACGTTGTACTTGATGCAAGAACGCGTGTGTTGGCATACTTGACACGCACGGGTAAATAAGGCACACCGTAAGACAAATGCCGATTGTTTTACAATACTAGTTAGCGTGCACGTGCAACGCACGTCTCCGTAAAATGCACCAAAATATATGTGTATACAATTTTTTATTAAACCAATTTTAAATCATTTACAAAAGCATTTCTAACCCATGCAAAGACATCATATACTCGTCTCAAAGTTGAAATAGAGGTAAAAGAAATAATCTGATTACTTTGGACAAAGCAGTCAAGTTTCTTTGTGTAGTCAATGTCACAACTAATATGAATTTATGGATGCCATTGTCAAACAATGCATACACTATTTTTTTCTCAGAAATACATATAACATGTTAAACACAAGCATCACAGTGATTATATTATCAAAACACCACTTCTTTATGTAAAACTCAACAATAAACCATATTCAAGTTCAAGACATCATAATCTGCGTAGTACAATCAAGTTCAAGTATAATCCAATTGGTATTTCTTTCGTCACATGCAAAGTGCTATTATGGAACCCATCTTTAGAATTCATAAATAGCCACATTTCACACATGCTTCCCTCCCCCAGTGTGCACGACAGCTTCCATCTCGAACTTTTTAACCTTCTTCTTCATATGACAATAGGATATCTCCCTTTCACATCATGTAGCAATGAGTAGACCATTTTAGCACATGGCAACTTTCAAATTTGTCGCTCAGCCAAACAAAATAAAAAAGAAATATGTTACGAAGCAGAGAGAGAACGCATATCTACACATAATTAGCACGTATCTCGGCACCTCTGGTTGATTTATACATTTCCACATAATTCAGACTTCAAAGAAAACCTGAAAACAAGTAAAAAAAAGATAAGTCACACATAGGCCATTGTCCCTGCCAATGAACTGTCGTGGACAGTGCTCATCGCATGAACTGCAAAGCTTATCACTAACATGCCTGGGTTCTCACCTTCTATTTTGGGTTACAAGTCGTCATGCTCAATATAAAATTAACACAACTTACGAAAACAAAATTTCCTAGAAGCATGTCAATAGTATGGCTATAAATCGTCGAGTTTAAGACAACACCGTGAAACAACGAGTGTTTGAGGCAAACCAAGATAAACAAGTAGGGGCCGCATATATCCTTATTGTTGAACTCCTTATATACCCTCTGCGAAGATACCTTATTGGATCAGTCATCATCTGCATTGTCATCAGACTGAAATTGAGGAAACAATTAAACATCTAAATTTGGTACCGTGTTGGCTTCTTACAGACACCTGGCTATTTCTAAACTTGGTACATTGGTTAATTCAGTACATCTTATAAACTTGGTACATTGTCATAGATCTCCAGATCCAAACAAACAAAATGAAAGATTTATTGTTTTCATTTTATTGTCAATGCTGCATCTTCGTACATCTTATAAATGCCATCTAGGCATAGACATTAGAGACGATAATGCAGTACTGAGTTATATCAAAGCCTTGATTTGTTTTATGCCAATTGCTCCGTTTCAATAATACAGTATGATAGAATCGCACATGGAAACACACAGAAGAATGCTACTCTCTCCGTTCACAAAAGGATGTCTCAATCATTTCTAGATTTGTATGTATATAATACATACAAATCTAGAAATGATTGAGACATCCTTTTGTGAACGGAGGGAGTAATTAGTTGGGAATTAGCACAAGCAATAGATACATACAAATCTAGAAAAGATTGAGACATCCTTTTGTGAACGGAGCGAGTAATTAGTTGGGAATTAGCACAAGCAGCTGTCCGGCACACAAGACATTTACCTGAAAAAAAAAATTAGATGAACTTGAGCTGATCCATAGAAATGGGGTAGGTGACGTTGATGCCGTTGAACATCAACTGCAGGGCAGTATCAGAGTAGATGCTTTCGTGTAGGCACAGAAGTTGGATGGCTTTTGAGTAGGGCGTTGGCGTCGCAGCTGCAGGCCAAGTCAGAGACAAGAACAATAATGAAAATAGAAGATGAGTATGAGAAAATAATGTCACTGATCGGAAGGAGAGAAAGGAAAATTATACACTGCAGAAATAATGAAATAGGGAACGAAGACGACATACCACTGAAGATTCGTTGCCCAGTAGTATATGTCCTCTGAAGCTTGGTCGTGCCAATCTCGACAGCTTCATCGCGTCGCCGGTCGTTGCGCCTATAAATCCACTCCACTGGGTTCCATTTTTGTCCCTGTGATTGCCGATTATCATGGATAGAAGGGCGAGGCCCTGCTCAAATCGACTGCAAGAAGCTCCAAATAGAGCTCGTGGCCATCGAGGAAAGAGCGATGCTGCGCTTAATCAAATGGTGGTAGGGGCAAATTAGTGGTGTGGCGCAGGCCCGGCAGTGCACGATCGGAGACATCGGTGGTTGACGGGAAAGGGAGAGGCCCGACTCCTGAGGGTGGAGTTGGTCTGGGTAGATGCGGATGGGCTATACGCGGAGGAGCGCGAACTCGGTGGAGTGGGCGCGGAAGCGCGGAGTACATGCGCCGGCGACCGGAGTGCCAGCACCGCCGGTGCGGTATGCTATCCTGGCCACCGCCGGCGCCGGGAGAGGGCTGACCAGGGTCGGGGAATCGCAGGTTATTGGTGGCGGCGGCCTGCATCGATCTGGATCGTGGGTTGCGGCGGATTACCTGGCAGGAATCAGGATGCACGCGGTGGAAGTTTTCGTCCGCTCGGCATATGGTCCGCCAATACTAATTGCTACATGCATCCGAGACAACTTAGAACAATCCAGTCCGTTAGATCTAATTAGCCGGGCTAATCCGATGGTTCACTTCAGCTAGTGTACACTACGCGGGGTGGCTGTAGCCTAACTCAAGTTCGCTTGTTTATTAGTAGTGGATATATGGATCTTTACGGACTTTCATCTAGAAAGATCCAGAATAAAAGTGTAGCATTTCTATTTCGAAGCATTCGATCCAAATTACAATATGATTTCATGCTACTACAAACGATACGTTGGACGCGATGGTTGATCTTGGAATCAGTGATTTGGAGGTTCAAAGTAAGTATGCAAGCAATGCAATTAAATTGCCTAGACGACGAGCAAAACAACGTTATTTTTTTTATTTTTTTGCGAAATGACCACCCCTCCTGGTCGAATGACCGGAGTTTATTAGTTGAATTTTGAGATTGTGTAACACGAGAGCTCCAAAAACTTTCCGTTCTAAATCTCTTACAGTTCGCTAAAATAACAAATCTTAGATCGATAACACATTTTTAAAATAAAAATTGCACTTTATTACTCATAGGAAAGTATATATAGAGCTCACACTCGGCCTCTGACATATTAGCACAAGGCACTGGCATCGCCGACCCGCCTCGGCCTGCATGACATGTGCGAGTACTTCCACCGGAGCGCGATGTCAAACACCTGTGCACCACGACGCAAGTCCCCCGCGAGGCTCTCTAGCACGGACCCCGGCACGACCACGCCGGTGCCTTTGGCGACGACATGCCGATACACCTCCTTCCTCGGCCCGGTGCAGATTTTGTCGCCAGGGTCGAGGCCGGAGACGGAGTTGATCGCGATGGAATAGTCGGGTTCCTCGCTGGTGGCCTCGACCAAGAGGTAGCAGCCCCTGGCGGCTACAAGGAGGAATGCCGCCACAGCCGCGCAGCACAACCAGCCGCGTTGGCAGGTCCGTCGTCTTTCTGCTCGCGCAGATTGATCGTCTTGGGTGGCGGCGCCCATCGCTAGCTAGCTTGCAGATCAATCTCCGGTTGTTAGATGGAACTGGGGTTTATAGATAGACGTGCTGTTAGGCGCACGCGCACGTACACGGCCGGCCGTATCGATCGCGAACTCGATTGGTTATGAATATTTTATTTTTACCGGCGGGATATTTCTCAAGTCAGTTTTCACATCTGCTTTCTGCATGTAATTCTCGAGACTCGCTGCAGCTAATTAATAGCTGAAAAAAAAATTAGGTCGCCTTGTAGAGGCGGTCCTTAGGGCTTTTGCGTTCTCACACGAGACTCCTTTCCATCCTATGGCAAGTATCGTGCAACAAATGTGATCTTGCAAATTCTAAGGAGAAATATCGATGCTATTATAAATTGATCCCCTATCAAAGAAAATTATCGTTTAATTTATTTTTCGACCTCCGTGTTTGGACTAATTTAAATCTTTATGTCCATGCAATCGGGGTTCAAAGTGTCGAAGTTGGATACCCCAGGGTCCCTCGCGGGCTAGATTTGTTTGGTAGAGAACACGCTCAGCGATCCGATGTGGGTTTAGCACACGAGAGAGACAACGATTTACATAGGTTCGACCAGCAATGGCGTCCTGCCTTCAAAGCACCATCGGCCTGATCTTCCAGCTCAGGATTCCGATGTGCTCCTCACAACGCTTTTGAATTGTCGTTTGTAGCACTGGCATATGTCAATCGTAGCATGTCGAGGCCGGCTTTGCAGCATAAACCTTCAATGCTTGTGTGCTGGGGCCGCTCGAAGAACCGATGCTTGACGTTCACAACACCGTGGCATGGCTCGTAGCATGCAGCGGTCAGCGTTGCAGCATCAGCAGTTCGTGCTTGCTGACGTCGCTCGCAGCATCCTCACTTGCCGCTGGTAGCACCATGGCCGGACGCTCGAAGCAGCGCCGCCAGCTGCTGGTAGCATCGGGCCCGTGCCACTGTGTTGTGAGGTGAAAGAGAGTGAGAGAAACAGAGGAAAGGCGGATCCATATTCCGGCACCATATTATAAATCTTCTAAAATTTAACAATTAATTATTATGATAATTTCAGCACCATATTCCGGCAGATTCACCTAATATCCATGTACACACTCTATAAGAACAAGAAGGCGCCACATGGGAGCACTGAAATATATATGGACATGTGCCGACATTAGACTATCCAAACATAAAAAAGTTTTATGACGAATAAACATAAGTTCTGGAGTATATATCATCAGGTGACATGCTTCTCGGTTAAAAACTACATAGACGAAGTAAGCAGAACAATGTTGCTAGGTGATCGGGACGCACACTCTGTTTGCAAGCCACGGGCGTCGCCGACCCACCTAGCTCCGCACGGCAAGGCCATGTTCCCCCGCCCGCGAATCATGACGTGGAATGACTGCCATGTGTTGCGCATGTCTGCTGCGAGGCCATACAGCACTGGCCCTGGCAGGGCCACTCCGTCTCCTCCGGCGACGATGGCAAGATCCACATGTTTCCTGGGCCTGGCGCAGGTTTCGCGTGTCGCAGTCGTGCTAGCAGCTAGGTCAACGCCGCGGTAGGACACCTCGACGTACATGCCGGGCTAGAAGCACCTGGAGGCAAAAAACCGGTGCGAGGCGACGCACACCGTGAGATTGAACTCCGGGTTGAGAGGAGGATGCGGGTGGCCGAGGTCCGTCGCGGGGTATAGGCCGGAGACGGAGTCGATGGAGAAAATAGTGTTTCCTATTAGAAAATAAGTCATTTTACAATTTTGAAGCTCTCAAGGATTGTACATCCTAGCAGCCGTTAATTTGATTAGTAGATTATTATACAAAATCATTTAAAATTTAACGATTAATTTTTATGATAATGTCAGCACCATATTCCGGCAGATTCGCCACATGGGAGCACTGAAATATAAATGGACATGTGCCGACATTAGACTATTCAAACATAAAAAAAGTTGTATGACCAATAAACATAAGTTCTGGAGTATATATCATCAGGTGACATGCTTCTCGGTTAATAACTAGTACATAGGCAAGGTAAAAAGAACAATGTTGCTAGGTGATGGGTACACACACTCTGTTTGCAAGCCACGCGCGTCACCGACCCACCTAGCTCCGCATGGCAAGGCCATGTTCCCCCACCCGTGAATCGTGATGTGGAACGACTGCCACGTGTTGCGCATGTCTGCCGCGTGGCCATACAACACGGATGTTGGCAGGACCACTCCGTCTCCTCCAGCGACGATAGCGAAATCCACATGTTTCCTCGGACCGGCGCAGATCTCATGCGTCGCAGTCATGCTAGCAGCTAGGTCGACGCCGCGGTAGGACACCTCGACGTACATGCCGGGGTGGAAGCACCTGGGGGCGAAGAACCGGTGCGAGGCGACGTGGACCGTGAGGTTGAACTCCGGGTTGAGAGGATGATGCGGGTGGCCGAGGTCCGTCGCGGGGTCTAGGCCAGAGACGGAGTCGATGGAGACGGAGTAATGGGGTGACTGGTCGACGGCGTACTCCCAGCCGTACCATGCGGCTGTCGGGATGAGGATGAATGTCACCAGAAAGTGGCAGCCGTCCCTCAATTCGCTCGAGCTCATCGTCGGTGTAGCAGGAGGCTTGAGGAACTAGCTAGCCAACGAGGTCGATTGTGTTTCTATGTTGCATAGTTGCTTGGAATTATTAGGTTTATAGATGGATTCACGTGTTGGTATTTGGGTCGATTGTGTTTCTATGTTGCATAGTTGCTTGGAATTATTAGGTTTATAGATGGATTCACGTGTTGGTATTTGGGACGGACACAGGCGGTATGTTTTCGTGTACGGCATCACAAACCCTATCGGTTCCCATTGGGCAACAAGAAGCTGCGGCGGGCCGCGCGGCGGCGCATAAGAGCCGACCCAAGAAATTAGAAGAAAAAAGCTGTGTGTGTCAAACCTGATGTGGCATTGATAGGACCTAAGGCGACACGTTTAACAAACTTTTAGAACTTAGATTGCATTTTCATACACCTAGGACTTGGTTGGCACCCCAGAATAGTTTTAGAACTTGCGGAGTATTTTACTCTAAAATAAATCTTCACAATCTAAACCTTACAGCTGATCCCTTTTAATTTACTTGAAATATTCTAGGAAGATCATTACAAAACAAAGATATGAAAAAATGTTTTGTTCAAATGATTTTATGGAGAATTAATAGGTATTTTCACCATGAATCTTAAAAGTAGCTAAAACACTTCTTGCTCTTATCTAAACTTTTGCTAGTGAATGCAATACATTTATAGGCCTGAATCATCAACGTCTAAGATCAAGAGATAAATCTAAGACAACACAAAATACACGAGACCTAGTAACCCTTCGTACGCGTCGCCACTATATATCCTCAATAGGGGATTTGCTGCCTCCCATAGGCACCGACGATATGCCTCCCCTCCGGTGGCCTTTGGGCCATCAAGGCGTGGTGGATCCCATTCTTACTAATCAGAGGGCTCCATTTTTAAGTGTTTTTTTAGGTGTTTGGTTAGGCTTTGTGTCATACTCAGGGAAACGATACGGCGGCTCCTTGTAGATGGAATAATTCCTCCCCGCCTAGCCCCGTCCCGGTGTTGCGTCTATCGTCATCATAGGAGCATACAGAGGCATGTCTCTGGCGGATCACGCGGGATTTGGTTGGCGTTTGTTTTCGGTGGATTCGACTGGTTCCGATTATCGTTTAGATGTGTTTGTGGGTTTACATGTTGGATCTTTCCGATCTACGCTTCTCTTCATCGGCAACAGCTGGTATTTTGTTGCGTTTGTCCAAGTTCCTGATTGTCTACTATAATACGGTATGCCTGGCCCCGACGAGGGAGGGCAATAATAGTGGGGCGCATTTGGCTCGACATTAGGTGGTCTGAGGATCTGGATGTAATTTGTACGTCTAGTGTTTTTTTACTACCTTGGCAATTTGATGAATGTATCAGAATTTCCTGCAAGAAAAAAAGGACAAGAGATAACCATAATTTTGCATCATATATTTCATTCATTAGCATCGTCGTCTCGCTCGTTCTCTTCCATGTCGACACGCAGTACTACGTTCGTCGTCATAGACTCCGTCTCTGGCGACCCCACTACAGGGGGTGCCCTCTCGTTCAATCTGACTTGATCCGGTCTTTGTTCGTGTGTGTTCGTGTGTTTACAGGTTAGATCTTTCCGATCTATGCTTCTCTTCAATGGCGACGGTTGCTATTCCCTTGTGTTGTCTTCAATGGATGTTATTTGTTTTACTTCTAGTGTTATTTTACTACCTTGATAATCGATGAATAGATCGGAATTAGGACGAAGGCTAACTATGAATGTACAACTAGGCGAGGGGGAGGATGTGGTGCGGTAGGCCGGCGAAGACTTGAGGAGGGAGAAGAAGCGTGGCGATGTGAAGATTTGATGCCACAAGCGCTGGAGAAGACCTTCCTGCATTGAGGACAACACCTCTCTAAGAAGGGGAGGATGATGCGGGCATCTATAGAATAGAAAGTTGCAGCTAGGACAATAGTTATGCATGTAATGTCTAAGGTTGTGTCCTTCAATGTATTTTCCATGTCGAGTCCAATTAGGATTAGGAGTCATGTTAGGTTTCGGTTTGGGCATGTACAACCGACTAGGTGTTGGCCTCCTATAAATAAAGGAGCCGGCGGCTAGGTTTAGGGGAGTCGGAAAATTATGTACCATATGCATGCATGCTAAGGAAGGGGAAATCACGCACCTACGTCTAGTCATCTAACCGTGCTAGCTCGCCCTCTGTGTGTGTGGCATGTCTCCACGATTGGCATCTCGAGGGCTGGATCCCGGATTTCGACGGCTCATCGGTGGAGTGAGTAGCTTTGTGCCAGGGAACGAGGCGAGACGTGCACGACCCGTGGATGGCGGTCGTACTTGTTTGTTGGTCGTTATAGAGTCATGGAAAGGACATCGTCTTCAACCACGCCTCCCCATTCGTGTTAGCTTTACTTCAGAGCATAAAGGAGGAAGGGGAAGTTTGGAGGACAACATGGCTCTTTAGAGGTTGCCTTCTAGAGGCGGCGTGGTGGAGGTTTGGCGAGTAGTTGCGTTGTGTTGAGTGGTAATAGCTTTGCAGTGTGGGTGCGCGCTAAGGCATATCCTTGAAAAAAATACTAATCCAGCAAATTAGTTTTGTTCATCTGAAGTATATATGCATGGAATTCATGTTACGTACATATACGTGCCGTAGAAGTACATGTATGTGCTAGCTTGCTCCTTTTCTTTTCCATGCATCGCGTCTCTCTTATCACATGTACGTGTACTGTTGACCTAGGTGATATGATAATGTTGACCAAGGAGTACGTAGGTCCAAATTAAATTCAAACATTAGTTAAATTCCCTCTCTTTGCTAAAAATAAAGAAAAACGGCCAACATCCATCTATATATATGCAGTGGACGGATCAATGCGTGCACAACATGTGACTATCCATGAAATCATTCTACCAAAACGAACATACAAGAGGATATATATAGTATTCCATCAACGTGACCCATCAGGGTGGCGTTGAACTCCGATTCCAGCGTTGTTGAACGGTGGCTTAGGCACTGGCGGAGGAATAGGTAGACCATACTGGGCCATGGCCCACCATTCTATTTGCTTTTTGCTTAAATATCTTATATTACTTCGGCCCACTAATAGAAACTGGTCTATTATTTGTATTGATTTGGCCCACTCTAGCTGAACCGGCCCATCCTTGATTTCCTGCATGGTCCGCCGCTGGGCCTAGGTCCGTCTCATGGTCGAGACCAGAGACGTGGTTGGGAATAATGTGCTATGTCCTGGCCGCCGCACACCCTGAAATAAATTGTACGTGTAGAGATAGAAGGAGAGGAATTTAGCGATCCAACTAACTCAGCTATAAACATGGGATTAGCCTATAGACTCCAATGGGCGGCGTGTGGGCCAACAATATGCAGCCGACTGCGACAACAAACACGTGCACTCGCTTGCGCATGAACCATGCATGCATGTCGCATGAAGCAGGAGGAGATGACCACCGCCGCTCTCCTTCCTAGCATCCTCCTCCACCAGCACAATCCCCGCCCGCCTCCAAGGTCGCCGCCATGGATTGGACATGGACATCGACGGGATCCTCGACTTCTCGTCGCTCAGTCCCTCAACGCCCACCGGCACCGACAGGGACGACGCGCACGCAAGAGCTCCCCCAAGCCCTAAGCCGTTCTGTATCCCCACACTCAAAAAAGGTGATTTTTTTTTTTCCCCCATGCTCGCGCTCCAATCCTTTGCTGCAATACACGCCTACCAAATTTCCTCCCGCCTCTCTGCTTACTGAAACGATGATGATGATGATGTCCGACTTGACACCACCGGCAGGAAGGGCTTCGCCTCGCACCATCGATCTGTCCAGCGGCGTCTTCACCAACCTGCTGCTGTCGCTGCCCCGACATGAAGCGAACCCTAGAGCATGCGTGGCGGCGGTGACGACGGTGGCCGAGGGAAGATGGACGGGGAGCTCAAGCGGGAGGCGCCAACCACTACCTACGCCCTCGCTGCCGTGGCCTTCCTCTATGCCACTGTGCTTTAGGTGAGCTTTCCCTCTGTATCCTCTAGCTGCTCTCTCTCTCTCTCTCTGATGCCAGCCATCAAGAGCCGGTGATTTAGGATTCAGTGCTGTGGTTTGAAATGACCAGGACGGTTTGCTTGGCTGTGATGACGATTCAACAATGGACTGTGTAGTTCAGAAATTTCATTTGAGCAATGATTTCTTTCTGTAGGAATTATTAGTCTTTAGCTGCACAAACACGTTTAATTCTTGTGAGGGCTTCTTTCCATGGAAAGTAGTAGCTGCTAGTGCATCTTAGTAATTGATCTAAAAAGATGAGAACTACATGTCGTCCGTCTATGAAAATACATGTCCTGCGTACTGTGTACCATGTGTACATATAGTAGCTCATGTATATCAATTGCTAACTCAACAAATGCATGGAGCAAGGAACTCTTGAATAACATAGCTGAGCTGTCTGTAGTATTCTAGTGAGAGAGAGTATGAGTGTGTACAGCTTTTGAATCTTCAGTTTGACGCCATCTCAAGGGAGCTTTTGTTCTGCACTCTAACAACATGCTAAATTAGGCTCCTTTTAAATGGCTTTCCTCTATGTGGTGTTATCCTCTAGCTGCTCTCATGCCGTGGACATCGAGCCTAGAATATTATGTGCTTCACCACATCTTGGCTCTAGCCGATGATTTAGGAATCCATACTGTGCTTTGTATGGTTACAATTTGGTAGGCTGTGATCATCTGCAATGGACCATGTAGTTCGGAAATTTGATTATATTCAATTATTTGCTGTTTGCAAATTACCTACTTCTAGTAGTCCCTAATGTGGTAAGAACTAAAGACTGGCATACATCTATTTTGACGACGCCCACGTTGTCTAACAAAAGTGTATCCCTTTTTATCGCATAGTTTGATATACTGATTTGTAAAAAGAAAATTTATTCTTTACTATCTCCTTTAATGTACTGTACTTATGCATTTGTTGTCAGATTTCTATGCCAATGGCCATAGAAGCACAGCAGTACCACCGGCAGGAAGGGTTTTGTGGCTGGCACCATCGATCTGTCCAGCGGCGTCTTCTCCGACCTGCTACTGTTGCTGCTGCCCCAACATGCAGCGAACCCTATGGCGGCGACGGTGGCTGGGGGAAGATGGACGAGGAGCTCAAGATCCACAAGCTGCTACGCCCTTGCTGCCGTGCTGCCCTTCCTCTATGAGCCACTGTGCTTTAGGTGAGTTTCATGATGCTCTAGCTGCTCCTGCTCTCTCTGAAGATGCCGGCCATCCAGCCGATTGATTTAGTAATCAGTGCAGCGGTTTGTATGACCAGTACGATTTGCTTGGCTTAATTTCCGAACAATGGACTGTGTAGCTCGGAGATTTCATTTGAGCAATGATTTCTTTCTGCAGGAATTGTTAGGCTTTAGCTGCACAAACAAGCACCTTTCTTTATGTGTGTGAGGACTTCTTTGCATGCAAAGTAGTCGCTGCTAGTGCGTTCTTGTAATTAGTTAATGATTTAAAAAGATGAGAATTGCTACACGTCGGCCATTATGGAAATAAATACAGTAGCTCAATATTGGGTGAAATATTGTTGTATGATTACGATTTGCTAGACTGATGATCTGCAATGGATACTACTGAGCTTCTTTTCCTGAATGAAATGTCCAGTTCTTAATGTCTGCAACCTCGTCTTTTGCACCAATATCTGAACCTCGTTGACCTATACATACCATGGTTTCTTTTTTGCAGAACCCATCTGAGACTGAACCAGCTCCAGTAGTTGACGCTTCCAGACATTTTGACGGCCAAGTCGCAGATGGGGATCTCACACCATCTGTCCAGCAGCGACCACACCCCCCGAGCTGCTTGCTGTTGCCGCCTCCCCAACCTGCAGTGAACACCCTAGCACGCGCAGGGCGCCGATTGTGGCCGAGGAAAACTGAAGGTCGTGAAGCGGGAGGCGGCGTCGGAGGGGAACCGGGAGGAGGAGGATGATGCGTCTTTGGCCTGCCCTTACCTCCACCCTCATGCCTTGTGATGGTGGTGTCTCCGTAGTGGTTTAGGTGAGCTTCTCCTCTAGCTGCTATCCTATTCTCTGCCACGGCCTTCGAGCAGGCGATCTAGTAATTTTAAAGTCAGTGCTGCTGTGGTTGTATGATTACGATTTGCTAGTTTGCTGTGTTGCTTGCAATGGACTATGTAGCTAAGAAATTTGCTTCCCTGTGATGATCTGCAATCGACTAAGTAGTTAAGAATTTTGATTAGGTTCAGTTCACTGGATTTCTTTGATTACCTAGTTCTAGCTGTCAAACGTGGTAACAACTAAGCTGACTTGATGAATAACTAAGCTGCCACCACCAACTTGGCCCCGAGGATCTGCCTGCCTCATCTTCTTCTGCAAACCAGCCCATCGACGAAGCCACTGCGCCTGGCGAGTAATAGTATAGTTAGTAGGGGTAAAACTCATTTAAAACAAGCAAGCATCATTACTCACTCTCTGGTCATGACAACTTTATAAAACACCAGTCTACAATCTCTACACTTGATCATGACGGTAAAATAGCAAAACACCATCACAGCCGGCCGGCAGAATATCTTACTAGTTCAAGTAGCAAGGGCAGATGGTAAAGGTTTATCTTCAATAGAGGAAGAGGATGAATTTAGCAACTTTATGAAACACCCAGTCTGCAATCTGTACACTTGAACATGACAGTAAAATAGCAATACACCATCACAACTGGCTGCCGGAATATTTTACTCGTTCAAGTAACAAGGTCAGATAGTATATCAAGGAGGGAAAGGACGCAAACAATTAAACAAATTAAGTTGGCAATAACGATGAAGACTTAATGATAAGGCATGCAATGGTAACTACAGTACTACACAAGTTACATAAGTCTACCTTCAAATACTTGAACTTAAGAAAATGAGGCCAGTTAGAACAAGGAATCTTCAATACTCAATTCGAATCGACCAACCATGATGCCCAAATATAGTGCTGGCGCCTTTTTATCAACAAGAGATGAACCACCAAAACTTATCAACAAGAACCCATCTTGTTGATAAAAGTTCCGTGAGCAATTCGGTAAAAGTTTCGCGACAGAAACCCATCTTTCAGTCAGCTGGCTATCCAAGGAATTAGGCAAGCACTGGGCACGTGTAGATACTAATGGATTAACTATAAGAATCACAAGTCACGGTTGCCCAACACATACACATGCAAGATTTAGTAGAGGATTAACAAGCCAGGACATATGTATGTATATGATTATATAAACTAGCATAGACCTAAGAAAAAGGTAGCCAAAGACGGTTTCACAACAGAGACATGTGTTGTTCCTACTTAGACAACATGATGGCACAGCAAAAATATTAAAAGAACTTTGATAACATGATGGCATAGCAGACCATGTTCTTATTAGTTTTGACGATATAAAAAAAGAGAATAGATCCCATAGACTATTGTATAACCAAAATTGTAGGCAATAACCAGGTTTACAACCAACCAAAACAGCAAGATGGTGCAACCAATTAAACATACATACACCACCTCCGAACCTAAATAAGTTTTTTTAGATAAAGAGTGTATATTAATATCGCGGAGATACAAATTACACCCAGCGTCTGCAACAACGCAACAACCAAAGCTGTTACGGATGCACACAGCCGAAAGACAATAAGAAGAAGAAATAAAAAGAAAAGTCCCGCTACAGAGTTACAGTCCTTGCAGCAGCCACACAACCACCACCAAAACAACACCTGACGTCAAATTCTTCAAAAGCACCGCCTTCAACAAGAACAGTGCCAGGCACAACCAATTAAGGCCAGACCTTGGGCTTTCACCCTAAAGATAGTCCTCGCACTCAAAACAATGTCTTCAGCAAGACCACTGTCAGGCACAACCAATTAAGGCCAGACCTTGGATTTTCACCCTGAAAGGTAGGACTTTGGACTTCACGTATGTTGTCGCCCCACTTACATGCCGCTGCTCCAAGTCACGAGACACCAAGCCAATTCCTCATCGGCAGAAAGATTCGAACCACCATTGCTAGTCCTCAGATCACGACTTACATGACATTCTCCGCCAGCACCATGGAACGAGGACATGTCCCATGATATTAACAGCCAGCAGAGCTTCGAAACGCTCCCTCTGAAACCAAACGGCCAGAATAAAACATGGGAGCGCACGACCGAATCCCACCCGATCCAGCAATCTCCAGGCATGAATCGCCCAGTGGAGTTCGCCGGCGGAGCCTTCCGGAACACGCCACGGTAGCCAGATCGATGGAGACAGCATCCGGCAAGTCTTCATCTTGATGCAAGAAGGAACCCTAGGACCGCCACCATTATTCGCGCGAGACCGGCAGACCCCCACGCCGCCAGTCGCCTCCATGCCGGAGTGGACCGAGAGTAAGGAAGCAGTCCAAGCGCAAGGCTGCAGGTGCCGACGATCCGAGGAGCCGCCGGACCACGCCGCCCGGCCGTGGCTGAATCCATCTGGTCAAATCGGGCCTCACATGCGAGATCTCGACCAGACGACCCAGCTTGCCGCCAGGCGCGCCAAAGACGCGCTGAGGGCACACCGCCTCCTCCTCAATGCCACGCCGTAGGAGGGCCTCAAGCACCGGCCTGAATCAGCCGTGCCGCCCTGTGCTGCCACCGGCGATCCACCATCTCCCAAGGATCACCAGCGAGCCGCACCTCGCCATCCCAACCGACGCCCTTGACGCGGAGGGTGCCACTACCACTGCCGGCGAGGACAGCGGCGGCGGCCAGGGGGCGGGAGGTGAGTGCCGCCTAGGTCTTGGAGGGTGGAGGGCCCTCCGGAGCCGCTCGGGAGGGAGCGACCCGGGAGGGAGTTGGAGGGAGGGAGGGAGGAAGGTGAGGGGAACTCCGGCGGGAGGGGCCTGGCGGCGGCGGCGCTAGGGGAGGAACCCTACGAGAGGACCAGGCGACGGGAGGTTTGGAGGAATTCTTGAGGAGAGGATAAGATAGGAGGAGCTGTGGCCAATCAAACCACATACACTTGTGCACCTTACATATTCGAAGGATGATGACGTGACAAATTTAACAATTTCCATAGGAGTGTGTCTTGTCTAGGGTTTTTATTTTTCGTCGACATATATAAGTTTCTTGGTCTGTCACGTATGTAGCTAGCAGCATGCATAAGGAGTTAGTTAATTAGATGGCCAATTAAGGAGCATACATGCATTGTAAGTGTTGGCTCCTTCTTTTCTTCTTCTCGTGTACAGACTCGTCGTCGTCAAAGTGTTCTGATTTTGTTTTTCTTTCCCTCCTGATTGATCCGGTGCAGAAACTAGTTCGCCAAAAGCCGCTGCCGACAGGCTTAGCGAGCTGCCTAGCAACCTCTTGCTCAACATCCTGGAGAGGGTGGACACAGTCGACGCTGTGAAGACTTGCATCCTCTCCAAACAAACGCTTAAGCTCCCTGCTACGCCGAGGCCCTGGTACGCTGACGGATGCCGTCGGCATAGCCTATGTCGATGGCATTCTAGGCTATGCCGACGGCAAAAAGCCGTCGACGTAGCTCGCATTCCCGTAGCGGCTATGCTCTGGCAGGTGTCCATGGACATTGGTTCCATGTCTACCTCCAGCCTCGGTGCCGTGATACGAGCCAACGGTGCCGTGGCTCATGTAACGGATAACGTCTTGAGCTCGAGGAGCCCGGAAATCGCCATCAGCAGTCTAAGAATCAGATTTTTCTTGATGCTTCATGACTCTCAAAATTTCCAACGAAGATGTTTGAGTTGAACATTTATTTCCACTTCTTAAGTTTTTATATTCTCTATCTCCTCCAAGTAATATAAAGTGTCTTTACTCAATTACTGTATGTTCCTATAAACGGGCCTCAATCCATGACCACCCCGAGCCCAAATAGTACGTTCACCGACCTAGCTAGGGTATATATATTTGGTATAGAAACAATCTGTAGGAAGGATTGGTACATTGACACGCACCGCACCGATAGATTGACTGCTGCGACAGATCGATCCACATCCATCGACCCGCGCGGCGGCTGGCATGTACTACGGTGAGACGGCGACATTACCGGCCAAGAGGCGCAAGACGAGGAGGGAGATGAGTCCGTACATGCCGCACGAGCTCGTCATGGAGATCCTATTACGTCTGCCCGTCGAATCGCTGGTGCGGTTCAGCCGCGTCTGCACGGCGTGGCGGTCCACCATCTCCGGCGACGCGTCCTTCCACCGCGCGCACCTCCGCCGCCAGAAGACATGCCTGCTCTTCTCGCCGTCGAGCCTCAGTCCAAGGCACAGGGTCGGGTTGTACAGGTGGGAGGCGAGCCAGGGCACCGACGCGCCCCTCCTATGCGCCACGGAGCTGCCGTCCGACGACACGGTGCATGGACTCGCGCAATGCGACGGGCTGGTCCTGGTGCCCGCCGAGGCCACCGCGCACGTGATTAACCCGAGTACACGGCGCGTCCTCACGCTGCCACGGAGCCCCGGCGGCGAGGAGCCGCGTCGGGACATCCACTTCGGCAACTTTCTGATGTGCAGCCACCAGGCGTTCGGCCTCGGGCGCGACCCACGTTCCAGCACGTACAAGGTCGCCCGCTTCTTCTACCGCTCAGCTCTCCCGCCGGCGACGGGCGTCTACCACTGCACCACCCCGACAGGCAGCTACCACTACACCGCCGGGATGGAGGTTTTCACCATCGGAATCGACCGTGACTGGCGCGAGACGGCGGCACAACCGCCGTACCCTGCCATGCCACGACGAACGGCAACCTTCTTCAAGGGGTCCCTGCTCTGGATCATCGAGGAGAGAGCTCATGGAAACGACCCTGCTCTAGGTTTCGCTCCGGGTTTGCTCCGCTTTGACTTGGTCGACGAGACGTTCGGGCTCACGCGGTTGCCTCCCTGGTGCCCAAGTTTGAACGACCATAACATCCACCTAGCCGATCTTCGGGGCGAACTCACCGTTGCACGATCATTAACCGACTTTGTCGAGATGTGGATGTGCGATAGCATGGACAACCCGCGGTGGGAGCTACGTCACAAGGTTGTTTTCCGGGATGCACCACCATGGGTGTACCCGGTTGGGATGATTGATGACGATGTCATGTTCAAAGATGAAATTTCATCGCGTATTCTCAGGAGCTACAATGTCCGAACAAAATGTGTCAAGGACATAGTACGCATGAGCGACATGAGGTATCGTAACCCAAACACCGGCAGGCTTGACTACCGAAAGCCAGAGACAACACGTGATATCATGCCACGATATAGACATGGACAACGAGATGTGATGGTACGGCGAGTAAAGATTTGCGATCCAATGCTCCCTTCTGAGCCTCGGCCCAATTTTTTAGCCGTTGATATAATTCCCTACGTTCAGAGCCTAGTTCCACTCTAGCTAGGTGAAAGTTGGCGGGTGCATTCTAAGATTATGTGTTGCTTCTAGTCTAGTACTCCCTGCGTCCAATAATAAGTGTCTCAAGTTTGTCAAAAAATGGATGTATCTATTCATGTCTAGATACATCATTTTTTGGCAAACTTGAGATAGTTATTATTGGACGGAGGGAGTAGTAAAACTCTTGATAGTAGTATCTTTGTTTAGCTCTATACAGATATATATAAACAGTTTCTTTCAAATCATATATGATCTTTATCTTCAGATTTACTATTATAAATTGGAGTTGGACGTTCGTTGGTAGGTCAGACTCCAGGCGTCAAATTGCAGTTCATCTCCGCCATGAATGCACCTTAATGTGATGCTCTGTTTTCGGCCCAAACAACCACCCTCCCCAAGGAGAGAAATTAAGCTCCATCGACGTTCAGAGATATCAGAGTTTGAGCTAATGGCTGGCATCTCCTTTGATTTTCAGAATTCGAATGAGTCGCCGATCAAGAAGCATACCTGGTACTTATAGCTGGCTAGAAAATACAAAACGAATTACTCCCTCTAATCCTAAAAAATGGCGTGGTTTAGTTACTAATTTATACGTGGTTAGTTCTTTTGTAACGAACACTTATATATGATCAGAGGGATCGAGTATATATATTTTTTCAATCGATTTAGGTCACTAGCTGTTTTTGCAATTGTGATTATGTGACAATATATTAAAATATGTGACTGCTTAGCACTTAATACCGCTAGTTCCCTACGTTCAGAGCCTAGTTCCACTCTAGGTGAAAGTGGTCGGGTGCATTCTAGCTAAGATTATGTTGCTTCTATTCTAGTAGTAAAATTCTTGATAGTAGTATCTTTTTTTAGCTCTATACAAATATGCATAAACAGTTTCATTCAAATCATATATGATCTTTATCTTCTTTACTATTAAATTGGAGTTAAACGTTTGTCGGTAGGTCAGACTGATCCAGACGTCAAATTGCAGTTCATCTCCGCCATCAATGCACCTTAATGTGATGCTCTCTTTTCGGCCAGCACTCGCACAAACTGCCACCCTCCCCAAGGAGAGAAATTAAGCTCCATCGACGTTCAGAGATATCAGAGTTTGAACTAGCAGTGGCGGCATCTCCTTTGATTTTCAGAATTCGAATGAGTCAGCCGATCAAGAAGCATACATGGTACTTAGCTGGCTAGAAAATACAAAACGAATTACTCCCTCTGATCCTAAAAAATGGCGTGGTTTAGTTACTAATTTATACGTGGTTAGTTCTTTTGTAACGAACACTTATATATGATCAGAGGGATCGAGTATATATATTTTTTCAATCGATTTAGGTCACTAGCTGTTTTTGCAATTGTGATTATGTGACAATATATTAAAATATGTGACTGCTTAGCACTTAATACCGCTAGTTCCCTACGTTCAGAGCCTAGTTCCACTCTAGGTGAAAGTGGTCGGGTGCATTCTAGCTAAGATTATGTTGCTTCTATTCTAGTAGTAAAATTCTTGATAGTAGTATCTTTTTTTAGCTCTATACAAATATGCATAAACAGTTTCATTCAAATCATATATGATCTTTATCTTCTTTACTATTAAATTGGAGTTAAACGTTTGTCGGTAGGTCAGACTGATCCAGACGTCAAATTGCAGTTCATCTCCGCCATCAATGCACCTTAATGTGATGCTCTCTTTTCGGCCCGCACTCGCACAAACTGCCACCCTCCCCAAGGAGAGAAATTAAGCTCCATCGACGTTCAGAGATATCAGAGTTTGAACTAGCAGTGGCCGGCATCTCCTTTGATTTTCAGAATTCGAATGAGTCAGCCGATCAAGAAGCATACATGGTACTTAGCTGGCTAGAAAATACAAAACGAATTACTCCCTCTGATCCTAAAAAAGTGGCGTGGTTTAGTTACTAATTTGTACATGGTTAGTTTCTTTTGTAGCGACACTTATATAGGATCAGAGGGAGTATATATCTTTTTCAATCGATTTAGGTCACTAGCTGTTTTTGCAATTGTGATTATGTGACAATATATTAAAATATATGACTGCTACGGTATTTTTGCTAACCGCATATTTAAAAGCTACCCTTTACTTCACTGGACACCATCACCGGTTCATTTTTTTTCTTTAGCTATAGGTGTTTCAACTTTCAACTTGTGTAGCTACTTGGCAAATAGAGATGATTTCATTCGAGAATTAGCTACTTTCACCTTTTCTCGCGCACGACCTGTAGTTCAACCTCCCTCCTTGGCTCGCCCAGTCCCCGTCGCCGCGTGTGCATGAACGCCCGCATGCATGCATGTACGTGATGTGGTGTCCTGCCACATTAGTGTGATACAAACACTACTTATGTATGTTAAAATGATTTTTGTGTATCCTACTAGGTCTCTTCTTTGTGTATCCTCCTTGTATGTGTGTTTATTTGGAGGCTAGAGTGTGCTTAATGGATGGATCGAGTCATCGAGATTGAAAATGACTTGTGTGTGCATGTGCAAGTACTAGCTAGGGCCTTTTCTCCAGGCTACTCCGGGTCATGGCCGCTGGGCCTGGGCGTATATGCATGCTCCAGGCGTTGGCCTCCGGCCTTCAAGCTTGTAAGTGTGTGTTGGGTTCTGAGTCCCCTTTGATAAGTACTTATATAGGCCGCATGCAGAGCAAGGTGTAGCGCCGTCCCACACTCCCGATATTCATGGATTAGATAGGGACGCGCTCTGGTTGATCATGCCGTTCGGCCGCTACCGATTATCTTGCCGGTTCTGATGCTTTCGCGGAACCCCTCAAGCAAGACGTGGTATAAGAGCTAATTCTGCCACATGATTATATTAAGCATGTACAAAACCTTGTCGAACAGAACCGTGGTCAGTCTTCCTCCATCTAAATTTCCCATGTCAATCCAATGAGATTGATGCCTTTAATAACTATGTTTACTAGCAGAAAATATAATTTGATTCAATTATTGGCATCATAGATTACATGCTCAGGACATCATTCATCAGCATTATTGAATCCCATAAGCTGAGAATCTCCGTCGCTCTCATTATTTTGACATAGGACCTATTTGTCTACAGCAGCACTGAAGACGATTGTGGTGTGTTTGGCATTCCAATTGAAAAGGTACGTGATAGTCTCTTTCTAGGCAGTTACTATTGCACGACTGGATCGTGCAGTTCGCTAAATCTCTGCATATGAGTCGGCGAACTACAATGCAATACATCACAAAAAAAAATTAGTAATATAGTCCACAAAAATAAAAATAAAAAACCGCTGATAGTACTTTGCACATATGGAAACTGCAGGTAAAATACAAAAAAAAATGTTGCTTACGTGCTTGGCAGGACGGCAACGTTGAAGACACGATGGCTGTGAGCATGAAAGCAATAACAACCATGTTGAGCATTCTTGGGTTGGTTTTGCCGAGCGCCATGAGGAAAACAGATGACTTATGCTCGGTGTACCGTTGTGTGTGTTTATATAGACGCAGGATGAAATAGAAGACATCGGTTGGTTAATTTCATGCGTTTATATATGTATCTCTCCCAATTAATATTTGGATATCTTTCCAGTTTTGCATAAACACCAAAGCTTTTATTTTGCAATGAAATTATGTATCTCATCATTATGTCCTGGTGTGTTTAATATTAGTGAATATACATAGAGCCACAATAAAATCTATAGATATCGGCCCTGCATTTATATATGTATCTCTCCCAATTAATATGAGCATATCTTGCTAGATTTGCAAAAACACCATAGCTTTTTTTTTGCAAAGAAACTATGCATTTCATCATTATGGCCAGGTGTTTAATACTTGTGATTATACATAGAGCCACAATAAAATATTTAGATATCGACACTGCATTTATATATGCATCTCTCCCAACTAATATTAGCATATCTTGCTAGCTTTACACAAACACCATAGCTTTTGTTTTGCAAATAAATTTTATATGTATTCCATCATTATGGCCTGGTGTTTAATATTGGTGATTATACATAGAGCCACAATAGAATCTTGTAGATATCGGCACAGCATTTATGTCTCTATTCTAAATCAATGCTGACATATCTTGTTGGCTCTTGCCTATTTTTTTTCGTGCGCTGGTTCTGCTCAATCTCTTTATCTTTCTTGGCGCGTTTGGTAGGCTGAAGGTACCCCGAGCAGGCCCGTGAGCGACGATTTCGGCCCATTTGGTTGCCTGTAGTGCCCCCGCGTCGTTGCCAGCACGATCAGCAAAGCATCCAACAGCCAGGCCTGCGGACAATGGCCGAATCTACCGTCTGCGGGGAGCCAACCTGGTCTTGCGCCCGCCAGCCGTAAAAAGCACCCTGGATCTGGCGGGAGCTCTTCCGGTGCAGTGAAAAAGGGGGGAGACATTCGCTCACCTCCCGCCGAAACCCACTCCTATTCCTACCACTCCACTCACCGCCGAGACTGGAACCACCAATTCCCCCCATCTCCGGTCAACTGCTGCAGCAGCTGCGGAGGCGTCAAGACTACTTCATCTTCCTCCTCGAGGCGTCCGTGCGGGCGGCTTATTCGGCCCGACCTTTGAGACCCTCGTTGCTAGGGGTAAGTTCATTTTTCCCCAATTCCTTTGTAAGATTAGGGTTTGCTTCCAAATTCCGAATTTTTGAATTGGCAACGATTCAACTCGGTTTCTTTGCAGTTTCGTGTCTGTTAGGATATCACGGACTTGCACTATGCTCCAGACACGACCAAAGACCCTCTCTCCACGGGATAGCAGTGGATTATTCAGAGACGTGCCGTGTCCACAAGCTTGAGCATGTCAAGGTGTGGATTATTGGCATAGTAAAATGTAGATCTAGCAAATTAATGGTTGATACTATGAGTGTAACTAGTGAAAAGGTGTTGATACGACTAGAATCCTCATGGTTGAGGCTCATGGTGCGGCGAGTATCGACGGCATACGTGTGCTGATGGACGTGCGTAGGCCGGTGGCTCTGTCTGACACCATCGCGGAGTCGATGCACGGGTGGGCCCACAGCGGGCTCTGAGACTTGACGCCGAGAGTCGGGAGGAACCGCACAGGCTACCGCCCAAGGTCGTCGCCGATGCCGGAGACCGAGTAGATGGAGGCATAGTAGAGCGGCGTCGGATGCTTGTATTGGATGAAGAGCCAGATGAGTAGGGCCAGGACGACCACGGCGGACACGGCCAGGCGGAAGCACCTGCAAACGAACCCGTCATCGCGCGCCATTAATTGATTGCTGATCTCCGGCCGACTGGTCGAGGTTTAGATGATTGTTTGTATGTCTAATGTCTTTGCTGCAAGAAGATATGGATCAAAGAGGTACTTATGGATCGAGTTATATATATTGATCGATAGATTGATGCGAATTGATTCCCAATAACACTTTCCAAAGAATTCCTCTCGCTAGTTGAAATTCTCGCAAGGAAACTGAGGTTTCCATACAGATTAATTCCATATATACTGGCAAGGAACCATATTGTTCGGTAAGCAATTACAGTTTTCCGTTTCCAATTCCGGCAAGCCACTTTTTTTGCGAAACATAGTATAACGCAGATGCTCACAAACACATGTCGCTGTCGACGGGAACGTCGTCTTCACTAAAGAATATTCCGCCAAAATGAGAGACACAAGTATCCAACCTGGGGTTTAAACTCTATTGGGCTGGGATACAACTACCCTCCTAACCATCTTGCCATAGGAAAAGTTTCTTCACTCTATTGCCATTTGCATCACGGCCACCACCGTCCAAACCTGCATGCCGCGGAATGTACACACCTAGCCTAATTAATTGTGCACGTATACAGACAGCAGGAACAACTACTCATCTAGTCAGGATGGGAATGGGCCGGGTCAACCCGCCGGGTCGTCACCCGACCCAAAAATTTGAGGCCAATGGGTCATGTGGGTCGGCCTCAAACGATATTTGGGCCAGCAGGGGGCCCCGGGTGACCCGCTGGGTCAGCCGGGTCGGCCCACCTCATAGTCCCATATCCATAATAACTCCGATCTCTGTCACGTCAATGTTGTACGCCCCGATCTTGCGATGTAGTCTGTATAATTTTTCCAGCTAGCGTCCAGTTAAAACGAGAGCAAAGTTAGGTAGGTTTTTCTTTGCCATACGCGCGATTACAGGCCTAGGAGTAGGCGGACAAATTGTTTCTTTCAGCTAACTCACGTACGAACACGAGATTTTTCTTTGGCGAGGCAAAGCACACATGCTCATGGGTCTGTACTTATTGGGTAGACAGTACTGATTGATTTACGAAAGTTACACGGACGGGTTTTTTTTCTTCATTGTTTTGCTAGTTTGATTGTGCTGCATATAAATAACATTTAAATGATAAATAACATAGGTAGTAACATAGATGTCACATAAGTAAAAAAGATGATGTGGCATGCAATTATAATGAATAGAGAAGCAAATGGAGTAACATAGATAGTTACGGTAACATCACATATTCCAATACAATATGAGTCTATAATGTAATAATACACACATGCATGACACCACACTTATGTTACTCCCCACTATCGAGGTGGTAAGAGCAAGTACAATAGTAGAGTCAAGTGTTGGATATAAGATAGTGCCATGTCATATATAACCAGCTCTATAGCCAACATGTACAATAGTAAGATATAAAGATAACTATTTTATTGATACATGTCCACCATCCACTCTCACAAAGTGCTAGAAGCACGTGTTAGATCTGACTCTTGTATGAGAGCCCACTCTTTTTCTCTCTCCTCTTCTCTCTTCTCAACTAAGCAAAAATATATTATTTTAATCCTTATAGCCCGCCCAAGTCACTCTATTGTACTGCTCTAACATAAACTAGTAACATGTATATGTTACTACTATATGTTACTCCCCACTATGACAGTCTTACACAAACACCATAGCTTTTGTTTCACAAAGAAATTATATATGTATTCCATCATTATGGCCTGGTGTTTAATATTGGTGATTATACATAGAGCCACAATAGAATCTTGTAGACTGCATTTATGTCTCTATTCTAAATTAATGCTGACATATCTTGTTGGCTCTTGCCTGTTTTTTTTCGTGCGTTGGGTTCTGCTCAATCTCTTTATCTTTCGGGCGTGTTTGTAGGCTAAAGGTACCCTGAGCAGGTCCGTGGACGATGAGTTCGACCCGTTTGGTTGGCTGCAGTGCCTTAATTGAGAAATAAATTTGGAGCGGATGTTCCTTATTTGAAAAAAAAAGCGAAGTATGCGTTTGTTTCCGGTCGTTTGCATGGCCCAACTTTCTGCCGTTGTATATGTAAATTGCAGCGTTTTGGGAAACGAGTGTTGTAGAGCTTATGATAGTGTCTATTCAAAAACGAGAGAGTGGAATCTACGTTCACCAAAACAGAGGCGCAAAACAGAGAACAGTCCTGGAAGGTACACAGTCCACCGAATAATAGCCAAACCGGCATGGCGTAGAGTACACTTCATAAAACAAGAGAGCGGCATCTACTTCACCAAAACCAGAGAGCCGCAGTTGTAGGTACACTTCATAAATAGTCCTGGCCGAGACTGCGGAATAATGAGAAAGATAGAGCATTTAGTCCGAATTGACTGCATCCCTCCCTATGCATGCATCGGTACAGTGATACCAGGATTATACCGCAATTAAATTCTCAGCAATTACCACCTCCAGGACGTTTGGTTTTCCACATGCCATGTCACCAATCCGTTGCACAATAGCGCATCATAACCGTCCATTCTCTCCAGCTCTCTCCGTAAGCAAGGAATAGAACAGAACCGGGACACCCTCTCTCCTATTCTTCTTCTTCCTCTAAGCCAGTCTCGTCTCTTCTTCTATAAGTACAAGCCCATGGTCACCGGAGCCGCGCGCGGGTATCGCGCGTGACTTGTGAAATAAATAAATATAGTTGTGTGGGTAAATCGATGCGGAGATCGGGACAAATTCCCTTTCCCCCAAAAATGTATGCTTAGCCATATAAAGTAAGTGTACAACTTTTGTTTTTCACATGAACTACGGTCGCTTAAGCAGTTGAGATTTACATCGACGTGGAGATTCCACCATGAATCTTAAAAGTAGCTAAAACACTTCTTGCTCTTATCTAAACATTTTCTGGTAAATGCAATACATTTATAGGCATGAATCATTAACGTCTAAGATCAAGAGATAAATCTAAGACAACACAAAATACATGGGACCTAGTACCCCTTCGTACGCACCGCCACTATATCCTCAGTAGGGGATTTATTGCCTCCCGCAGGCACCGACGAAATGCCGGCCTCCGGTGGCCTCAGGGCCATCGAGGCGCGGTGGATCCCGATGTCGACACATAGTACTACGTCGCCATAGACTCCGTCTCTGGCGACACCACGACGGGGGTGCCCTCTCGTAAAATCCGACTTGATCCGGTCTTTGATCGTATGTGTTCGTGTGTTTACAGGTCGTATTTTTCCGATCTAGGCTTCTCTTTAACAGCGACGGTTGCTATTCCCTTGCAATTGTCTTCGGTGGATGTTATTTGTTTTACTTCTAGTGTTATTTTACTACCTTGATAATCGATGAATAGATCGGAATTTCTCGCAAAAAATATCAAGAAATAACCTTAATTCTGCATCTCCTTTCTTAATGAACAGTCTACACGACATGGATGTGGAAGCCTATGACTCTGTGCACTCCTTTCGCAAGGAACCAGCGTCACCAACCCGTATATGCCCGCACGACCACATCGTGTACTCGTCCCGGCCACGGAGCATGACATCAAACACCTGCTCCCCGCGGTGCATATCCGCAGTGAGGCTGTCCAGCACGGAACCCGACACGGGCACCGCTACGCCCCTCGCATCCATCGCCAGATCAGTCGAATTCCTCGGCCCCGCGCAGATATTTGTAGTGATGTTCGTGCTCGACGCGACCAAGACGCCATTGTAGGACACCTCCACGTGCATCCCGGGCTCGGTGCATCTGGTGCCCCAGAGTGCCTCCGATGCAACGCGGAAGGTGAGGTTGAACAGCGGGTCCAACGTGGGCAGCAGATGACCCAGATCCATCGCCGGGGATAGGCCGGAGACGGAGTCGATCGCGACGAAGTAGAGGGGCGCCTGGTCCGCGGTCTCGTAAGAGTAGAAACCCGCGGCGGCAACGAGGAGGATGGCTGCCATCCCCGCGCACCAACACCAGCAGCGGCGGCAGGTGCAGCAGAAGCATCGTCGTCTTCGCGCTCTCACCAGATGATTCTCGGAGGACGATAACTGGTCTTGATCGGTCGCGTCCATCATCATCTAGATGTCTAGCTTGAACGTTGATCTCCTGTAGCCTGTCCGGCGCCGAGATCGATTGCAGAGTTTGATCCCAACTGGGGGTTGTAGATCTGACGTACGTATTCCCACATCAAATATGGACGTGTGAGTTGCGACCTGGACCAGCCAATTGATTTCCTTCTTATTGAACAAACGATCATCACAAATTTGGAAGGTTTATGAATTTCTAATTTTGGCAAGGGAAGATCAGATTGCATTACGAATACATTCCGAATATCCATGATGGCTAATTGTTGTATCGATAAAATATTCTTATTATCATCTCTCAACGAGGTGGCTGAGGGGATCGGAGCTTGCCTTTCTAAGTAATGATCATCTATATATCAAAGTATGATCGTCGATCAGGACCATCACCGAGGGTACCACCGTAGTGCACACTCCCTTCGCAAGGCATCAGCGTCTCCAACGCGCCTAGCCCAGCACGGCAGTACCACACCTCCCCAGCCACGGAGCGAAACCTCGAATACTTGGACCCCTCCGCCCATGTCCACCGCGAGGCTGTCCAGCACAGCCCCCGGCACGACGACCCCAGCGCCACTGGCGACGACACGCAGCTCCGTGGCGTTCATAGGCCCGGCGCAGAGCTGCTCCGTCGTGGTGGCGCTGGCCGCCAGCAGGATGGCACGGTAGGACACCTCCACGATACACGCATGCGCTCTCCCTGTGAGAGACCGATGCGACCCGGAGCGTGAGATTGAACGCCGCATCCAGCGTGTGGGTCGGTGGCCGAGGTCCGTCGCCGGGTCCAGGCCGGAGACGGCGTCGATCGCGACGGAGTAGCGTCAGGGGCAGATCCTGGATTTAAGCATGGCGGGGGCCGAATGGCCACAAAAGAGACATACCATAATTTTTTATCAAATCTTACAAATATACCAAGGATATGACATTCTAAGAATTTATGTTTTGCAGAGAAAAGCTGACTAGTTTGAATCTAGATTGACGCTCGATCCTATCAAACAAGTCAATAATCTTCTAAACATTGACCTTTGGAGCTATCATCTCCCCAATACATACACCCATGTAATGCCCAAAAAACTCGTCACCCATTTTATTTCGAAGATGTGTCAAAGCTTCATTGCTGAAAACCCCCGTTCTATTGTTGTAGTTGACACATGGAGAGTGATGACCCAACGCAAACAATCTGTTAACCATTTGAATACATAGAAATCTTGCCCGTTTTGACTAGAACGAAATTAATTTATAGCTAGACAAACTAGCGACTAATAATTTTTGGAATCGATCAAGCTAGCACAATTGCATACATATACATGTATAATACCTTGGGGCTTTACCGGTCAGGCAAATAAATTGAGCGTGAGGGCGTGGAGTGCGTGACGGCGGCAGTTCATAGTCTTCGTCGACAATGGAGATTCGTGGGAACTGTCGCAGCTTCCCTCGAATCCGTGTGGTCGTGTCCTGTAGCGGCGGCGGCAGCGTTGCTCAATCACGAAACCTGTGCGGCTTGGCAGCGACAAAGGCGGAGAAGATCGACTAGATGCCATCGTGCGTGCAGTACAAGATGTCGGATAGGCGATTGTGTAGATGAATGATTCACATCGATTACCTAGGTTAGCACGGATGTGCCATTGTGGCCTTACGCCCTTGGCTACCTGCGTTGGGCTAGGCCCATTGAAATCAGCTCGCTGCAACGCTGGTATATTCGCTGGGCTGGGAAGTACTAGAATTAGGCTAATTGCCAGATATTATATTAGGCTAATCAAGTATATACATACTGGACCCTGCTACATATCTTTGGGGGTGGCCGAAGCATAGGGGGGCCTGGCCACCGCTCGCCCCCCTTGGATCCGCCACTGTAGCGTGGCGGCCGGGGAGAGTACGTGTGGAGGATGAAGGTCAAGATTGCCCAGGAAAGGAACGACGACCCGATCGATTATCATGCACACGTACGTCGCGAGTGCAGTTTAGTCCCCATGATGATACCGTTGTGCCGCTTCCGCCGCGGGGCACGCTTGGACGGAGAGGCCTTGAGTTGCCATGGTGGTTGTCGTGTTGTCCACCTTTGGTAGCCGGCTGTCCGGCGCACTACGGGAACTTGACAAGACGTCGACGGCCGGAAACCGTCGGCGTAGACCTGAAGACCGTCGGCGTATCCAAAGCCTGACGGTGGCCGTTGGCATAGCGCCGTCGGCGTTTAGCCCCATCGGCGTACCCACCAGGCCTTCGGCGTATGTGGACCCCGTCGGCGTACGTGGTGGTGGGACCCACAAGACGGCATCCGGCCGTTCCGTCAGCCACATACGCCGACGGCATTGCCGTCGGCCTCTGCGTGCCATGTGTCGATCTCCTGCTATTCGCTGGGTCGTTAGACGCCGACGGCATTCGTATGTGTACACGCGGCTGCTTCCTGTCTCTTCCTGTGCGCCTGGGAGACATCCAATGAATGTCGTCGGCGTTATGGGTGACCATATTTGTTTAGTTTTTTCCATTTTATTGCTGCTAGTTTCTAGCACATTTCAAATATAAGTAAAATTGCATAAATTTTAAACATCACAGAACATCATATATATAATCCAAACCATTATACAAACTTCATAATCTTGATCAAATAGTAATGCAAAGCACATAAACTGAATGAATTGATCCAAGTCAATGGTCTATAGTTTGCTAACAAGTAAAGAAGGAGTAAACAAGATGAATCATACAAGTGCAAACTTTTATGAATAATATTTCGGAGACAATGGAGCTATAAGAGTTTGCATAAAAGTGAGCTCACAAAGCAATAGATTCTAAATGAAAGTGTTTGACTAACAAAAAGGAAGATTTAGTTTCAGCACTGGCTTCAACTTTAACATATCTATCTCGTGGATATTGTCAAGGCAAAGTAATGCAATAAGTCAGACATATCATTATATAACAACTGTTATACCAAAGTTGACACTAGTGTTTGCTTATGAAGATAGAAAGAAGTCGGAAAACTGACTCAACAATAAATTAAAATAAAGGTCCTTCGCAGAGAGAAACAGGGATTAAATCATGTGCTAGAGCTTTTCAAGTTTTGAAAGCAAATAGAGAGTATAAAAAATATATTTTGAGAGGTGTGTGTTAGTGGTCAACGAATCAGTAAATAGACAATACTTTAAGTCACAAATTAACCAGGCCATAGAAGAGCGGCTCCCATGAAGGACGTTATTTCTACCAGCGGGTAGATTATCCCTCGTTCTCTTTTGTTTACACACTTATGAACATTACTTGACTAATTTCTCAGGGTAAAAAGATGTGAAGAGAATTAATGGTTAAAGTTGTAATTAATTGGGACTGGGCACCCGTTGACAGCTCTTTTTGCGAAATTATTGAATAAGCGGATGTATATGGCACTAGTCCGGGTGTAAAGTCTGATCAACAAGTGAAATAAAGATCATCTACCACATCCTCATGAGCTTGTAAACAGTGACACAAAAAGGAGTTGTAACACTTTTGAATATTTTAAAGGTAGCACATGAAAATTTTACTTGAAATGGCAGAAAAATACTACATAATAGGTAGTTATGGTGGACACAGATGGCATGGATTTTAGCTCAAGGGTTTTGGATGCACAAGCAGCATTCCCGCTTAATACAGAGTTTAGTCTAGCAAGATTATTTAAGCAAACACAGACTGTCAACCGGCACAGCAAGAACTCATATAGAAAACATGATTGAAAAATTACAAGACTCCACATTGTCTTCCTTGTTAACCAAAACTTTTCACTAGAAAATATCTAGACTTTGGAACTACCAATGATACAAATCAAATATCAACAAGATTTACAGTAGTTCTTCACTAATAGCATTTACTTACATGATGCACAAGTCTAAACATTACTTACTTGATAACTCAAAACAATTAACAAGTATCAAATTACTCAAGACAGTGATCTACAAGACTTATGTAAGCATTTTATACCACTACCACATGCATAGCATTTTTTGTTCCAACCAAACACCAATCAACTTATTTAAACAACTCTCCAAACAAATATAAGTGAAACAAGAGGGTATTTTCTTCAAAAGAAACTAATAGCTCTGACAAGAGATATATGAAAACAGAAAGTTAGAAGCTTTAGCAGTAGCTAGACAAGAATATTCAACAAATATAAGTGAAGAACAAGAGTATTCCAATGAAAAAGCAGAGCGTGTCTCTCTCCCAAACAAGAGTGCCAGGATCCAACAAGTATAGAGCAGCAAAAAAAAAACTGAAAACAAAAGCACACTGACGCTCCAAGAAAAGTACATATAATGTGAAGAAATAAAAATATAGTCTCAATAGAGATGACCTGATAGTTTGTTGATGAAGAAGGTGATGCCGGGCATCCCAAGATTAGACGCTTGAGTCTTCTTGAATATATTAAGGAGATCCATGGGAGCTTCCCCAAGCTTAAGTTTTTCACTCTTCTTGATCTGATAATATCATCCTCCTCTCTTAACACTTGAAAACTTACTTCACACCAAAACTCAACATTTTTCTCATTAGCGGGTTAGCGCATCAAAACAAATAATCTCACTTGATTCTGTAAGGACACAAATTCATAAGCAATCATTTTCAAACATTAGCTACTGTTACTAGGCTTAAGTGATGCTCTTTCACCTTAAAAGAAACCACTCAACACTTGTAAAAGAGAGAATGCAAAACAAAGATAGAATCTGTCAAAACCAGAACAGTCCGTAAAGATGATTTGTTTCGGGACACTTACGTCGCTCAAATCAAAAACCTTTAGTCATACGAAAGTTGCGTAGATATCTCAGGAACACGCACAAAAATTGGCAGATTTGTTCAATTTTTTTTGAGTTTCTACGGCGAGAAACGGTGACGTTTCAGAAATCTGTTCCTGTGCAGTAATCTAAATATAGGTACCATCTTGTCATAAGAGACTTTTCTTGGCACAACAAAACAGTAAATAAAAGATACAAAGGAGTTGTTACATAAGTAAACATGCTCCTTGACTAATGGGTTGCCTCCCAAAAGCGCTTTCTTTAATGCCTTTTAGGTAGGCAAGAACATTTTAATGATGCTCTCATAAGAATAAGAGTTGAAAAATAAAAGAGAGCATCAAGAGGCAAATATCAAACACATTTAAGTCTAACCCACTTCTGATGCAAAGGAATCTTGTAGTAAAACAAATCATTGAAGCATAAAGCAACTAGCATAGGAAGATGCAACAAATGCAACTTTAAAACTTTCAACACAAAGAGAGGTGTTTTAGTGACTTGAAAACTTTTACAACCATATTTTCCTCTCTCATAATAACTTTCAGTAGAATCATGAACAAATTCAACAATATAACTATCACATAAAGCATGCTTTTAATGATCTACAAACACATAATTTTTATCAAGCTCCAAGATAGTGAAATCAAATATTTCAGAAATTTTGACAAAAGAGACCACATCGAAAAATGAAATGGCAAAAAAGACCACCTGCGAAAAAGAATGTCAAAAAGGACCACCTGACGTCACTTGCCGCCAGTGCCAGAGGCGGCAGGCCTTGCCGCCACGGGCCAAGGCGGCACGCTGGCGTGTACATGCATGCATGCATCTGCTTCCTGCACATGAACAGTCCACCGTTTTGAATTTTTTCAAACATCTCAAAAAATTCGAAAAAAATTACCTGGATATAGCTAACTGTATGTAGTATGACCGTGCAAAAATTCACTGCAAAATACCTCATATTTTGGGCTCAGCAAAAAAGATAAATTCAACAAATTTTCATAGCTAACTCAGAAACGTGCACTGTTCATCGATCAGGGCACTGTTCACTGATCAGGAATAGGCCGCCTTGGCCGGTGGCGGCATGTCACACGTGTCACCTGGGGAGCCTGCCGCCACGGCTCAGGTGGTCCTTTTTGACATTCTTTTTCGCAGGTGGTCTTTTTTGCCATTTCATTTCTCGATGTGGTCTCTTTTGTCAAAATTTCAATATTTCAAACCCACTTTTAAACATATTAAAACAAGATGATTGGTCACTCTCAATAGTATAATGCATAATATTATCAAGCAACATAGGACCATCATCTAGATTTATCATAAACATTTTCTAAGCAAACTTTCTCATTACCATGCATTTCGAAATTAGGCATAAATAGAGGATTATCATAAGACTTATCGAAATAGCATGGATTTTCATAAACAACAATTGGGAACACATCTTTACGTCCTGTTATTTCATTTTCTTGAGTTAAGGAGGTTGTTACTTCAAATTTATCAAAATGAGTTATTTCAATAGAATCATTATCAACTTCCCCAAGCTTAAGATTTTCCATAGCATTAGCAACAACCATGTTCAAAGAGTGCATACCAATAACATTGGTACTATCATGCAAATAAAGTTCCATATATTTTTTAATTTTCTCTTCAAACACATCATGTCCTAGCTCAATATAAATTTTGTAAAGCTTTCTCATGCTGTTTTCAGCCATATGACTAGTTTCAAGAAAAGTGACCATTGATAGCAAGTAAAGAACTAGACATAATATTTAAGCAAGACAAAAACAAAGTAATGAGATTGGAAGTGTGAGACTCCCCTATCTAGAGATTCCAGTGTCCCTGGCAACGGCGCCAGAAAAATGTCTTGATGGCGTGTTAACGGTAGAATGTTTTATTACTTCCCAGCAACAGCACCAGAAGATCTGCTTGTTGACCGTGACAACACACGTTCGTTGGGAGACCCCAAGAGGAAGGTATGATGTAGTGCAGCAGCAGTTTTCACTTGAAATATGACCAAGGTTTATCAAACCAGGAGGACACGGAGATTCTTCAGAAGGTTGTCAGCGGTGCAACTGACATGGAACCTGCACACAACACAAACAAACTACTTTGCCCCAACGAAACAGAGAGGTTGTCAATCTCTCCGGCTTGCTGAAAACAAAGGATTAAACGTATTGTGTTGAAAACAGTAATGAGTGCAGAAAGTAACAGGGAACAAATGATTGCTGTTGGTGGTTTTATCAGTATGAGGAAATGGACCGGGGTCCACAGTTCATTAGTGGTGTCTCTCCATAAAAGATAACTAACATGTTGGTTAAACAAATTACAGCTGGGCAATTGACAAATAATGAACGCATGACAATGCAATATATGACAAGATGATTATTGTGAGATTTGATTGGGCATTACAACAAAGTACATAGACTTGCTATCCAATGCATCTATGCCTAAATAATCCACCTTCCGGTTAGCATCCGCACCCCTTCCGGTACTGAGTTGCAAACAACAGATATTGCATGAAGTAAAGTGTGTAATGTAAACAATGCAAATGACACGTAGACAATGCATCATTGGTTTATCCCTAGTGGCAACAGCACATCCACAAACTTAGTCGTTTCTGTCATCTCGAGCCCAGATTACTGAAGGCATGAACCCACTATCTAGCATAAATACTCCCTCTTGGAGTTACAAGTATCTACTTGACCAAATCATCTACTAGCAACGGAGAGCATGCAAGATCATAAACAATATAAATAGATAGATTGATAAACAACTTGCTCATAGTATCAATATTCATCGGATCCCAGCAAACACAACATATAACATTACAATAAGATGATCTTGATCATGTTAGGCAGCTCACAAGATCTAAACATGGAGGTACAAGGTGGAGAGACAACCATCTAACTACTTCTATGGACCCGTAGTCCAAGAATGAACTACTCATGCATCACTCCGGAGACAGACATGACGGTGTAGAGGCCTCCGGTCCCACTCCATCTCCCCTTCTGGCTTCTGGAGTTTTCCGATGAGATATTTGCACACGTTGATTTTCGTCTAATTCCGAGAATATTTTGCGACTAGCCTTTCTGAAGGAGAAAAACAGCAGAAAACAGGAACTGGCACTTAGTCATCTTGTTAATAGGTTAGTCCCAGAAAATGCATAAAAATGCTATGAAGTGTAAATAAAACATGTAGCAATTGGTATAATAACATCATGGAACATCAAAAATTATAGATACGTTTGAGACGTATCGGTGACGCGCGCGACTTTGCTTGTTGGTCGATGTCGCCGTGGGAGTCATGCTAGAGGCGGAAGATCTTGGGACGTCCGGCGTGGAGGGCGTTGTAGCAGTCGGCGAAGTCGTCTGAGGAGAGCATGGCGGCCCGGGTGCTGGAGAGGAGACAGCACCCGAGCGCGGACTTGGCCGGTAGCCGCGCGAAGATCTCGTCCGAGATGATCTCGTTGGGGTGGGCCATGGTTCCTTTTTGGAGGCCGGGTTTCGTGAGAAAGATGGAACGATAAGAATGCACGACTGCGCTGGACGCGTCGTGGATGATTTGATTTGTAACCGATCGCGCAACGGACGCAGGCGAAAATATAGCGTCAACAGTGCGCGCGCATAGGATGGACTTGGAGATTGGTTTACTTCCTATCGTACGTGATTTGTTTCCCTTTTCTCCTAATAACTCAAATTGCTTCCCTTCCTTATCTCTCTAGTTCATGGACCGCAGGACCGGGTCAACAGGATCGGAACCTGCCCCACGATCTCGATTTTTGATTTGAATGCCCGTGCGTTGCCACAGATACCTAATATTCTTTCGTACATGTCATCAAAGCTGCATGAATTGTATTTGTCTGTGGCAAGATGGTTAGGTGGGTGGTTGTACCCCCAGTCCATTAGAGTTCAAACCCCAGGTTTGACGCCGGTCTTTCTCATTTAAGGCGGAATATTCTTCAGTAGGAGGCGACGTTCCCGTCGACAGCGAGGCGCCTATGGTGACTTCGTCAATCTCAAGACTCGACCCGCCGACTCAGTCTCTTGGAGGTGCTCATAGGGGTAGGGTGTGCATGCGTGCGTTCATAGGGGTGAGTGTGCGCTTGCGTTGTACTGTGTTTCGCAAAAAAAAGAATTGTATTTGTCTCCATATTCTTTGAGGGAAACAAAGGTATGGCTTCTGTTACTTCAGTAAACATAAAAAAAAATACAGTGGATAGCTGAGAAAATAATACTAAAACAACTTCGTACTTAATCAGCGACAATTAATATTGACCTATGGGAATACTCCCTTCATTCAAATTAAGTTTGTCCATGATGTCGTCGATGGCGTCACTGGCAACCTCCTTGATGCCGAGAAGAAACGAACTACCATGGAAGTCTCCAAGTCTCTCTATGCCCCTCCGTGTAATATCTGAGAGTACTGGGAATTCCTGTGCCAACATGTTGTGCAACCATTAACAACACATCTGTTTGTACGACTAAATAAAAATGGTTGCAAAATTTTCTGACACCCTTTCCATCATTCATTCTTCTCCTGAAAGATCAAAGGATTAAGCAAGCAATCTCTTAACATGCAGTTGTGCCCTTCAATGCATAACCATGTAAACCATGTCATTGACAAAAAAAAAGGACTAACACTTCCTGTATCCATTAATCGTCCAGGAATTAAATTCCTACTCGTACATGCTTCAATGAAGGACCAAGAGATTACAAGATAACCCTTGGTTTGAAAAACAACTAATCCATCACAACAATCAAACTATAGCATTGGTCAGGAAAATTACATGCAAAAGGATAATTAGAAACAAAAAAAATACTTACATGGGGAACTACATATATCCGGGAGAGGGTATCAGCATTCAGTTGGGTTTGATCATTCATACAAATCACCATCAGCCAGCGTAGAGAGGATGAATTGCACTAAAAGGTGGACATATAAATATCGTTGGAGTAACTAACTTAATATAGCAACAATTAAATAGAAAATCATGTCATAAATTTAGTGTCCCACAGTTCTTGTATTCTTGAAGGAAAAATTCAAGCGTTACCAAAAAAACGGCATGAAAGGACAAATGTATTTCGAAGAGCAATCGCGGTAGCAAACTAATGATATATAGGCAGCAGAAATATATAGCAATTGCCCCTTTTTTCAGACATAAAAAGTTGTAAGCATAGGGTGATGTCAACATGGAAACTATAGGTACGTAACATGGAAAAACATCACTAAAGCCTCAGGTAATTATTAAGGTGGAGTTGGATTTGTTTCCGCTGTTTCACTTGTCAATGCATGGAACGCACCCTGTAAAAGTTGGAGATTGGATTGGTTCGGCTGTACCTCTAGGGTTGCCGTCTGCTCAATATATATAGCCTCTTGGGCATACAGATTACATCAGGTTGGTTAGCACCGAATCTATGCAAACCACCTCGGTGTCTATCTACATGTATACGTAGGGTACAAGTCACGTTTACATGAATATCTAGGCTAACAACTAACCTCTCTAACAACCTGTTTAACACACCCTACTTCAAGGATTCAGTGGTGCCGCTTGAGGCAATGCAGTGCAGTTCCCTTCCTTTCAATGCAGAGCAGATCCCTTCGCTTCCGTTGCTTTGTTCAGCATGTCGATTCGTTGGACTTTGTTGTTGAATTTGATGAACTGTAAAATAGGGCACGGAATTTATGGATAAGGGGTTACTTGACTTCGTTGTGGTGGCGGGAGTGTAGTTCGTCCACTCTAGTGTCAACCATCTTCAAGCTGACCAATCGATTCAATGTCTGTTCTAGAAAGACATCATGGCCATCGATGGAGCTGAGGGAATTCCTATGTTGGTGAGGAAGGATTGGGGAAGGCCGACATCGACTCACTTCTTTGTTGCCCGTGCCTTCGCCTCGATGTCCCACAGGCTGTCAGCGTCCTTGTCCCTTGCGCCAGCAGCACTGTGTACTGCTGGGCCTCCGGGAGTTGCTGCTCCTCCGCGTTCCCATGGTCTGCACTCTGCAGTGCCCCTGCGGTGCACATCCGGTTACCAGCCGGCGGGTGTCACATCTGCCAACAAAGGTCGCCCCTGCGCGACGCACCGAGACAGAGAGAGGAGGGCGGCTGCGCAGGTGTCGCGCTAGGCATCGGCAGCGCGAGAAGAAATCGATCTGCGGGGAAGGAATTGTTATGGGGAGGAGGAGAAATCGATCTGGGGGAAGAGGGATAGTCGTGAGAATGCCGTTTTGGGAGACAGTTATGTTGAACGAAGGTGGGTTTTGTGTTGTGCGGCGTGGGGAGCCAGGAGGAGGACATAGACCCGCCGGAGAACAAGGCGATGAAATCGCCGGAGGTCGGGCCGACGCGGGCAGCGGCGGAAGCTGAGCTCCAGGTGCTACATACGCAAAGGAAGCGGAGCGATGCGGAAGAACGAACCCTAACGACGGGGCTCTGTTCATTCGAGGAGGGAGGCAGACGTGCGAGCAGGTTTTTCCTAGGCTCGGCCCATATGCCCGATCGCACGACGGGGATTGGAGATGGTTCGCTCGTATACAAACGACCAACTCTCATTTAATAGTCAAGATTATGTGGAGTGGAAATTATAATGTTATTGGAATATCTTTTTTATATAAGTGAAAAAATCACATGTATGTAGAACATGTGTGATGACACAAAACTTAAAAAACCGTTAAAAACGCACGGGCTTTCAGCTAGTAAATATAAAACCAAGAGCGTACATGTGCTTATTATCCAGAGAGATCACACGCGGGTAAGATGAGATTTGTGGGTAAGGACTGATGAGTCAGAACTCGGAAGTAGTGAGACACTCCAACTCGCAACTGCAACTGCTTGCTCTGCTCTGCTAAAAAAAGGTTCTTTCCTGCTCTGCTCGGCTCGGCGCTCTGCCTCTCCTCCCCTCCCCGCCGCGACGGACGAGACCAGCAGCGAGCCACAGGATCCGCCGTCCCCATTGCCGCGGCCATGAAGATCCTGGTGGCGGTGAAGCGGGTGGTGGACTACGCGGTCAAGGTGCGGGTGCGCCCGGACCGGACGGCTGTGGACACGGCCAGCGTGAAGATGTCCATGAACCCCTTCTGCGAGATCGCCGTCGAGGAGGCGCTCCGGCTCCGGGAGGCCGGCGCCGCTTCCGAGGTCGTCGCCGCCACCGTAGGCCCCGCGCAGGCCGCCGACACGCTCCGCACCGCGCTCGCCATGGGCGCCGACCGCGCCGTCCACGTGCTACACGACCCCGACCCCGCCCGCCCGCTCCTCCCGCTCTCCGTCGCCAAGGTCCTCCGCGCCCTCGCGCTCCAGGAGAACCCCGGACTCGTCATCCTCGGCAAGCAGGTAGGGACGCGCCTCGATTCGCCTCGATTCTGTGAGTTTTGCCTAATCTTTCACGTCTCTGAAGTTTGTTGGGCACCAAAGTTCAGAACTGAGACGGCCCTCTCGTTTTCTTCCCCACTTGGTCTCCTTGACTGACATGCCCAACATCATCACATTCACATCCACTGTTTAATTAACACTTGAATGAATCCCTAGTTTTGAAGTTAATCCAATACATTGCTGAATTAATTTTGGCGAGAACATAGTTCAGTCCAATAATCTTTACATAGACCAGGTTCTTGTTGATCTAGTCTAGCTGTAAAATAAAGGACGGAGGCGTTCTCTTTGCACGTTCCCAGTTCATCCTATTTTGGACAGGAAAGAATCAGGGTAATTGCTTATATATGCCAGTTATAACTCAGATTTTGACAGAATTATTTTCTTATCTTTGTGGGGGAGTATTGGTAGAATTATACATGTCTATCAGTTCATTACACAGGGTTACAGGTAAATATATGACATTACAATGATTTGGTTGTCCGTCATGGGTAACCGCTCCATTGTTCACATTAGAATGTTCATTCTCTTCAGGGATATTAGAATGATAAAATCATAGCCCAGAACGTTTCCCCGTGATTGCCAGAACAACATGGATGCCTGTGTTTGTTTTCTTTGTGATGACTTGCTTGCTTTGTTTGACATAGTCGTGATTTCTTGGAATGCTTGCAATTTCTCTTCTTTAATAACTCATCCTTAAGAAATAACTTCAGAAGATTAACTGCCACCAGCTTTATCATGAAGAATAATAACATAAACAGACAAGAAAAATGTGTTAAGATTGCTTAGCTCTAGAGCATACTGTTAATAATCATAGCTTCCACATGTTTATACAATTACAGGCAATTGATGATGATTGCAACCAAACAGGACAAATGCTAGCTGCATTGCTCAATTGGCCACAGGGAACCTTTGCGTCAAAGGTTTGTTGCTATTTTTTCGTACACAGATGTCAGCAATGTCACCAATGAGACGTTTCACGGAGATTTTTTTCATTGCAAGTGGTCTTTTCAGCTTTACTAAATCATTTTGGTTAACACCTAATCTTCTCATGAATAAGCAATGCCACTGTATGCAGCCTTTCTCGTAATTTGAATAACTAGTTTGTTCTTGTATCGTAATTTTCGTTTCATTTCTCGGACCAACAGCTGGCTTCCCCTTTGTTGGCCAAACAAAGGTGAAGCGACAGTAGAATCAAAATCCGAGGAAAATGTTCCCTTGAAATAGTGAAAAAGTGTGCTGTGCTCAAATATTCGTTATTATATTTTTCGAACAGTAGATCTCATGATTTTGATTTAGCCCAGAAAATTGTAGTTAAAGCTGCTTTTTAATCTTATCAGGTGGTAATTGACAAGGAGAAGCAAAGAGCCACTGTTGAAAGAGAGGTTGACGGTGGAACCGAAACCATCTGCTTGGATCTACCAGCAGTGATCACGTATGTTCCATAACACGTCTTTGTTTCTTGTCTTCAGCAGATTTCTCATTGTCATAGAAGCACAGTAGTCCTCGAGCTTCTGTTCATGTACAAAACGTTCAGTTCTTACGCTCATGCTTAGCGCTTGCAAGCTATGGTTTGGTTTATACATACACCATGGTTTCTGTTTCGCAGCACCGATCTGAGACTGAATCAGCCCCGGTACGCGACGCTGCCGAACATAATGAAGGCGAAGTCGAAGGTGATCAAGAAGGTCACCCCCGCCGAGCTGAACGTGGACATCAGGTCGGACATGGAGGTGGTCCGGGTGGACGAGCCGCCGAAGAGGAAAGCCGGGGTGATCCTCTCGTCGGTCGATGAGCTCCTTGACAGATTAAAAAACGAAGCCCGTGTCTTGTAAACTAAGTAGCTCACACATGCAAGCATGTACATTCAAATAAAGGGTAACTTCGTATTGGTCCTATTGTTTGCAAATGAAAATAAGGGTGATTTCCGCAGATCAAAGGTGATGCTTATCCAAATGTATTGAGGCGTTCTGTTTAAATGTTTACCTGCTGCTGAATCGGTTCATATCGAACTGGAATATTTTTTTTTCCGGTGGAAACTGATCTGGTAATGTGTTGCTGGGCTTGGGCTTCAACTAGGCTTGGGCTAGGCTGGCATTATTGTTTGCTGGGCCATCGCAATCTTATAGATGGGCTGTGTATTTGACTAGCAGTTTTTTAGATCAATCTGACTATCATTTGACAGAAACTAACATGCCTTGCTTTTCCTCAAAAAAAAAAAAACTAACATGCCTTGCTAAAAGAAAAGGTTGACCAAGGTTCCTGGATTGACGTAAACTCAACCAATCAAACTTATTGATTAATGTTACATTTCTGCGACATTTCCCAATGAACAACCGGAATGTGAAGTATCTGTAAAAATAAGAACTGAAAAGTGAAATCCAGTTAGGTCAAATGTATCTTACGAGTTCCATCTAACACATCCGCACGAGGGCGTGCACATCACAAAAATGTATTCATGGACGCTTAAAATCTCGAGACCTACAATAGGGGATATCTATGGTTAGAAGGGAACATGACCCGGATGCCGAGTACACTGGGTGATCCGGCAAGGAGAAAAAGTTTGGGGAGGAAAGAGAGAATGAGCAAGGAGGCGAGACGGCGATGCATGAAGCATGACCATGACAGAGAGAGCGACAAACCGACGAGGAAGCAGAGGAAGCGGTGGGTTTTCGAGAAGAGATTGCGTGCTCCCGAGCACCAGTGATCCTAGTGTTTTAAAAAATCTGGGGTGTAGCAAATGATGTATTTACAAACATGCAAACAAAACCCTATTTCAAATACTTTATATTTTGCGCTACACAAAAAAGACAAAAGTCTGGATCCGAATATGTATATTTTCAAATCTCCAAATTTACCATTTTTGTGTAGCGCCGAATACAAAGTATTTGAATTTGATATTTTGCAGGTTTGTGGGACACATTCTTTGTTACATCATGGATTTTTTGCAGATTTTTCTGAAATCTGGAAATATTGTTTTCGATTGTTTTAAATCATCAGAATCACTGGTGCTCGGGAGCCAAAGATTCTTGTCGGGTTTTTTTCGTGTGCCAAAATTAAAAAATACAGTCAGTTGGATGTATTTGTGATTCATATGTTGTACAATGGTGTAACTATAGTACGTAATATGTTGTTAATCATAATGTAACAGTTGATTCAGTTTAATTTGGGGAAAACGTGGATGAAAAACCGTTGACGAAAATGGGAAACGCGCTAGAAGCACGCAAGCGCCTCCCTCCCCTGGATCTCTACTGAGTCCTCTTTGCTCCACCCCTAGTCGCCTCCCCGTCTCTCGTACCAGATCGACCAAACCCTAGCAGATCGCATCGCCGCGCCCCTCCGCCGACCCCCGCCATGGAGAGCTGGGCGAGCTGGTTCGGCTCCGGCGTCACCTCCGCCTTCTTCGCCTCCCTCGAGCGCTGCTCCTGCATCAACCTCTCCACCGACGACGACGACGACCTCGACGACGCCCACGACCGGCCCCTCTTCCTCGACGCCGCCGCCGCGCCCTCCGACGCCGCCGCCCACAAGCATGAGGACCAGGACGAGCAGGGGCATCCCCTCCCGCCCGTATGACTTGCTTACGACTTACTCCTCCCCTCGTCTCAGTCTTGTATGTCTCGTGTGCTGTTGTTGATCTGATGAACTAGTAGTGTCCCGTGTCCGTGACCAAATAAATCTTGTCGATTTTGTTGATATCGCGGTGTGTATGTGTGTCCGTTGTTCATGTGGATATTATGGAGGCTATATCCTGCAGCAGTAGTAATCTCGTAGTGGATCTCTATGCTGGATGAATCGCTTCATCTCTTGATTAATTGTTGCCCTGTGATTCTGATCTGTGCAATGGAGTGCAGTATTACTTCGTGTTCATGCAATGGATTGCGATTTGTTGTACGAAAATGGCCAGGATTGGTGGTGTTCTCTGTGAATGATGCTTGCGAATGGTTTCTTTCATTCCATTCAACTCTTGCTGATGCCGCCTCGTGGTGAGGTTGGATCGCGCAATGGCGTATGGACCATGAAGAACAGTTTTGGTGGAATCAGATTGTCCTTGTGTTCAGTTATTAGGATTGTCGGGGTGTTATACTGGTATGTGTGTGGTTTCTTGGGGGGAATTTGATGGTGGTCTGAATATAGGGATCCACGAATTCGTATTATGGTTTCTTGGATGAGCTGCGTGATGGAGATGCCACACTTCTGTTTGTAGCTTATTATGAGAGGATTGCCTGTAATTAGGATCTGTGCCAATTATATTGCCCGGGGCAGCTTAATCTGCTCACACATTTTGGAGCGTGCACAATAAGCTCTGCACCGGGAAGTAGAGGGTGGTTACATGACTAAATGCCGTGTTTCCTCCTGGCATTTTGTATTCATCTTGCTTGCCCTGGTGAGCTCCAGTCGTTCATTAGCGGTCTCCGGAAGGTCTGAACCTGTGAGCTAGATCCTCACAGGTCGGTGGGATACTGTGGTACATGCAAAACACAGGGAATGACAACCAGCTAGGATAACATCAAGCTTGCAATTTCTGACAAACGGTTTTGATAAGGAAGAAATTCAAAACTGTCAGAAAAAATAAAAAAAAATGTAAGATTAATTGGACAGAGAAGATCCATCCACAGCACCAAAGGTAAGTTTCCTAAGTAAGCCGGCCTATGTGTGTGGCTCAGCCATGTTGATCCAATTACAGTGTCTTGAGTTTCTTCTGTTAAAACCTTGACATACCGCACCTAGTTTTCAGCTGCTAGTATGACATGTAAGTACACCAACTTCAGATGCACTTGGATACTCAAGTGGTTCAAGTACCAAACTTACCTTACATACAAGGCCCACCCTCAATTACTATTGCTCTGAATCTGGTAACATGGTTTGCGTAATAATTTACAGTTGTGTCTAAGTTTAGCTAACAGTACATAGTCAGACACTGACGAAATAGATGTATGAAGTATCTTATTTTTAATCTTCACATGGTGTACGATCATCGCAGCGTTCACCAAATCCCAAATATTCGTGACACCCTCACACCCCAACTTTAATAGGAGTATCTGCTCAAGATGCCTGAGATAGAATACAGTACTACAGGGATGAAAAACGCAGAATGTTCATTGGTCTATTCTAAGAAATTTCTTTTTCTTTGCATTTGTGTGGAGGGGTGGTAAAGCTTATCTTCTAGTCATCGAGTTCGCAGAGTTTAAAGTTAGTAGAATTGTCTGATTGGTCTACAAACTACATGTCATAGTGCTGAAAAAATGACAGAATATCATGAATCTCAGTTTTTCGATTAGGACCGGAAATGAACCATTGCAGGCGATGCCAAACCCAGCTCCTCGGTTGTCTGCTTCCTCTCCTCCGCAGTCCTCGGATATCTTGAAGGACAAACGTCGATCTCGGGATCCAAGTCACCGCAGTCTTTCCCACATGCCTTCCTATCATGCAGGGATATCTCAGCTAGATTAACTGCGTCTCCGGCGACACGCCTGATGTATGGCAAAAAGTTGGCGTCAGGTTGGAAGCCGTAGATGGTGAGCTTAACCAGACTCATGTGCTTGAAATCAGAGGCAAGAGACTTCCACTCCACGTCTTTTTCTTCGCAGTAACCATATTTCCTACGTTGCTCTTTGTTCGTCTCCATTATGCACCAATGATCCCATACTGTGATGCATAGTTCCTTTAGCGAGGTTGCAGCTTCAAGAATAAACATTGTCCAAGCTATATCACACCCTTCAGAAAGGTTGTCAAGAGTGGCATACCGCAGTTTGCTAAGCACAGGCATGAGCAGCTTTGAGCATTCAGGTAGAACCCAAATCTGCGATAGAAAAAATAGATGAAAAATCAATTGCAAGTCACAAACAAATTAAAACATACTGGGAATAACATATACGGAGTATATGATTCAAATGACTAATAATGAGTACCTTCTCGCTTCGAAAATCCAGATGCAGATCATCTATGGAGAGAACATTAGCAAGGAGCTGACTTAGCTCAAGAGGCTTATCCGAGTCGACATCAGTTCTTGTGAGGCTTAGCTTTGAGAGCAGTGGTACAAAACCAAAATAAATGGGGTCTTCATAGGAGGAGGTGGAGGCCCAGTTATTGCGATAGCTCATCCGTTGGAGTCTGGGTAAACATGTGAGCTCGACCCTCTCAAAGTACCCATAATGTATCCGAAGCTCGACGAGTCGCGCGTGTTCTACTTGCAGCACGGAATCGACCCCTGAGTCACAGTCGGATAAACGCAGAGCCTCCAGACACTTACAAGTGCTGAGGATGTTTGGGATGTCCAACTCGCCAAACCTGATGTTGCGCAGCCATAGGGGAGTGAGGCCGGCAAACGCGTCCGGGCAGGCGCGGAAGAACATATTGAACACCTTTGCAGAGTGGACGAGATCGTCCTGAGAGGAGTTGTCATAAGTCTTCTCCGTGAGGTCTCGAACTCCGCTGCTTGGACTCCCTGGGTCGCCATGGCGCGGGCGACGGATTCGCCTATGCGGCGAGCCTCGCGAAGCTTGAGGACGAACCTGATCATGAGTCTGGTGACTGCGATGTCGGGGTTCCGAGTGGCCAGGACGTGATCCGTGACACGAGCCACGACACGGTTTGCTCGGAGCAGGGAGCCAGAGCTGGAGGTGGAGATGGAACCGGTGCTGATGAAGATATCCGAAAGCATGGCGGGGAGCTTCATCATTCGCTTCGAGAGGATGCATGTCCTTACGGCGTCGGCCGTGTCCACCCTCTCCAGGATGTTGAGTAGAACGTCATCTTGCAGCTTGCTAAGCCTGTCCTCTCTGGCGGCGTCACGAATTTGTTTCTGCGTCGTGTTTATTTTAGATAGCAGCGGTATGAAGTACTTTGAGGATGGTTTTTGTTTACCAGAAGAAACGGATTAAAGGTTCGATCGACAGACACTTACCATGCGCCAGCGGCGGCCGTTCTTGTTCTTCATGGCTGATCGATCGGGTCGGAAACTGGCGGTCTTGTTTGATGCTCCTTACTGTCAGCTTATTCGATCAACAAGCTCAGGACCGACTCTCCTCCAAAGGATTTTTAGAGGAGAGACAGAAGGATCCCGATTACAACTTTCCAAGACATGGACAAGGAATATCTTCTTTCAGAGTCCGGTGTGAATACAACTAGATCTTGTCTATTAGTTTAGTGGAAAAATCCTATAAGACCCAGGTCGGGCACTCCCGATGGCTGGACCAACTCTCGCGCGTGACACGTGCAAAACTGTTGAGATATGTATTTGTACGTGTAGTTTAATCTCCGTCCATCTGTATTCCATATGTATTAGGGTTTAGCATTGTACGTGATAATCTCCCGGTACCCTATATAGTGGCACATGATGCCTTGAATATTCAAAAAAAATTGACCGGTAGTGGTCCGGTCGCACCGGAACAATAATATTCGAGATGGAAATGCACCTAAGTCCTAAGATCAAATATTTTGAAATGGCTTCCGTGTTGTGTTGCATCCTATCATCTCCCTACATGGCATCAGCCTAAGTATGACCTAGCCAAGCTTCTTCCACCAGCTCAAAAGCAAGCCATCGACGCTTCCAGACATCACCAGACAGGAGAGTGTGGTTGCTCATTGCTGATTGGTTCATGATATCATTATGGCTATTACAACTCCAAGGCGGTTGTTGGAGGCGGAAAGCCATGACCAACACCAACAAGTTATTGTGGTTGTTAAATCATGGGATTCCTATAGACCATGTGGAGATTAAGTTCGAGGAGTTCATGCGTGGCGAGAGAAGCAATGTGGTGCTAATTCGGCTATGTCATTGTGAAACCGATATGCTGGTTGCACTCATTGTCCTTGACTTTGAGGCGAAGGAGATCTGTAGGATGCATAGGCAAGACTTGCTCTTATACATATTGTTTTTGAAAAAAAAATCAAAACAACGTCAAAATCGCCGGTGAAACTATTCGTAGCTAGGTCATAAATCTTTCAATTTCATTTCTAGCTGTTACATATAACCCTAAGTTGATTAGTTAAAGTGATTTTTGACAAATTGTAGAAGCAATAGAGCACACTTGTTGTTCAAATTTAAATTATTTTTGAAAATCGGTATAAAGTCATTTGAATGACGAAAGTATCTGGAAAGTTAAAAATTCATAAAATTTGACAAATTTCTATCAAAAATTGGGGTGGTACCATTTTACACGATATTATTTGCAATTGCTTAAAAAAACCGATTTTCACAATCGAGAATTGGAAAATTATTTTATTGTACAAAAAAGTTGGAAATTTTATATTTGGTAATATTGTTTGGCGCGCAAAGATGCACTATGTGCATAATTTGGGCACATTATTATAGAATATGCCCTGTATGTGGACAAATGAAAGAAAAAGGATACAATGGGTAAAGCGGTCTCCTCACTATGAGATAGACAATGGGACATGTGTCAATGTCTAGAGGTTTTGCCAAGATTATTCCTTTGTCGAGTAACTTTTTCGTTTCTTTGTCGAGAGTATTTTTTGGCCAAGTTTTTTTTTTTTGGCCAAGTGATTCTTTACTGAGTGTTACATTCGACGACAATAAGCTTTGCCGAAAGCCCATAGAAAACACTTGGCAAAGACAAAGACGCTCGGCAAAATCCCGTTTTCCTATCGTGAAAAGCAAATATATGGATCCAGTATTACAGGCCGGATAGCACCGGTTTCAAGAAAAAAGTACACGGATAGCATAATATTCACATGAATTCAACAGGCACACGCGCGCATAACTAATTAACACGTTCTCTAGAACCAAAGAGACACGATTAACTTGTACTCCAACCGGACTGTAAAATAAGGTATTCCTAGTCCATGTCGAAATTGTAATCGGGATCCTTCTCTCTCTCCTCCAGTAATCCCTTCGGAAGAGAGTCGGCGATTAGTCTGCTTTGTTGCACCGGCCTAAATAAATTGAGGAGGGAGAGTCCGCCGTTGTGAAGGATCAAATAATTAAGGTATCTCTCCTGATCGAACTTGTCTGTCGAATAAGGTGAGAGTAAAGAACATCAAACAAAGACTGCTTTCGATCCGATCGATCAGCCATGAAGAACAAGAACGGCCGCCGCTGGCGCATTGTAAGTGTTAGCCGATCATTCAATCTGCTCCGATCCTTCTCGTGCAATATCATCCTCAAATCATTCTGATCTGTTGTTTTTATTTTCGTGCTAAACACGATGCAGAAACTAGCTCGCGAAAAAGCCGCCGACGCCAACAGAGAAGACAGGCTCAGCAATCAGTTCCGCTATACGTGTGCAATGGGGTCTTGGAGTTAAAATGTCCTTGTACGGTTGGATGGATATTTTTATATTACGGAGTGAAACTGATAAGCCATTGTCTTGCACATATATTCCAGATTTAACAGCTTGGCAACATCAGTCAGGAGGTATTAGTGCTTCTTACGTGTGGGAGCCTGGTACAATATTGTCGTACACATCCATATGGCTGGTGTCGTTCACAGGAAGTGATAATTTATATGCTTATTGCTTGGCTGTAAGGCATTCCAATGGTAGGTCCAGTCATTACACTGAGAACATAATGTGTTACTTCACGGCCAGTTCAGTCTTGGAAGAAAAGGAGATGCTCACTAGACTAAGTCCTGGATCCTGGAGCTTCATATTTCAACCAATGCAATACGGTGCTTATTTTCAGAAATGCAATGCATTGAGTCTTCAGCAGTACTCACATCAAGGCATAAACTTATATGGAATTGCTCTTTGGCTGATCAATTTTTATCCTCCTTAGCACGGATGAAAGTTTCTGAAGAAACTTGTTTATCCATTGTTGGACAATGGTCTGAAGGGGGGAGGAATGTCAGGGACTAGGATGTCAGGATATTAGTATTATGGAGATATTAGGGAAATATTCACAGTAAGGGCTATTTGGTCTTTTCATGTAAACTGAGTGGGTGGCATGTTCCTTATAAGCCAGCTCGTGTATTGTTGAAACTAACAAAGAAAATGAAAACCCTAATTTTATCTTCCAGTTCATATTTCCTGCAATTTATCTTCTTTTTAATCCTGCAATTTACCTAGTTTTTAGCTCCAATTCCTGTCAAATCCCTATTCTTGTGATCCTAGCTCGTCAGATCCATCAGGGTCCTGACAAGGCAGCAAGACATGATAGCGCGGTTCTTCGCCCCCTGGACCTTAGAACCGGGGCGTAAGTGAGCGCCATCGGCAAGGGCACGGCGGAGAGTGGAGGTCGTCGGCGGCGGGGAGGGGGCGGCAGCGGCGGCAGGATGGAATGGACTGTGCGCGTGTCTCTTGGGCCAATTGAACGACTCTATAGAATCGGCCCAGCAGCTAATCAACACAAGAAAGCTCACAAAAAAACCACTTTCATCTCTGTAGGCCCAGTTCTTTTGGTAAAAACGACCAACCCCAACAGCTTGTAGGCCAAGCTCGCCTAGGTCACCATACTCTCCACTAAAAAAAAGGGTCACCGTACTCAACAATATGTTAGTTACGGTACTTAAATACGGTTAAGAGTCTCGTCGATAGTCACTGTTACCGGTTAAGTGTTGATTTGGTGACGCGGAAATTGTGGACCCACATGTCATACCAGCTCAACAAAGCGTCGTCGCACCGGTTTTTTTTTTCAAAATTATATCCTCCTATGGAGAACGAAGCTTTCACTCATCCTTGTCTCTACTCAGTTGGTCTGATAGAGCCGGTGAGGAAGAAATGAACGTGGCGTTGCGGTGACAGGGTGGTGGTGGCGGTGTTCATCGTCGTGCGGGTGGTGAGGTCGTCGACACCCCTCTTCCGGTTGTTCGAGTAGTCAATGATATCTCTGCGGAAGTGGCCCGGATGTGCTTCCCCTCTCAAATACGGTTAGTCCCCCAAAATTGGCTCAGTCTTCTTTGAAAAAACAGGTATTTTCGTCAGGGTCAGGGTTTGATCGCCCAGTGCAGCTAGTACTAGATGATTTTGTCGATTAGTAGCGGTATCTGATGTTTGTGTGATTGGGCCAGGGGTTTAGGTAGAGTTCATTTTTGTGATTCAATGTAGGAATTAGTGGAGACGATTAATCATGGGGTAATTTTTGGCACCGATACAAACATGAGCTATGTGGATTGGTCTGTTATATGATTTGATAACCCAGATTTTCGGTACCACTGGTATTTTGAGATATGGTGATTAAATTCATTATCTTTTGTTTAAGTACAAATTCAGCAAAGAAGATAGGTTAATTAGTTCTGCGTGCGATGTGCCTGTTGCCTTCATGTAAATATTACGCTATTCGTGTACCAGTAAGATTTTTTTCTGACGCAAAAGACGGTGGGGAATTGTGGCCTTATCTAACATTCAAGATTCAATCTATTATACATCGATATAGAAACTAAGTCCTGGACGACAAAGTTCCGCTGGATTGAAGCCGACGGACGTGTGCCAACTCCGGAGGGATCATACCTCTGATCCTAGCTCGACTGGAATCAGAAGGTTGGACTCGGGAATCAGCGACATCCTCACCACCAAGTTTGGTCGTGAGAATCTTTTTCACGTTACACCGACATCTACTTCCGCTTCAGTGTGTTGGTATAATACTAGATCCATCCTATCGCTAGCTTGTACCTTCATAGATGGATCTTTGTAATTATGTGTAAGGCAAAATTTTCAAGTTCCTGCACGTAACCCGACAACTACATGGCCCACCCCCAACATACCTTGTACACTATAGATCTCATTGTTCGTGTACCCAAACTTCAAAGTCTTCTCTACATACCTCTGCCAAGATAGATTGTAGATCCATACACTCCATAACACTAAACCTACCACGTTCTCTAACTATTTCTAGGACACCATGGATAAGGACACATATATACACACCATGATAGATTAAGAGGCATTAATTTAGCTGCGGAGTATTAAGATATTCTTAGTTCAATTAATTTTACGTGTGGAACCGCTGGAAGAAAACTTTTTTCGAAGGATCCAAATATAACTAAAAATTGAGAAACAAGTAATTACTTTAGCACAATAAAAATATTTGTAATGATAAACATGAATTATATTACAAATATGTATATCAATTTGCAGAAGCATGACTACATTCATATTTTTTGTTGTGTATACCTAAAATGGTATTTAAGATAGTATATAAGGTTGTACAAAAAATGACTTATGTTTAGTGTCAATAGAGTTATGATAAAGTGATATAGTTTAGTATAAATATGTGAGAACAATTGGTCCAACTCTGCATATATATAGTCAATCCAGCTATAACATTTTAGCAGAGGTTATATCTTATATTCTCTCAGATATTACCAAATAAACACCCCTAGTTCATTGTTTCAGGAAGATTAAACAGTTCACAAAGTTAAAGATGCCAAAGTACTTACCACGCCTGCTCTTATTTTGGCGATGGTGACGGAGCTTCCTCCCAGCCAGCTTTGAAGCACTTGTGACCATGTAGCAGGCGAATTCAGCATCTGCAACAGAATATAAGCAATGAGATTGTATATATGCGATCCAAAATTGCTTTTTTTTTCAAATATGCACTGACCAGGAGGCTGCTGATCAGCAATTGTGGTGACTTTCGTGCCATCAGCACTCTCGACAATGCCACCGATGCGAACATCCTTGAACTTGAGCTGAAGATGGCTTCCATGACCTCAACACAACGGGAAAAAGATACTTACCATGCAAACAACACATAAGACTGTACAAATCTTACATATACGATTCACATAAGACTGGATAGAGGTAGAATAGTGTCTACTGCATACATCATAGCGTTTAACAAAAATCACACTATAAATAAATGACCTCAAGTCAAAGTCCCCATGCAAACCTAAGACCCATTTTACAGTAACCCGTAAGTGAAGTTTCTAAAAGATTGAGAACATAATTAATTCAATTTAGCTTGGAACTTCAGACTGAAAAGGGCTTCCGTCACTTCCATTGCTATTGACTTGCTTTTCGGAAAAAGTTTATCTAGCGTGCTAAGTACCTCTCAAGGAACTCTAAATTTTGCGCGTGGTGGCCCCAACCTCCGGTAAGAACGTGGAAAGAGCGTGTACAGAGTGATATCTTTCACCCCTGAAAAAAAGAAAATCGTGTTACCTGTTTTGTGAGTAATGATCTACTAGACGACATCTTAGGCGAACCTCTATTATGTGATGTTTGTGATATGACCCAGATCGGTATGGTGTGGAAAAAGGCATATGTTGGTTGTGAATTATTGCTTATTGCAGTTTTGGTTGTCCTATCTGATTTGTTACACGATTTTATAGTTTGAATGTCTCATTGTTTGTTAGATCTAGCTCAAATTTGCAAGGGTAGCCTTTCCTGTTATCGAGTACTAGAATATTTGAACGGAATGCTGGCACTAGTAGAAAAGGGCCATTAGTCCCGGTTCTAGAGGGCCTCTAGTCCCGGTTTGTCAACCGGGACTAGCAAATCGGGACTAAAGCCCCCCCCCCCCCCCCCACTTTAGTCCCGGTTGGCCACGAACCGGGACTAAAGGTCCCTCCACATGGCCACGGCGGAGCGCGCGGGGTGGAGGACCTTTAGTCCTGGTTGGTAAGACCAACCGGGACTAAAGGTTTCTGCTTTTTTTCAATTTATTTAGGGTTAATTTAGGGTTTAGGGGTTGGTGTTTAGGAGGGGTTTAGGGTTTCGGATATTGTTTTTTCCATTCAATTCTTTTCTTATGGAGAGATCACGTTGATGCACCAAAAACAAATTTTCGTATACATAAAGTTCATACTACATGGAGCAGGAAAAATGGATCAGAAGCTCAGGGTAGGAGATGATATACCTTTAGTACCGGTTCGTGATACGAACCGGTACTAATGCTCCTCGCGCTAGGCCCCACCCCTGCGGCCGCCTGCCATAACCCTTTAGTCCCGGTTGGTATTACCAACGGGGACTAAAGGTGCCCTACGAACCGGGACTAATGTTGTGTGGCGTCCTGGTTGTTGAACCGGGACTAATGCTCACATTAGTACCGGTTCCAATAATGGCCGGGACTAAAGCTCCGGATGGAAGGTCCTTTTTCTACTAGTGTGGTATGTTCATCAGTGTCATTGCAATGTAATTATAGTTTTGTAGCTATTTTATCTATTTTTGGAGAATTAAGTTGATCAGTTCTCTCAAATGAAGGAATTTTCATGTGTTTTGCTGGAAACATCTTGCATACTGATTGTCCAGCGTTCTGTTGTGCGCTAGGGCCAAGCTGCCATTCTGTTTGTTTGTCTTCTTTTACTGTAGCTTTGTGTTGGTCAGTCACTGAAGTGAGCTAGTATGTGTGCTCCGTTGTAGATTGTAGTGTTGATCGTGTGAATCGCTGCTTGTTTGAGTTTTCTGTGTTGATGAGACATACAATTAGGTGATGGTTGTCGTCGGCTAGGAAACGCACGTGAATGTGATTAGCAGTGGCCAAAGCTCCGGTCTTGAGGTGCAGCTGGATATGTCAAATTAGTCGACAACAATCCGTCAGGATATGCCAGCTAGGAGTAGATTGCAAACAAAATGGTACATCCATCACCACACATTTTTGTCACTATGTCAACGACGATATATTTGCTTCACTCCATATCTGAAAATTTGGCCAAAAGAGTGAGAAAAAACAGAGGTGCATTAATTAAGTAGTTGACCTGTGGTAAAATGAAAAACAAAATTCACAAACAAATACTCCCTCCGTTCGGAAAAGGATGTCACAAAAATGGTCTACCTAGTTCATTTTTGTGACATCCTTTTCCGAACGGAAGGAGTAGTAGACATCATAGGCGGGCCCATTATGTTGTTGCTGGGGCTACTTTCCGAAGGTCTAGGCTAGGAGGGCGTGTCCCTAGGGGCGGAGCGAGTACATCTCCAACGGTATCTTCTCCCGATTACAACTTCATAACTCATGGACTAGGAATACCTGATTCTAGAGTCCGGTTGGAGTACAGGTAAATCTTCTCTCTTTAGTTGATGCATATGTGTTAATTAGTTTTTTTATAGAGAATGTGTTGATAAGTTCCGCGTGCGATGTGTCTGTTGCATGCTTTCATGTTAATAATATTATGCTATCCGTGTACCAATAATAATGTAATCTTTAACTGACGCAAAAAGAGTGGGGAATTGTGGCCTTATCTAACTTTCAAGTTTCAGTCGATCGGGGCATACTAAATTATTTACCATGTGAATAACATGCATCCATCAAAGTTATTTAATACCAAATTTCAGCATCTCTCGCCGGTACATATTGCGGTGGCATCATCATTTTGAGCTATCTCCTAACGATTTATAGCAGGATACACGATCTGCTCTGCTAATGGGCTTGACTCACAGCAACATTCTACATAATTCCTGCAGTATCCGTCGCTGCCGATATTAAATTTAAGGCACTGAGTACGGCAAAATTAATCACCGCAATCGTCATGCTAACTTTCTACAGGTGATACGCATGGCTACCCACTGGATCCACGAGTGGGCATTACTGGTCCAGAGGCGCAACGTGCGCATATCGACTCTGGATGCACCCGGCTGGAGGCGGTCGCTTTGGATATCTATTCCCGGGGTACCTGGCGGCTGTCTAGACGAATTCAAGACGTTTAAGATGACTAGACGTTCTGAGGAGCTTTTATAGTTCTTAAGACTTTATTTCCCTTTTCATGAACCTTTTGGTTGAGATGTAAACTCTGAATAACACTTGACGCTGCAATAAAAAGCCGTGTGCATCAATCGATGCAGAGGCTGGGGCCTCCCCCTTTTCTAAAAAAAAATCACCGCAATCGTCTGGCGGAATCACGTAACACTTCACTGCAAAATTGTCTTAAACATTGTAAGTTTTATGTATATGGAGGTATGTATGCATTGTGAACCAAAACAGAAATAAATATTGCCACCTTTAGCCGACGCCAAAGGCAACATGCTTGTCGCCATGACCACAAGCGCTGCCAAGCATACAACCCATGCGTTCCGCCTGGTAAGTGTCATGGCGATTTAGCAAGTTTCTTCTTCCTTTTGTTGCTCTTGTTTTGTGTTTGATGGCTCGGTGGAGATACTCTCTTTGGTAGTGTTTATATAGTAGGATAGGCAACACAGATAAGTATCCCATAAATAATAAATTAATTACTTCTGTTTTAACATAATTAATACATTCCATTTCTAGTAGGAATTAATTGATATTCTAAATATATTTAGCTATAGAAAATATCACAGGCAACACATTCAGTTAATGAATGCATCTTTTAATACTGAGAAGGTGGTCGTCAATGGAGTAGGGCAAGGTCAGGCGGTGACCCGACTAACGGATGTGGTGGTGGGACCAACTAGGGCATTGAGGAGAGTGATGGTGCTGGTGGATGGGTAGGCGGCTGAGGTAGGGAGAAGGCGACTACAGTCCAGAGTTTGGGTCAGCTGCCTGAACTGATATGATTGATCTAGCGGTAGAAAGAACAATATCGGTATAAATAGTTTTCTGAATCTCTGAAGATTGTAGTATGTGCCTCAAAAGGGAGAAAAATTATGATTATACTAATCAATAGGCAGTCCACACACTAAAATGAAGCTTGTTTTAATAAGTTCACCCTCTATGGGATTAAGGCTACCACAAAAGATGTTCTCGTAGTCATATTTATTTATTATTTGGGAATCCGGTATTTTTGTATTTATTTTTTGAAAATCATGTAATTTTATAGATGTTGAGATAACTGGATTGTTGCAAAAAAGAAACTATAAGTACCAAAAGGACAACCAAAACACGAGCAAGTATTTTGGCCCAGAGGAGCATGTGCTCTGGGTTAAGAGGGTTTATTATGGTAAAAACACATTAAAACGTGCACACCTGTTCATGTAAAATTTCCATTGAAATAGAAGGCTACCCGTTATGTCCTGAATGCTTAGATGATTCTGAGGCCTTCCAACCACATATCCATGGACAAGGGAGCGAGGAGAAGGATTAGTCGGAGGGAAAGAATTAATTATAGCAGGACTGAGGTTATTCAAAATTGGAGTGTGGGGGCTTCCTCCGCAGTGATTGACTTGACCTCCTCCTAAACGAAGGATATGCGAATTAGCAAGCCGGACACACTCTAGAATGAGAGTGTAATATAGGGAAATTCACTTTGACACATAGGAGCATATGGAATTAAAAAAAATTGCGGGAAAAATATGGAATAAAATTTGAAATGCTAAAACTCACGCCCGATAATATATGGGGTTTTTCAGCTAGTCGACATGACATACACCATATTCAGCATAATATTAGAAAAGGCACATTACAGAATAGGAAAAAAAATCCATTGGTTTGGTTCTTTATTTTGCCAAACTGATTGTCATGTATGCTTAAATCAACACGGGCTGTTGGATTCTATTAAGTGGGGATGATCCAACGGTAATTTTGGTGGAAATAAAAGTTAAATTTGGTTCTTTATTACCTGGTTTTGCTTAACATGCATGAAGGTAAGGCACGATAATATCCACAGTCATCGACATGATTCCAAAAGTACTTACGGCTTTGCTAAGTCTCAGTTGGTTGAGTTTCAAAGTTTTCACTAAAATATTTTCAAACTTTAAATATGTCTATCTAGGACGTGTATACCAGCTGCTAGCTACTAAAATATTTTCATTCCTTGTAGCCGAGATAGCAGGTCAATCTCCAACAACATGGATGTGATCCAGCTTTGCCCAGTCATCCTACGTGTCTCCATAGTCTCCAAGTCAAGGACGACGCGCTCAAAAATCGTATCGTTATCACAGAAACATATTCGAAGCAGCACTACATTTGCTTCTGTCTCCACGTATCAACTCCTCAAACTAAATCTCCATGGGCGTGTTTGGTTAGCTGCATGGATTTTGCGCACTTTGCATCCATGGCTCCACTGGGCCTGGCCCTGGAGAAACACGAGCTGGGCCATGTTGTGCAAATAGTTTGGTTGCCAACAATCTGCCAGTCAGGCCCGTTCGGCTGGATGCAAATTTTCCAAGTGCTCGTGTTTAGATGCCCAGATTAGTGTTTACAGACATAAACCAGTGTGTTTGGTTGCCCAGAATCTTGTTGTTCCACTTACCTTGCATGTCCTAGTAGTGATCTTACCAGCCCACTGAGGTTTAGGAGGTTCAGGGTTTAAGGAGCATACACACTTACGACTGCCACAAATACACAATGACGACGATCAGGACGAGGATGATGAAGTCTTTGATGCCGCCACATGCAATCAGTCTTCCACCTTTGCCCCTAGTAGCTTTGCTTCCTCCAGGTTTGCTTGATCCAGCAAGGCTTGATCGAGCTATGCTTCCTCCAGCAAGGCTTGATCCATCAAGCCTTGATCCAGCTATGCTTCCATAGTCGAGAGGGAGCTCTTCTTCCTGGGACATGTAGAAGGCATCCTCGGCCTCCCTTAGAGTCTTAATCCTTTCGCAGCAGTTGTTGGGAAAGTTGTACAGCTGAGCCGAGCAAGCATTCCAGGTTGTGTAGATTCCTGGATTCTTGCCTCTGAAAACCACATACCACTACAACAAAGAACATGAACATTAGGAAAACATGATCAGTGAAGCAAGAAGTTGCAAAGGTAGCCACACATGATGAAGAAAAGCAACATAAGCAAGCATGCATTGATCAGCACAACAAGCAGCACAATTTTTTTACTACCTAGCTAGTATGGTGTTAACCTACCACCACATCAAAACATGGTGTCGTAATACCACCGCAAGTTCATCGTGTGAGGGGTTAGCATATGTATTACCTCAAGCACCCAAAATATACAGGCCATAAGAAGTTTTGTTGTCCCTAGCTACCCAAAATATACATCATGATCTACATCATGATCATCAGACTTCATCTAGCATGCTTGCACCACCACCACCTCCAACTTCCTGAACAAGTTCTGGAGCCAGAGCAGACGGTGGTCCTCGGCCATCAGAACGAAGCCAAAGCCTTGAGCCTTGTTGTCCTGGAGGTGGCCAAGAGCAGCAATCTTGGCGGTGTCACTGAATGTTCCCTTGGCGCTCATCACAGCCTCGTATAGGCCAGGGTGCACGTCCACAGTCACACTGTCCCTGATGGTGGATGCCACCTCCCTGACGGCCTCTGTCATGCTGGTGAAGACGAGCACCTCCTCATCGACCAATGCACCCCTCTTCCTCTTCTTCTCCCTCTGTCAGGTAGCTTGGGTGCATGATCATCAGCCTTGGCGGCTCGGGGCACATAAGTATCAACGTTGATGGTGTCTGACTCCAGCGTGTCAGGATCAGGCGTACCAAGAGGCTCGATGACCCCATGGCATGCCTTCCAGTGGCCATACCCCAGGCGTAGATGGTCTGCATCTGAGTGTAGTTCTGATTAGTCTTGTTAAGGACCTCAGCGTCCTTGGGGTGATCCTACGGATGAAAAACAGATTGACAGTTAGCAAATTTTTCACACATGGGATAGTTAAACAGTTAGGGCACAATGCTAACCATGATGTGGCCTTTCAAGTGCTTGGCCTCCAACATGATGCTGTGAGTGTCCTCATCCCAGAGTGCACCACTGAGGTCCTTAAGCTTTGACACCTTGATCCACCTCACTCTCCACTTCCTCAAGTGGTTGTAGATCTGAGTAGGGGTGACCTCCTGGCCTGAGAACTCAAAAACCAGCTTGGCAACTGTGTTCAGATGCACCTCCTTAAACCCCTTGTCAGTCCTCACCCCAGTGGCGATGAGGTCGCACATCTTGTCGAGCACGAATGTGGACATAAATGGAGGCCACTTCATGGTAGTGCCCATCTTGCTCTTCTTGGTCTTGCCGAACAAGAGAAGGCGTGACCAGCTGTGAAGGCATCATGGGAACCTCAAACCTCTCCATTGGTTTGTACTCTGGCAGATCATCCGGCTGCGAGTCCGGGGCAAGAGAAAGAGCGAGCTGGCTCTCCCCTTCGAGTAGGGCCTGGTCAAACTCATCGACGGATAGGTCCTACAACGGTGACGAAGCAAAATATGGGTGCATCAAGATCAAGGTCCTACGACATGCTAACTAGAGATCAAGATCCTAAACATGCTCAAACAACATCACAGCCTAAAAATCTACTCCATAAGGTCAGATCTAAAGTACAACGATGACGAAGCAATATATGGGTGCATCAAGATCAAGATCCTAAACATGCTAACAGCTGGTCACGCCTTGCTAACAGCAGATATGGGTGCATCAAGATCAAGATCCTACGACATGCTAAGAGCAGATCAAGATCCTAAACATGCTGAAACAACATCATAGCCTAAAAATCTACTCCGTAAGGTCAGATCTAAAGTACTAGTCCTAGGGTTCGATTGTGCTTACCGGCATCGTAGCTTGAGCGGTGGCGAGGTGGATGAAGAAGCGCTCCAACGCCGGCCGTCGACCACCGTTCACCGGAGTAGAAGGAGGCGTCGCTTACCTGGTCATCGTCGGTGAATCTCGTCTCAGACGGAGAGCTCGAAATGGGGGGGGGGGAATGGTGGCGGGAGCTTCGGCGGTGAGAGGAGGGGGGTGAAATAGGGGAGGGAAAGTCAGGGCGGTGAGCGAAATTTCTCCCGCCACCATTTTCGCGTGCGCCCGCGGCCGCGCGCCATCTCCCTCGCCTGCACGAGCTCGGCTCCGCGTTCCCCAAATTGCACTGCGCGAGGGTGGCTCTGGAGAAATGGTGGAATCGGCCGTTCCTCTCGGGCCTGGCCCAGGTTGCTTTAAGGTTCGTGCAGACGCAGGCTAGCCGAACGGGGCAGTTAACCAAACGGGCCAAAAATGGCTTGGAACAGTGCGTTCCTGGGCTTGGTGGGCAACCAAACACGCCCCATATGTTTCAGAGGGATCGCGGGCTGCAACAACCGCAAACTCTCCTTGGTGTCGATCACGGCTTCCCGCGTCCAACCACCTCCTTGGAGTTGCAGTAGCCACATTGACATCATGAACCCATCAGCGGTGAACAACCACACTCTCCCATCCGGCGAAGTCTCGAGGCATCTCTGGCTTGCTTTGGAGTTGGTGGGCGGGAGCTTCACCGTGGCTAGCCTCTCCGGGAGGTCATACGTGAGTATTTCAGCGTCGTGCTAGTTTAGCCAATAGAGGTGGATGGAACCACCATGGAAGAGGACAGTGCAGCGCTTTTCTTCTATCGCCGACGACGGTAGGTTAATGTGGCGATCACAAGTGAGAGGTCCCCAGCTGCTACCATTGGCATTTGATGATGTGGCCGCCTGGATTCTGATTATGCATCTGTTGGGTTGGTTGTAGTTAACATGTACGACCAATAGCTTGAAGCTACAACCGATGTCGTCCGTGGCATTGAGCAGAACATATGTGAGGAAATACCATTGTTTCTTGATCTCTGGTGGACCGGAGAGGAAGGTGTGGCTTCCCGTGATAGGGTCATACATGCATAGGCAGTCAGGGAGTTGCCTGATGCTGCATTGATGTAGGAGGACGAGGCCGCCTCATGATGTCACGGGTTGATACTCAGCTAGCAGATCGGCTGCGTTGCGCGACATGAAAGGAGACAGGTGGTGATGTAAGAAGGACACGGCGGCCGGCGTCGATGGGTTGATCAGCGAGAGGGGTGGTGGCGGCGGAGCCTCGTCGCCCTTGCGGGTATGGATGTAGGCTAGGAGGCGGGCAGGCATGATGCCTTGTTGCCGGTCAGTGACACGTCAGATGAAAGGCGGGTTGAGAATGTTGCGGCGGAGAAGCTTGTTGGTGGTGGCGCAGCGGACGAGAGTGGAAGGGTCGGAGTGCACGACGATCTCTAGAAGAAGATCCCTCAGAAGCGTGCGCGCCATGGGGGATGCGGGAGCCTCTACGGCCGTGCACACGTTTTTCCGTCGACGTTTCGGTGGCGCCATTAATCGTGCTTGAGTTTGAGGCCCTTGCTACAACGTTTTCTTTTATGGTGTGCTACAATGCTACAACTGGCTAGGCTCCACTTTGAGCGGCGACCTCGGACATAAATATTTGCATGAGCAAAGGGAACAGTCTGGCACCGGCTCTCGTATGTCTTACGTGTATGCCCAGCCTAACCTCCTTATATTAAGGAAAGGACTAGGCGTCCCCCGGGGGATCTGGGGGAAAAAATCCCCCGGGTCCCCCTGCTGACACGTGTCCCCTTATTTCTGTCCAAATCCCGCTTTTGCTGCCGCCGTAGCAAATAATCCTCGCTTTTGCTCCCTATGTAGTAAAAAAAACGGTTCGCCCAGAAAACAGAAAAAAGAAAAACTGACTTCACCGGCGACCTCACCGGAGATTTCGTAGCAACACAAATGTGCTACCGTAGCAAAATCGACTTCGCCGGAGACATCACCGGAGAAACCTCGCCGGAGACATCGTAGCAAATTTTTTGTTCTATTGTAGCAAACCCACATAACAATAATAGCAAACAAATTGTTATATTGCAGCATCGTAGCAAAAAAATCTGGGGAGTTGAGACTTATGATGCAAAACATCAGAACAAATTGTAGCAAAAAATTTCTTCTTGGTGCAAAAAATCAGACATGAACAAAAACGTCGTAGCAACAAAATTGCGCTATTTTAGCAAACCCACGAAACTATTGAAGCAAAAAATTGTAAAACACTACAGTAGCGTAGCAGAAGCACCGGCGCCGGAACTGCGACCAGAAGCAACGGCGCCTCGCCACGGGAGCACCATGCCATGGCAGCAACGCCGCTAGCTCCTTGTAGCAGCACTGATGTTCCTTGGTAGCAAGGTCCCCGTACCATGGTATCAACGCCGGCCGTCCCTTGTAGCAACGCCGCCGCCGCACGGAGCATCAGCCGCCGGCCCGCTGGTAGCAACTTCGACGGCCGCTAGTAGCATCACCACTCCCCGCCGATAGCAACGGCGACGGCCGCTGGTAGCATCACCGCTCGTCGCCGGTAGCATCGACATCAGCCACCGGTAGCAACTGCGACGGCCGCTGGTAGCAACTGCGATGGACGTTGGTAGCATCACCGCTCGTCGCCGGTAGCATCGCCATCAGCCTTGCCGCCGCTTGCAGCTCCGTCACGGAGCCTTGCCATGGCGGCAGCATCCAGCAGTCCCCACCCCCTTGCAGCAGAGCGAGGCCGGCATCGCAGCGTGCTCCTCTGTATTGGATCTGCGGCGGTGGAAGAGAGCTCAAATTTTGAGGCATAGGCAACAGCAGCCATGGCGGACAGGGATCGAATCTCCCCTGAGCGAGCGTGTGAGAGAAGAAAGAAAGGAGAGTACGGGAACTCGGGAACGGACGGGCGGAGGAGAAAGGGACGGGAGGAGATAAGGTAGCGTGGTGGACCTCAACACGTCGCTGCCTCCCCACGTGATGGGACGCGTGGCACGTGCACGGACAGGAGGATGCGAGCGGTGAAATCCCCCGGTTGATCGTTAGACTTTTCCTTATATTAATCAAAAATCAATCAATCAATGGTCTAGCTAGGTTATAGAAGAGGAATCGTTAATCATACATATTACTTCGAGCCCAATTTGCAGAATGCTCTCTTTCTGGGACGGAGCGAACCCCGACCGCTGGCAACAATGGCCAAGGCCACGAGGGCAAGAGCGACTCGCCTCCGCCTCGGCAGCCTGCCAGAAGAGATCCTCGTCTGGGAGATCCTCATCCGCTTGCCCCCCCCAAACCCCTCCTTCGCTGCCGCGCCGTGTGCCGCGCCAGGCGCAGCGCCACCTCCATGCGTGACTTCCTCCTCATGCACCACGGCCGACAGCCCTCCCTGCCCATCCTCTGCGGAGTCGTACACGCCAGGCCGAACTTTAAAAGCATCCTCGCCTTCAACCACCGGGGCCACAAGCTCCAACCGGTCGCCCGGCTTGACGGGAGCTTCAATCTGGAGGCCTCCTGCGACGGCCTCCTCCTCCTTTCCCAGTATGACAAGTATCACACCTACTTCACCGTCTGCAACCCGGTCATGCACCAGCATGCTACCCTCCAACGACTATCGAGCTTCAGCGTATGGGGTATGTATCTGGACCGCCCTACCGGTGACCACCGTATTTTTTGCGCCGAAGTAGTAACGGTCAAGTTGGCTGCTATGTGTTCACGTTGGGCTCTGACCAGCCAACAGCGAGGCACATTGGGGTGCCAAGGACAGCGTCAAAGTTGAGTTTTGATACACCTTCTCTACTCCGTGATTGTCTGCACTGGCTTCTCGTGCAGCATCGGGGCAAAAGCAGACTGGTATTGGTGTTCGACACAACAGCCGAGTCGTTCCAGCGGATGCATGCTCCACTTGTTCCTGCCGAGTCGTATATCTTCGAGATGGATGGCGCGCTCGACATCTATAGCTGTAACAGGACCAGGGATGTTGTCAATATATGGGTGTTGGACAACTACGAAGGCGAGGTTTGGGAGCACGGGTACCACGTCAAACTGCTGATCACAGAAATCATGGGACAACTTGAAAGCTCGGATGACGTTTGGAATATCGGAGTTGTGTCGGTGGACGGGGACATCCTCTTACTGGTCACTCATGGTGGGCGGATGTTTTATTTCGACATTGACGGTGAACTAGGTGTTGGGAAAACTGGGCTGACCAATTAACCCTTAATGGAGATTAGCACACTCTTAACGTGATCTAAAAATACGCAGCGGAATAAATGTAAACTTCAGCACCACTGATGTACTAATTCCGGATTGTTGCTCGTGTCGGATGGAAACATGCACCAAGCATACATGGAGCAGACATGACACTTCTAGCGCTCACTCAACCATAGAGGGTGTCTGTCCTTAGGTAAGAACCTCTCACCTAACCATAGAGGTTGTCTATGGTAGGTAGAGCACTCTCAGAACAGCAGCACAGCAGCAGAAATCAACACAGAGACACCAGTCCTTTTACGTGGAAAACCTCTCAACATGAGAGGAAAAACCACGGGCCGAAGCCACCCAAATCTTCTTCCACTATATCAAAGCGGGATACAACAGGTTCTTCTCTAGAGAGCACTAGGGGATCTCTTATAGCAAGATTTGGGGCACAAGATCTAGGGATTGGAACAATCTCACCAAAGATGGTGGAATCACAGCTTGAAGGAGACAAGGTAGTGGATCTGACTTCACAACCTTGTGGGCAGAGCCCGTGCTTGATCTCAAGCTTCTTCCTTCAACTTCTTCTTCTTCCCTTCTCTCTTGGTTTTCTTCTCCAATGGAGGCTATCCTGATTTTCGTCACACCTCTTGGTGGTGGCTGGTGGGAGGGTTAACATCCCCATCCATCATGTGCAATGTCCAAAATGACCCTTGGTCATAACCCTAATGGGTCTTGGGCTTCTGCACCTGTTTGGGCCGCCTGAAAGGCTTCAAATGGCCATCTCCTCACAGCCCACATGAGGAGGATACCCAACAAATCTCCCCCTCCAACTCATGTGGGGAGCATCGCCATGCCCGCTACCTTGCAGCATACAAGTAGCTTCTCACTTGGCAATGTCTTGGTCATCATATCCGAGCCATTCTTGTCGGTATGGATCTTCTCAAGATGCACCATCTTGGAATTCACAACATCTCGAATCCAATGATATCTCACATCAATGTGCTTGGTTCGAGAGTGCAAGCTTGAATTCTTGGCAAGGTAGATAGCACTCTGGCTATCACAAAACAGACCGTATTTCTCTTGCTTCATTCCCAACTCTGCAAGAAGTTCTTCATCCACAACACTTCCTTGCAAGCATCAACCGCTGCAATGTACTCAGCATCTGTGGTTGACAGGGACACGCATTTCTGCAATCTTGATTGCCATGACACTGCTCCCCCTGCATAAGTCATCAGGTATCCAGAAGTAGACTTCCTAGAATCTGCATCACCAGCATAATCTGCATCTGTATAGGCTTGCAATACAGGATCACCGCTTCCAAAGCATAAGCATGATCTAGAAGTACCTTTGAGATACCTGAGAATCCACTTCACTGCATTCCAGTGAGCTTCACCTGGATTTGTCATGAACCGGCTAACAACTCCAACTGCATAGGCAATATCAGGCCTAGTGCACACCATGGCATACATCAAACTGCCCACGGCAGATTGGTACGGTACTTTACTCATCTCATCTTTCTCCTTCTTGCTGCTAGGACATTGTTCTGAACTCAGTTTGTGATGGCCTGCAAGTGGAGAGGTAACAGACTTTGCGTCTTTCATATTGAACCTTTCAAGTACCTTCTCAATGTATCTTTCCTGTGAGAGCCAAAGCAGCTTCTTTGATCTATCACGGGAGATCTTCATGCCAAGTATTTGCTTAGCTGGTCCTAAATCCTTCATGGCAAATGATTTACTCAATGCCTTCTTGAGGAGAGCAATCCTCTTTGTGCCATTTCCAACAATCAGCATGTCATCGACATATAGCAAGAGAATAATGAAGTCACCCTCGGCGTACCTCTTCGTAAACACACAATGATCAGGTTGTGCTTTACGGTATCCAAGCTCAGTCATGAATGACTCGAACTTCTTGTACCACTGCCGAGGAGCTTGCTTCAAGCCATACAAGCTCTTCTTCAATCTGCACACTTGGTGCTCCTTGCCTGCAACCATGAATCCTTCTGGCTGCTCCATGTATATCTCCTCCTCTAGGTCACCATGCAAGAATGTTGTCTTCACATCAAGTTGTTCAACCTCCAAGTCCATGGAGGCAGCCATGCCAAGCACAACTCGGATCGAAGACATCTTGACCACTGGAGAGAATATTTCATCGAAGTCAATTCCCTTCTTCTGACTGAAACCTTTCACAACCAATCTTGCCTTGTATCTTGGATGTGAGTTTTTCTTCAGTCTTCACTCTGTACACCCACTTGTTCTTGAGTGCTTTCTTGCCCTTCGGCAGAGACACCAAATCAAAGTGTCATTCTCATACAGGGATTTCATCTCGTCCTGCATGGCTTCTGACCATTCATTCTTGTGCTCATCAGACAGTGCTTCCTCATAGCATGAGGGCTCACCTGCATCAGTCATCAACACATATTGATGTGGTGGATACTTGCTGGAAGGTACGGTCTCTTCACTTCTCCTCAACTGCTGCTCTGGTGGTGGGGAATCAGGTGGATTATCATCACCATGACTCTCATCATCATCATCAGATGGCTGTTCATGTCCCTGACTTGTACTGCCTTGATCAGTTGCATCATCATCTTCAACATCACCATCATCATCTCCCCCATGATTGTCATGGACTAGGGAGGGTTCACTGGATCTAGGACAACCTGAGGTGTGGTAGTCTTCGGCTTCTCCGGTTTACCAATATCTTTATTGTTTCATCTTCAATGAACACCACATCTCGGCTGCGCACAGTCTTCTTCTTGACTGGATCCCACAATCTGTATCCAAACTCATCGGTTGGACTGTTGAGATAGATGCACTGCTTTGTCTTGCTATCAAGCTTGGCTCTCTCATCCCTCGGGATGTGCACAAATGCCTTGCACCCAAAGACCTTCAGATTCTTGTATGATACATCCTTCCCTGACCAAACTCTCTGAGGAATATCACCTGCAAGAGGAACTGAGGGGACAGGTTTAGTATATGCATAGCATGAATCAAAGCTTCAGCCCAAAAACAATTAGGTAACTTTGCATGAGAGAGCATAGCTGTGACCCTCTCCGTGAGAGTCCTGTTCATCCTCTCTGCAAGTCCATTGAGCTGAGGTGTCTTTGGTGGAGTCTTCTCAAGCCTGATGCCATATTTTCTGCAATACCTTTCAAAAGGACCTCGGTATTCACCACCATTGTCTGATCTGACGCACTTCAATTTCCTGCCAGTTTCTCTCTCAACTTTGGCATGGAATTCCTTGAAGACGCTGAGCACCTGCCACTTATATCTCAACACATAGAGAAAATCTTTCTCGAGTGGTCATCAATGAATGTCACAAAGTATAATGCTCCACCGATGGATTTTTCGGTCATGGAGCACACATCAGTATGCACAATGTCAAGAACATTTTCCGCACGTCGTGGCGGATGTGTACGAAATGCAACCCTATGTTGTTTGCTAGCAAAACAATGTTCACAGGGTTTCAAGGTTATACCTTTCAACTCAGGGATGTACTCCATGCGAGCAAGAGCGTGCATGCCCTTCTCACTCATATGCCCAAGCCTCTTGTGCCACAACTCAACCGAAGTGTCATTCTTGGCGACATTTAGAGATTACCTTGCTTACTTCCTTGAGCCACAATCAAAGAGCCTTTGGTGAGCTTCCATTTTCCATCACAAAAATAACTGCTATGGCGAATGTCATCAAGCTTTCCCACTGACAACAAATTCAGCTGTATATCGGGAACATGCCTCACATCATCGAGTACCAAACTGCAACCTGTGGAAGTCTCAATGCATATAGTGCCCTTGCCAACAATGGTTGACGAACCGCTGGGCCATCCTCACTTGGCCGGTAACACCCCTGGTGTAGGACGTGAAATACTCCTTGTGTGATGTAATGTGGAAGGACGCACCTGAATCCACAACCCAACTCATGGCATCATCACGAACAACACTATAGCATTCTTCATCTTCAATGACTAGATAGTCTTCACCTTCTTCACATTCTGCAATATTGGCGGCACCATTCTCGCCTCTTTGCTCGTTCTTGTTTGCAACCTTTCCCTCTGCAAGATCTTTCTTGTATTTCCTGCATTCGCTCTTTATGTGGTTCGGCTTGTCACAGTAAAAGCAAGTAATTCATTTTCTCTGTTTTGACTTTGATCTCCCCTTGGATTTATCCTTGCCTTGCTGAAACCTGGCATGGCCACGTCCACGGTTATCATTCTTCCCATGGGATTCAGCCATATACGCATCAGAAGAGGAGGCTTCACCTTTTTCCTTCTTTCTGGCTTCTTCATTCAGCATGCTATTCTTCACCATCTCCAAAGTCAGCTTCCCATCCGGAGCTGAATTGCTAACTGACACAACAAGCGTGTTCCAACTGTCGGGCATGGAACTCAGCAGCAATAATGCTTGCACCTCATCCTCAAAGTTGATCTTCATGGCTGAAAGTTGGTTTATATGGCACTGGAAAACATTCAAGTGTTCAATCACACAGCTGCCATCTCGGTACTCAAGTTTTGCAAGTCTCTTGATAACCGAGGCCTTGTTCATAGCTGTCTTCCTCTCATACATAGACTCCAACTTCTGCCACATCTCATACACATTTGTGTCATTTGCAACATGGTGGAATATATTGTGGTTGATGTACAATCGAATCATACCTACTGCCTTTCTGTTCAACACTCTCCAATCTTCATCCGTGACACCGGTCGGTATCTTATCTTTCACAATTGGCTCATACAAATCCTTACAGTAAATGATGTCTTCCATCATGGGCTTCCATAATGAGAAATTGGAAGAATCAAGCTTTATCATGCCACTTGTGGTGGCGCCTTCTTCCAAAGCCATTGTGAGCAGCAACCTCTGAGCAAACCTTGAGCTCTGATACCACTCTGTTGGGAAAACTGGGCTGACCAATTAACCCCTAATGGAGATTAGCACACTCTTAACATGATCTAAAAATACGCAGCAGAATAAATGTAAACTTGAGCACCACTGATGTACTAACTCCGGATCGTTGCTCGTGTCGGATGGAAACATGCATCAAGCATACATGGAGCAGACAGGACACTTCTAGCGCTCACTCAACCATAGAGGGTGTCTGTCCTCAGGTGAGAACCTCTCACCTAACCATAGAGGATGTCTATGGTAGGTAGAGCACTCTCAGAACAGCAGCACAACAACAGAAATCAACACACAGAGACACCAGTCCTTTTACGTCGAAAACCTCTCAATATGAGAGGAAAAACCATGGGCCGAAGCCACCCAAATCTTCTTCCACTATATCAAAGCGGGATACAACAGGTTCTTCCCTAGAGAGCACTAGGGGATCTCTTACAGCAAGATTTGGGGCACAAGATCTAGGGATTGGAACAATCTCACCAAAGATGGTGGAATCACAGCTTGAAAGAGACAAGGTAGTGGATCTGGACTTCACAACCTTGTGGGCAGAGCCCGTGCTTGATCTCAAGCTTCTTCCTTCAACTTCTTCTTCTTCCCTTCTCTCTTGGTTTTCTTCTTCAATGGAGGCTATCCTGATTTTCGTCACACCTCTTGGTGGTGGCTGGATGGGAGGGTTAACATCCCCCATCCATCCTGTGCAATGTCCAAAATGACCCTTGGTCATAACCCTAATGGGTTTTGGGCTTCTGCACCTGTTTGGGCAGCCTGAAAGGCTTCAAATGGTCATCTCCTCACAGCCCACATGAGGAGGATACCTAACACTAGTTGACAACTTCCGTCATAAAGGCCAACACCTGTATGATTGTGGACTTCAGCTAAAGCAAACTCTTGTTCAACAAACCTTCTTTCCAGCACTAGAAGATTATGCCGTGAATTCTTTGCCTTTTGTCTGAGTCTAACGACGTTTGAGTGAGGAACGGCCTAGATGTCATATCCTCACTAGCTGTAATATCTATGATACTGGATCAAGTATGAGCCTGCTGGCTTTTTCTTGCATTCATGTATGTTAAGTTATGATCATAAGCTCTTACATATATTTTGTTGCATGTACAAAAGTCTATGCAAATCAACAAGTCAATCACAGTCTAGAGTGAGAGTAGTTTGTTTGAGCTAGTCGACAGGACATACACAGCTTCAGCTTTAGACTTCATGTAGTGTAGTGAACAAAACACATTACAAAATACAAGACTGAAATGTTGTTTTCCTATTTACTTTCTTATCCGAATTCCTGGTACATCCTTCAATCCCATCTTAATCACGGTTTTCCTATACAGCGACGGAGGCTTTTCCATGCCTATAGAGACGCATAACCTACTTGCCAAGTCAGCGAGCATGGCCTTGTCTCTTCCTACATCAGCTATAGAGTTATAGTAACCAAGTCAGGCGTGATACGCAGCTTCCTTGATGCTCATGTCGACAATCTTGATCGAGTCATCAACCTGCATTGCAAGAAAAGAAGCGTGTGTATGTACGTAAGTTCAGGAGAAGATTCAAATGAGCATGTATATAAAAACCGAAGACAGAATAAGTACAAGTAAACTGAGTCAGACCTTCTGTTTCATCTCCTGATCAAGATGTGGTAGAGGGGCCTTCTCTACTGGAACATCATGTATCTCCTTCAAGAAATACTCTTCCCATGGCGCAACCAACAGGACTCCTTTCCCGGATTTACCTTCTCTTCCGGTCCTCCCAAGACGATGGATATATGTTCTCTACCAGGAGGAACACCAACCTAATCCAATCATGGTGTGCAATTAGAGAAGCAGTTGCTTTAGTTAAACCCATGCATAGTTAACGACATTAAAGAGATACATGCCAATCCAGCAGTTGCTTTAGTCTAGGCAGATAAGTTGATCATGTACAGTGATTTTCTCGACTGTACTAACCATCAAAGGAACAGAAATTCTACCTGAATCACTAGCGTGACATCTGGATAATTCACCCCGTGTGTCGAAACATCTGATGTTACCAGAATCAGGCGACTGGAATCTCGGAACTCTTCGAATACACGTGTTCTATAAAGCTGAGGCTTCCTTGAATGTATTTTTCTGACATTCAGCTTCAAATCTCGGAGCATTATGTACATAAATTCAATCACCATGGCAGTTGTGCAGAAAACAATCACCTGGATACAATAGGAATACCTTGGTAATTCAACATATTGTAATTTTTACAGCAATCATACTGCTAGATTGAGAGATAGAGGCAAAGGAGGGTGGACCTTATAGTTCACTTCATGATCAATATGCTCTCGAAGAAGGTGATGAACCATATGAAAGTGCAGTTCATGTGGTACCACGAGATATTGCTGCTGTACCTAAGTTCAAGAACAGGAGATACCAATGGATCAGTGAGATATTAGAGAAAAAATCAGAACACGGAAGAGAACAAAAAAGTCAACCAGAGTATCACAATATTTTACTTGGAGACAAAATTTGTTTAGTACTGCTTGTGTTACCATATAAAGTGTATATAATCATGACATGAAGAAAATGGTATAGAAGGTTTATGTGAATGTTGACATCTACAGATCAAATGTTTGACAGCAATTGAGCACTGTATTTGCCTAACAAATATCAATTGAAAATTGATCTATGTATGCGCATGGAACTATAAATGGCCAAATGAGGCCCCTTTCGTAAATAGAATGATGCAATAGAACATTATGACATTAGCACATTAACTGCCTACATTGTGCCAAGGAAATGTAAGTGCTAACAATAATCGTAACAGTATTTGCTTGCAGGAGCAAAACGAAAAGCATGCTTTGCAGCTACTACTGGAAGATTATTACATTTTTTATTGGTGCCAAATATTACTTGAGTAGGAGTAGAAATAGAAACCTTAGTAGGAGTCTCAATAGCTCTCAAGCCCACTGTATCAACAAAGACATGATCCTTATTTAAAACTAGCTGTGAAACCCTTCGAACCTGCCATAAAAAAGTGACAACCATTATTCCTACTAGGGGACTATGCGCGGGCTACGCCGCGCCCGTGGATTTTAATTTATTTTCGAATATGTTTTTTAAAAAATCGTGTTGGAATATGAGTATTATTTGAATTCGGAAAGTTTGCGCCTAAAAGATTGTTGAGATTGTGAAAATTTGACGTATTGAAATGTATTCATATTTGTATTATTTTAATGTTTACGAAAAATGATCATATTTGGAAGGCATTTGAAATGTTGGAATAGGTAAATTTGAAATTCGAGTTAGAATGCTCGAATATAGATTTTACGAAATGAATAATGTGATTTTTTTTGAAATTTGAATTTTGTTTTATCATTTACGAAATGAGCAGGTTTTGAAGTCATATGGGACGTCGAAATATTTGAATTTGTAATAGTTGACAATTTTTCCCCTAGCATTGTGATACATTTTTATATTTTGTTGTTGTGTAAGTTAAAATTTTCAAGTCTTGCAACCATTTTGAAAAGGTTGTAAAGTATGGATTATTTTGGTTGTTACATATTTGAATTTTGAAAACTTATTTGTTTTGTGTGGAAAATAGCTGACAGTTTTTTTCCCTAGCATTTTCATTTTTTTATATATTTTGTTTGTGTGTATTTTGAAATTGCAAGGTTTCTAATATTTAGGAAAAAGTTCCAAAATATATGTAATGATTATTTTGATTGTTACATAAATTTTAAGTTTGGTCCGAATTGAATCTAAAATGAATTTGAAAACTTGCAAAAGTTTTTTGAATTTAGGAAAAGAAGACAGGAAGGGGAAAAAAGATTATTTTGTTTGTCACATATTTGAATTTCCAAAACTTTTTTGTTCATATAAAAATTATTAGTTTGCATTATTTATAATTATCTAAAATCATATGGATTGTTTAGGTTATTTTTTTCAGCAAACAAAAAATGTGGGCATTTTTAAATTATTGGTTTGCATTATATAGTTTTTTTTCTCTAAAATCTTATGGATATACTTTGGGATTAAGAAATAAATTGTTTTGCACTATGTAATTTTTTCTCCAAAATCATGTGGATATATTTTGGACTAATTTAAAAAAAATTGACATGGTGATTCCTCTGTGACGTGGTTCTCTGTGTGGTAAGTTTGATAATTTGGAAATTTTTAAACTAAGTTTTTCTTATATGCTGTTTGTTTTATTTTGCATTGGAGTTTTGTATGTTTGAATTTTTTGAACTTGAATACTTTTATAATTATTATTTCAAATTATAGATTGAAATTTATAAGTTTTGCTGTTTTTCCTATAATTGTTGTTATATTATATTGTTTGTATTATTTTGAAGGGTAGCTTGGAAGGCAAGCATTTTTTTTTGAATTTCAATTTTTTATAATTGTTGTTTTAAAGATATGCATTCTTTGAATTTTAGTATTTTTTTTTGTAATTGACATCGGAGCGCTGCAATGCCGCGCGTGTGTGGGCAAAATTCGAATTCGAAAATTTGGGCATTTAATTTTTTTGAATATCTAGAATTGTTTTAAAATCGTATGGATAGTTTGGGCTATCTTTTTTTTTGTAATATTAAATGTGGACATATTTAAAGTTGTTGTTTTGTATTATTTAGAAATTTTTTGAATTCATTTTTCCAAAAAAAAACTGACAGGTGGGCGACGTCACAGGGGAGCGGATCTGGCCGTGGCGGCCGCGGCGGAGCCGACGTCGCCGGCGGCGCTCCGGCGCGTCCCAGGACGCGCGGCTGGTCGCTTCGGGAGCGCCTCGTCACGGGGAGCCAGGAGGTAGCGGCGCCGCCGCTGGATGTTCGCCGGAGCGGCCAGGGCGGCGCGCGGAAACGGTGGAGCTCCGCGCGGACGGCGGCGCCGATTGCGGCGCAGCGGCGGGCTCCCGGCACGGCGCGCTTGGCGAGGAGGTGGAGAGCGGCGCGGCGCACCTCCCCGTTCCCTTCGATTTGGACGGGGAGGGCCGGAGCGGCGGCGTGGCGCGGCGGCCGGCGGTGGCGACCGCAGCGTCGCGCGAGCGGGAGGGAAGCTCGGTTGTAGTTTTGCAAATAAGCCCCAGGCTTTTAGGCAAATTGCAGAAAGGCCCTCCCGCACTGGAAGCCGTCGAATCCATGCGAATATCGGAAAGCGGGGGTTTTTTTTTGCAAAGAACTCAAGCTATGGGCAATGCTGATTACATTACCTCTTTTATATAGTGTAGTGTAATTTTCAGACCTGATTAGGTTTCAACTAGAAAAGAACTCAAGCTATGGGCAATGCTGATTACATTACCTCTTTTGGAACAGTAGCTGAAAATAGTAATGTCTGTCTTTGGCGTGGCAAGCTATCGGCAATCTTCTCTATGTCTTTGCGAAAAACCCAAATCTAGCAAGTGATCAGCTTCATCCAACACAAGCAATTTCAATCCCATCAAGCTGACAGAAAATGAAGATCTGTTTTCAATGTGATCCAGCAGCCTACCAGGTGTTGCTACCAAAATCTGAAAAGGGAAAATCCCACAATATATATAGGTCAACCCAGCAGCTAGCAGTTTCACCTTAGTTTTTTAGTAGATTATTAAATGCTACAAACCTGGCATGGATCGGACTCTAACATTCTCTGATCGACCTTGAATCTAGTTCCACCAATAAGAGACTGAACACCCACTCCATGATGGTGCTTCACCAAAACATTTGCCTCAGCTGTAACCTGGACGGCAAGCTCTCTTGTAGGGCAGAGAACCAGGGCATATACTGGAGACACTCGATGATTTGTATTGCTCTCCATAGCATTCAAGACTGATTCAATTGCAGGAAGCTGTTTATCAACTCATTGTTTTAATAAATTGCTTGAAGAACAACGAAACTGAAAGGAACTACATCTCTGGGAAACTACTTGCAAATGAACATTACCCGAAAAGCTACACTTTTGCCGGTTCCAGTTTTGGCCTTGACAAGAACATCTTTACCTGCGTGTGTGCAATGATGAGTGACCAATCTCCTGATTATTGCAAGGTTTCATGATAACACATTCAGATGGTTCATGCAAAGCTAAAATGGTACCACTGGAGTAAAGTGGTAAATATGAACTACTGAAGTCAAGCAAAACATTCCATGATATAACCACCAAAAGGTAGAATTATTTTTCTATCATTTCAGTAAGTTCGTTCCTAAGGAAAGTGAAATAAGATATACTACCTTCAAGAACAATTGGAAGAGCTGCTTCCTGCACAACAGTTGTCTGTACCTATCCAGCATCAGTGAGTGCTTTACAGTAAGTGGGGAGATGCCAAACTCATCGAATCTGAAGATAAAACAACAAAAATACTTGAGATACCACAACAAATCAGATCTAAGAAAAATAAACAGAATAAATTAGTCATAAGATGAGTAGTCTCTCTATTTCGAAGTAGGACAGCATCACACTTGACAGACATTATGTCCATTTTTTTTAGGGATATGGCTGGACCAGTGTTTGTCTAGTAAAAATGAACTTCAAATGGGTGAAGTTAGGTGATCTCATATACAAATAGGCACACATTTCAAGACTGCTTCATTTAGCATATATATCCTTAAACAACCATACAGACATACTTACACAATTAGTAGGCCACATAACAAATGAGGCAATTGGCAGTGAGCAAACATATGAAATTAGAGATAACGGGGAGAGTGTAACCTCTTATTGGTAAACAAAGATTCGCCCCTCGACTCGTAGCGCCTCCTCTCAGAACCCAGCACCTCCCGCAGCTCCTGTATTCTACCAGTGACATCATTCTTCTCCTAAGCTCCAGTTACAGTCAGTGCACGGTAGAAGATACAAAACATTCTTGCAAGCTTCACGCGTCCTTTATCTAAAAAAAGCTTCACGCGTCCATGCCCAATCAGGCTGCTTATTGAATCTACCAAATCTTGGAAGCCATAATTTTTTTAAAAGAATACAGCGACACTGCTAAATGGAGTATACGTACAATAAAAAAATTACTTAATAAATAGATTTTATTTGCTAGAACCGCTAGCCGCGCCAAGGACGGTAGAACAATCACCCTACATCGTGCGATGACAAAAACAGAAGAAAACAATCAAGCTATACATCATGCCACTGTCACTGTATGTGGACCCAGATCCCCTCGCTGGGAATGTGCCCGTTCACCACGAACACCATGTAGTACCCCGGTGGCGCCAGGACCGCCGTCGCCGGCATCACCACCGACGCCTCGTAGCAGCCCGCGCGGTGCAATGCTGCCGTCGTCTCCACCACGTCCAGGGACAGCAGCCTCTGGTTCATCCCGAACGAGTGCGTCGTGAACGACGGCGCGACCATCGTGACCGACACATGGCCGATCCCTCCGCCACGCGCTCTCCTCGTCGGCGCCGGTACCTCGAACCGCAGCGTCATCGAGTCCCCGTAGGCCACCCTAAGAGGAGCGCTGGTGGGAGACGGGTCGGTGATCTTCGGCCGTAGGTTGTCGTTGGAACTGTCCAGGTACTCCGGCGAGAAGGCCTCCAGGCTCAGCTCCGTGGGGTACTGCACGTTGCTGAAGTTGTAGTACATGTGCGGGTTGCTGCCGCCCACGAGCAGGCGCCCGTCGCGGAGCAGGATCGCCGACGAGTGGTACAGCCTCGCGATGTCGGTCGACCTCTGCTCCTCGAACCGGTCCCCAGATAAATGGTCGGGGCGGTAAATGACGGGGGCGTAGGCCGGGGTGTTGGCGGACTCCCACCCGGCGCTACCGTCAATGGCACCGTTGATGATCACCACCTCGGCGCCGTTTGGCAGCAAGACCATGTCCCCCATCACCCGTGGCGACGGCATTGTCTCGATGACCCACGACGGGGAAGCGTCGGTGATCTTGATCCGCCCGCACGTCAGTAGCGCCGGGGAGAAGGTCTTGTCCCTCGCTGAGTTGTAGGAGCCCGCGGGAGCGCCGCCGCAGACCAGCACCTCGGCCTCGCTCGGTGTTGGCTTCAGGGGAAGCAGCACTGACGAGCCCGAGCTGGGGTAGTTCCTGGGGTCGCCGCCGGCCAGTTCAGGGTATGTCCGGACGATCTTGTTCTTCTTGTAGTCGAGAAGGACGGCGCGGTTCTTGGCGAAGATGAAGAGGTTGCCGTCGATGTTCAGGTGGACGAAAGGATACAGATTGTTCTCCTCGGGGTCCCGGGTCTGGACCAAGAATGGCAATGCGACGGCCGAGTTGTCGGAAGCATCTGCCTTTGGGAAGAACTCGTAGTTGAACTGCCTCCGGCCCCCGACGATGAAGGCGCGGCCGTCGGGGAGGATCTGGTTGGTTGCGTACCACCGGTTCGCGGCGAGCGCGTCCTGCGTCTCGCTCCAGTCGCAGCTGCCGTCGTCACACGCGTGCATGGTGCGCACGTTGCGGTACCCGTCGTTCCAGCCGCCGGTCTGGATGAGCGTGCCGTCGGGCGCCACGGTGCCGGAGGAGCACCAGGTGTCGGTGAAGACGGAGAGCGGGCGGAACGTGTTGGACGCGACGTCGTACTCGGCGGAGTGCGCGGTGCAGTCCACGGGGAGCACGCGCTCACGCGGGTTGCGGCGGCAGCGGCCGTCGGGGAGGGAGAGGTTGGACTGGCCGAAGTCGGTGCGATCGAAGATGATCACCCGGTCATTGTGCAGCAGCTGCATGTGCATCGCCGACACGCCGATGCTGCGCTGCAGTAGGTCCCACCGCCCGCCACCGCCGATTGCTGCCGTCGCAGGTGCTATGCCGGCGCCGGCGAGAAGCAGGAGAGGGACGAGGTTGTGGGTCAGCAATGGAAGCTTCATGGTTGCCCGTGAGGTGTCCTTGTTTGGTGTTTGACTGTATGCCTCGTGGGCAGCAAATCCTGAATATATGAGCTCGTGACAATGGCCTGCCTTATATTTGTCCATCTTTTTAGGTGAAGGCCTATAAGGCAGCTGGGGATTTCGTTCGACGGTGCGTCATTATGTTTTCCAGGTTGGTTTGATTCGGATTTAGATTTTATCGCTCGATTTCTGTATTAACTTGCCGTTTATATATGATGTTTTTGGTTGTGCGGCCGGCCCGTTTGGCATAAACGACGCAGTTAACACAATTAATTTTTTTCCATGATTTGACTAGGCAGCGCCCGCTAATTGCGTTACGCATGCAGTTTCTCCGCGTCCCTCCCCCCGGGAAGCAAATCATGTGCCGTCGCCCGTCAGCACCAACTGCTAGGTTCTGACAAAAGCAGAAAAAAACTTCAAAACATCGCTTAAACTATAATTTTCGAGTTCAGAAGATGAAATATGACCAATGAAGTATATGCAAAATCACAAGGCAAATTTGTGCACGATCTACATAATTTGGTATTTTTTAATTATTGCACAACTCACAAAGAGTAATGATACACCTACGGAATCTTCTTATGGAAAACTGTTACGAAATTAGGTGGAGGCAGTGAGGCGGTGGGCCACTTGGGAAATTGGGGAGGGGCATGAGGGAGTGAGAGGACGAATTATGCGCTTGCCACGCTTCGGCGCCGCCGGGGTGACCGCTCGCACCAGGGCCTCGTCCTCGCCCTGCGCCCAAGTTCCTTGCATACAACAGCTTCCAGCGAGTGGCATGTTTGATCACTTCCTCTACAGGTACACAGACACCCACTACAGCCGGAAAGCACGCCATACTGCACTAGCACCATAACGCTAAGCAAACATCTCCCTCAATCAAACAAAAACCTTAAAATATTTAACTGGTAAAATGAGCATCAAGTGTCTTAAAACAAACTTCAGGCTCCACCACGTGCCATCTCCCTCATCAGACAAAAACATGAAGATGATAAACCATTGTAACGGTCTCGGCAACAACACGACCCAACCTTGCACTCTTGATGAAGAACTAAGCTGCCACCACCACCACCACCACCAACTTGGCCCCAAGGATCAGCTTGCCTCATCTTCTTCTGCAAACCAGCCCATCGACGAAGCCACTGCGCCTGGCTAGTAATATTATAGTTAGTAGGGGTAAAACTCATTTAAAACAAGCAAGCATCATTACTCACTCTCTGATCATGACAACTTTATAAAACACCTGTCTACAATCTCTACACTTGATCATGACAGTAAAATAGCAAAACACCATCACAGCCGGCCGGCGGAATATCTTACTAGTTTAAGTAGCAAGGGCAGATGGTAAAGCTTTATCTTCAACAGAGGAAGAGGATGAATTTAGCAACTTTATAAAACACTCAGTCTGCAATCTCTACACTTGATCATGACAGTAAAATAGCAATACACCATCACAACTGGCCGCCGGAATATTTTACTAGTTCAATTAACAAGGTCAGATAGTATATCAAGGAGGGAAAGGACGCAAAACAATTAAACAAATTAAGTTGGCAATAACAATGAAGACTTGATGATAATGCATGCAATGTAACTACAGTAGAAAATGAGGCCGGTTAGAACAAGGAATACTTTGAACTTAAGAAAATGAGGCCGGTTAGAACAAGGAATCTTCAATACTCAATTCGAATCAACCAACCATGATACCCAAATATAGTGTTGGCGCCTTTTTATCAACAAGAGACGAACCACCAAAACTTATCAACAAGAACCCATCTTGTTGATAAAAGTTACGTGAGCAATTTGGTAAAAGTTTCGCGACAGAAACCCATCTTTCAGTCAGCTGGCTATCCGAGGAATTAGGCAAGCACTGGGCACGTGTAGATACTAATGGATTAACTATAAGAATCACAGGTCACGATTGCCCAACACATACACATGCAAGATTTAGTAGAGGATTAACAAGCCAAGACATATGTATGTATATGATTCTATAAACTAGCATAGACCTAAGAAAAAGGTAGCCAAAGACAGTTTCACAACGAGACATGTGTTGTTCCAGCATAGATAACATGATGGCACAGCAAAAATATTAAAAGAACTTTGATAACATGATGGCACAACAGACCATGTTCTTATCAGTTTTGACAATATAAAAAAAGAGAATAAATTCCAGAGACTACTGTATAAGCAAAATTGTACGCAATAACCAGGTTTACAACCAACCAAAACATCAAGATTGTGCAACCAATTAAACATACATACAACACCTCCGAACCTAAATAAGTAGATCATCGGCTCGCTGGCAGGAGCACAGAATAACCATGATATCAAAGAGCGCATATAGAGGAGACAAGGACCAGAAACTCACCTAGACCACGGAGGCGAATAAGAGGCTACGGTTGTGGCATTGTGAACTCGGCCGCCATTGCATGGCAACGAGAGAGGAATTAGTCAAACCCGAGGGGCAAGGTCATATTACAGTGTATAGATGGAAACGATGAAAACCCATTTTGGAAGTGTAACCCATATGGATGTTTGCTTGTCTGTGAATTGGATGTCTAAATACTTGAATTCTAAAGCAACACCAGGGTCTAGCATTTCAGATTTTTCACCAGCATGTTAACATTTAAGCAAGTCTCTGTGTTTCATAAAAATGAATAAAATTATGCTTAGGTACAATAAAAAGGGCACACCACTACCTTCGACTTGATGACGCCAATAAGCAAAGCCTAAATAGGAACACTGGACCCAATCACCCAAATGGTGCCGATGCTGCTGCTTCTTGAACATGAAAATTCTCAGAACTGGAGCTCCAAAACATACCAGCAGTATGCCTAGAAAAGGCCAAAGCGTCAGTTAGTTAAGATTTCTCGTAAATATACAACGACCAAACATAGGAAATGGTGGACAACCAAACAGCTAATGCCACATGCATTGTACTTGACAGAAATTATCCTGGTGCAGCCAACGGCAAGACTCACTGGTGCAGAGTACATTCACACATGCAAAATGGCAAAAAAGGAAAAATAAAAGGAACAGGGGAAACATGTGTAAATTCTCGAAAAGTAATACCAGTTCTAGGGAGCTGCAAAACAGAGGAAAGATGTGTAAATTATAGATTTTTGTTGCAGACAAGTGCTCTCTTTTCCTGAGCAGAGTAGATACATACGCACTTGTGTCGAGACCCCAATTTTTCCTAGTAAAAAGAAGTGACAGAATTCTTACTCTTCCCTACAGCGATTACTTGCATTTGGCAAAGAACATAGTGCACATGCAGAGACCACCATCTCCAGCAACCATACCAAACCAAACCACCAGGGCTGGAGGCAAGGCTGTACTTTTTATTAACACGAAGCAAAAAGGTGAAGGATTTATACCTATCCCTGTGGCAGAACAGGACCAACTCGGTGAACAGTACAAGGATTACGAGTCGACCTGTCGCAACTTGTCGCTCGGGTACCGACAAGTAGACAAGTCGCGCGACAAGTCGTGACTTGTCGCAACTTGTCGAGGTTTTGAACTTGTCGCTGGGGTACCGACAAGTAGACAAGTCGTGCGACTTGTCGCGACTTGTCGAGCGACACTTAATCCTTGGAACAGTAGAAGGAGCAGGCTTGCGTGGTCGTCCGCGGGGACGAGCTAGCTGCCGCTAGCAGGTCCCCATCCTTGCCCTGAAAAACACAGACATCAGAAGGCAAGAATGAGGGATTCGACACCCACAATGAATTTTTTTTTGTATATTTGTACACTTCACGTGTCAACACGAAATCAGGTCCAAAATCTGCTCTTATTGGCTGCTGTACTACTATATTTGAACATGTTGAAACAATGAAAAGGACACCCAGATTGCATCAGAATATGATTAGCTACTCCAAACAAATATCACAAGCATTCCATTATATAGGTGCACTGCCAAAAACGAATGCATCTCCACAAAGCACGCTGGAATCCAGTCTCACGAGTGTGTCAATACAGCATATTTTGCATCATGTATCTAGACTATAGCATCACCCAAATAGGCCTCAAGCAGACGTCCAGCAGTTAAAGCTTGGGATACTAGGAGCACTTGTGCATCAAAATCATGAGTGAAACTAAAAGGGCTGCATGTCATACTAGTAACAGGCTGCTGTAGTAGTATGTATGCATGGTAGATGAATGAAACGACTTACAGGTTCCATCGGGCTATGACCAACTACTCCAGACTAAGAGACATGCTTTGCAAAAAGTTTAAAAAAAAGAGGAAGAAGTAATCAGCAGATGACACAGGGAACAAGTGAAGGATTTATACCCATCCCAGTAGTAGAACAGGACCAATTCGGTGAACAGCAGCAGGAGCAGGCTTGCGTGGTCGTCGGCGGGGACGAGCTCCTCCTCCTCTTCTGCATCTTCCTTGACCGTCCTGCTACCATCCTTGACCTGCTAGCTGCTCCTGGGTCCCCAACCTTGGCCTGAAAAACACGACAGAAAAGGCAAGAATGAGGGATTAGACACCCACGATGAACAAAAATGTACAGGTGTACACTTCAAGTGTCAATACGAAATCAGGTCCAAAATCCACTGTTATTGGCTGCTGTACTAACTCTATTTGAACATGTTGAAACAATGAAAAGACACCCAGATTGCATCAGGATGTGATTAGCTATTCCAAACAAGTATCACAAGGATTCCATTATATAGGTGCACTGCAAAAACAAATGAATCTCCAAAAAGCACGCTGGGATCCAATCTCAGACTACTTGCACCAGAGTTTGTCAATACAGCATACTTTGCATCATGTATCTAGACTATAGCATCACCAAAATACGCCTCCAGCAGATGATGTCCAGCAGTTCAAGCTTGGCATACTAGGGAACACTTTTGCATCAAAATCAGTAGTGAAAATAGAGGGTGTAGTAGTATATATTGATGGTAGATTAATGAAATGACACGCAGGTTCCATCAGGCACTGACCAACTACTCCAAACCAAGTGCTTCGATCCATTACGTGCTTTGCAAAAGGTAAAAAGGATGCATATCATGTTTGAAAGGAGCTCTGAACGTGTGTGGTCTGAATTTTTTATTGATGCACTAGGTGATCAATAGAGGAACGGAGGAAGTAATCAGCAGATGAGACGACACAGAGAGGCAAGGTTGGGCAGTGGGGAGGCTTGAGTAGGAGGGCAGCGTTGCTGGTAGTCGACACCGGCAGGCTGCGCAGCTCAACCTCTCTGTCCCCCGAATCAAACTCGGCCGTGTAGCAGCTGCAGTCGGACGGGAGGGTGGCGGTGGAGGGCTTTGCATCGCACTAGACCTCGATTACATAACAAATAAAATACGAAGGGCACAGGTTCACGATACAAAGGCCATACCAGCTCTAGGAAGCTGCAACTAGAAGAAACGTGTGTAAATTGCAGATCATTGTTGCAGTGAAGTGCTCTCTTATCCTGTGCAAAGTAGACACATACATTCTTGTGTGGAGACCCAAATTTTTCCTACTAAAAAATCTGACGGAATTCTTATCCTGTGCAAAGTATGTAGCTCGTACCTTGGCTCAATAAAAGAAGTAGGTAATTTAAAACATCCAGTGGACTGAATCTAATGAAAATTTCGTGACTAGAGCAGCAAATCATTACAGCCTATGAAATCTTAATCATACAAAAACCACGCCACTGATTCCTAGCTACATCGGATCGATGGCGGTGGCACGGAATAGCCAACCAAGGGTTGATTGCCATGGCATCGGACAGGAAGCTCACCTAAACGTCAGTGGCGTAGAGGAAGGTCCGCGGTCGCCGCAACCGTACGGCGGTGAGGGTGGAGCCCTTGAGCTCCTCCTTCATCTTCTCTCAGCCTGCATGTTGGGGCAGCAGATGGTGCCAGCCACGAAACGCTCCCTCTACCGGTGGTGCCATCATCATGATTTCAGTAAGAGGAAAGGCAAGATGAAACTGGGTGGAAGCTAGGGCACGCGTGCAGCAAAGGACTGGAGGGCGAGCACAGGGGAAAATTTCACCTTTTTGCGTGCGGGGCTCCAGAACGGTGGTGGGGCTTGGGGAGCGTCGTCCCTGTCGTGGCGGTGCCGTACGTTGAGCCTTGAGGGACAGACCGACGAGAACTCGACGGTCTCATCGATCTCCATGTGAGGTCAGCGACCATGGAGGCCGGGGATAGGCCTGGTGGAGGAGGAGGGCGCGGGGACCAGGGAGTCGTCGGCGGCGGCGGTCATCTATCTCCGGCAGGGCAGCGGGTCCCCTTCGTTCGTGGCGTGCAGCAGCTCCGTCGACCGGTAGAGGCCCTCCCTCCATGCAGGCAAGGAGCGACGCCCACGTCTGTTGGAGGCGAGCGGGAGCGCGCGAGAGCGGCTGGCCGGCCGTCAAACAATCAGGTGGAGGAGGTGCGACGAGGGTGGGGAGCGGCAGAGGGAGAGTGAGAGGAAGGGGATCGAGATGTGCTTTTCGGTGAGACTGAGACAGAGGAGGCATGCGGTTAAAGCTTGGGATACTAGGACTACTTGTGCATCAAAATCACGAGTCAAGATAAAAGGGCTGCATGCAGTACTAGTAACAGGCTTAGTATGTATGCATGGTAGATGAATGAAATGATTTGTAGGTTCCATCGGGCTATGACCAAATACTCCAGACCAAGAGATGTGCTTTGAAAAAAGTAAAAACAGAGGAAGAAGTAATTAGAAGATGACACAGAGAAAAGGGTGAAGGATTTATACCTATCCCTGTGGCAGAACAGGACCAACTCGGTGAACAGCAGCAGGAGCAGGCTTGCGTGGTCGTCGGCGGGGGACGAGCTCCTCCGCTTGTGCATCTTCCTTTGCCGTCCTGCTACCACCCTTGACCTGGTAGCTGCCCCTAGGTCCCCATCCTTGGCCTGAAAAACAAACGGACAGTAGAAGGCAGGAATGAGGGATTAGACACCCACGATGGAAAAAAAATGTACAGGTGTACACTTCAAAGTGTCAATACGAAATCAGGTCCAAAAACCTCTGTTTTTGGCTGCTGTACTACTCCATTTCTACATGTTGAAACAACTAAAAGACACCCACATTGCATCAGGATGTGATTAGCTATTCCAAACAAGTATGACAAGGATACCATTATATAGGTGTACTGCAAAAACAAATGAATCTCCAAAAAGCACGCTGGGATCCAATCTCAGAATACTTGCAGCAGAGTGTGTCAATACAGCATACTTTGGATCATGTATCTAGACTATAGCATCACCAAAATACGCCTCCAGCAGATGATGTCCAGCAGTTAAAGGGGAACACTTGTGCATCAAAATCAGTAGTGAAAATAAAGGGTTGCATGTATATATGGATGGTGTAGTAGTAAACGTGGATGGTACATTAATGAAACGACACGCAGATTCCATCAGGCAATGACCAACTACTCCAAACCAAGTGCTTTGATCCACTACGTGCTTTGCAAAAAGTAAAAAAGATGCATATCACGGTTGAAAGGAGCTGTGAATGTGTGTGCTCTGAATTTTCAATTCATGCACTAGGTGATTAATAAAGGAAGTAATCAGCAGATGACACATAGGGCGGCGCTGGTCATCGACGCGGGCAAGCTGCGCAGCTCAACCTCTCTGTCCCCCAGTTCAAACTCGCCCATGGAGCAGCTGCAGTCGGACGGGAGGGTGGCGGTGGAGGCCTTTGCATTGCACTGAGCCGATTACATAACAAATAAAATACAAATGGCACAGGTTCACGACACAAAGGCCATGCCAGCTCTAGGAAGCTGCAAACTAGAGGAAACGCGTGTAAATTATAAATCTTTGCTGCAGACAAGTGCTCTCTTCTCCTGTGCGGAATAGATACATACATACTTGTGTCGAGACCCAAATTTTTCCTAGTAAAAAAAGTTTGACGGAATTCTTACTCTTCCCTAAAGAAATTAACATTTGGCAATAACATAGTGCACAGAGAACACCATCATCTCCAGCAAGCATACAAAACCAAACCAAACCAGCATGGTTGGAGAGCAAGGCTGTGTATTTTTTTACAGTTTTCCTAACGCTCAGTTACCCGAGATGGAGCTTAACGCTCGGTCAACGCCTGTGACCGTGCGATCCGCTCGATCAGTTTTCTCGATTATTGACGCGCAAGTTGATGGTTCCCTCCGCCTGCGATCGGGGTACGGCCTGTTAAGCGTGTTTTGTTACCTTGATCCCTATTATGGGTTGTTTTGTGGGCTTTTTTTTCGGGTATCATGTTTGCTTCTGGGCTTTTGATTTTCTAGCTGGGTTTGAGTTTATTCCCCTCTGGTGGGACCCAGAGGCCTTTTTTTAGAAGAGGTGAGGAATTGGTTGTATGTGTGCGTTTTGTGTTTTTTTACTTGTGTTGATGACAGCTAGGCTGTCACAGCCCAAAATTTTGCCTCTGTATAAGTGGTAGTAGGACCCAAATTTTTGAGCCAACAAAAACTTTTATTTCATGTGATGTTTTTTTTAGAAACAATATTTTGTGTTTTGCAATGCAAGGAGTGATTTCTTACCAAACCAATTTGAATTTTTCATAAAACCATCCTAGTTTCCTCTTGAGGTCCATTTAAGAAATTCTTGTTTTAATCCATTTTCCGACATGGTGCCTTGAGAGATTTTTGTCCAAAACCATTTCATCAACTTGATTTTTTAACTTGACAACATCATTTAGCAAGGAAGCATCCAAGATTTCAAAAATGCATAGTGGTTTGAGTGGGTTTTTCTAAAAAATTTCAATTAGGGTTTTTTTTCCTAAAACCCTACCCAAGTAGATGTTTTAAAATTATGATTTTATGAAGCCAAAATATTCAATTTAGGGGTTTTTGGGTTTTAACTTGATCTATGGTGTGTGGACTCCCAATCCATCCATTTTTTTTAAATTTTGGAGTTTTGGAACCATTAAATGCATGCATGTTTTTGTGACTAATTGTTAAAACAGAAAAACAAAGAGTTTTAAAAATCAGAGAAAAACCTTATGATACCATATGTTCAGCATGTTTCCCTGCCCTTAAACATTTTTCAAAAATGGACCAAAAATATTTCTTGGAAGTATTAAACCTGGTGATCATTTAACAATTTAAATTTTTCCATTTGGACTTGATTTACTAGGTGAAACAAGCAGCCACTTTTGCTATCTGCTAACTGCCCAGACACTTAGCAGTTTTTCAGAAAACTGAATTTTCTCTGAAATTTACTGTTCACAGCACGGGCAGATTTTGAGAGCACGTTTATGTGATGTTTTCGTGCGAACCAGAGGGAGCAACCTTGCCCCTTCTACTCCCCCATGACCCCACTTCTTACCCATGCCATTGGATGGCTTTGTTGAGGTCAACTAGGAGCAGTGGAGGGGAGACAAGGAGATGGCCGTGAGGTGACCTGGGAGTGGACCGTGAGGGAGAGAGCTGCCCCTTTCTTCACTCTTCTTCGCGTCCTTGCCCTGCCCAGCACCCACTCGACTGAGTAGACACCCGTTGACGCCCAGAGGAAGCCCAGAGCCGACGTTTGCTTGCTCTACTCACACCACGCCGCCCTGCCGTTGACCCCGAGTGGGGGAGAGGATGATCTCCTCGTGTATAAGCCACCACGGCGCCACACGCTTCGCCACCCACCCCCACACATCCACCGCACTCGCCCCACCCCACTCTTCCCTTCCCTCTCGCTCTCTGCGAGCGAGGCGGAGGAAATACTCGCCGGAGACCCGAGCGAGATCGGGTTGAAGGTTGCCGCCGCTCCACTGCCTTTTTCTCCTATCTCTCTGCACCCTCTCAACGCCCAGAACCAGGAACACGCCCCTGACACGTTTTCCTGGCATTTTACCCGCAGGAGCGCCGCCGCCGTCCTCGACGTCTTCCCGGACCTCGAGCTCGCCGGAGTTGCGCTGGGGCGCCATTGCAGCTGCTGCCGCCACCCCTGCACCGCTTCGAGCTCGCGTGACCGCCTCGACCTCGCGCCACTGCCCTAAATCGCCCCTAGGTGAGCTATCCCCGAGCCGAGCTCGCCCCCGTGTCGCGTGTGTAAGAGAGAGAGAGGAGAGGAAGACGACGCGCCAGGACCGTCGATCTCCAGATCGACGGCTTCCTTTGAACGCGGACGGTTCCCGCGCCCGCGCCGCGCGCGCGCACCGTCATGGGCCGCTTCGGCCTTAGCTGGGCCCGCCCAGCGAGTTTCGGCCCGTTCGCCGTTTTTTTTTTCTTTTCTGTGTTTTTCAGATTTCAAAAACTGGCAGAATATATGTCTCTGGTTTAAATCCGTTTAAAATAGGAAAATGCAAAATAAAATCAAACCAAAAATCTGGGTAGTACCTCTGCAAGTTCTTAAACACACCCAACTTGTAGATCTACATTTTGGTCATTATTTTTGGAGAAATAAATTGAGAGGCAGAAGTACTGGTTTTCACTAAAACTTAAATAATTTTTTTTCTAAGAATCACAAAAATGCAAACTCAACTGTTTTGGAAATCCCTAAGTGTTGCCTAGCAGTAGCACTTGGCCTTTCTTGCAAAAGATCAACCAAAATAAAATGGCATGTGTTTTTGTAAATGTCCAGTGAGCTCTTCTAGGATTTTTGTAATTTATTTGGTGATGCTTTTTGAGGTGAATCCAATTGTGTTGGCTTTTGTATGTTTAGGAGTACCTAATCCTATCTTGGTGTGATTTATTGAGCTGTAGAATAAATTTGGTGTGCAAAACTAGTTTTTATGCTTTTCTGATATTAATTGTTTATAGTTTTATTTAGATTTGTAAATTGTGTTAGTGTTCTTCTTGTAATTTCTAGCATGTTTAAGTGAGATACTCTCTGTTATGAGTGTGTTAGATCTTATAAACAGCATGTTAGAAAAATATTAGTGTTTCATATGTTTGTTAGGAAATATTGTCTCTAGTATGTTTTTCCTAGAATTTTTCCTAGATTTAAGAATTATTTGAGTATGAAATCATTTGTGTGACATGATTTTAGAATATGTTGGTTGTATATCAGTAGCAAGTCATGTTGCTACTGGTTGGTTAGCATGTCACCATTGTTTGGACATTACTTAGTTTTAGCAAAGCATGTTTAGCTAGAATTATATTCTAGAAAATATTTGTGACTCACTAGTATGGATAGATTCTTATCTAGCTTGTGTTTAGGTGATTTTTGTAAATGACCAGAGGCTAAATGACCTCTTGATGCCTTGGGTTGATAGTGGAACACCCACTGATCCCATTGCATTTTGGTTTGAGAGTAAGATTCTCAAAACTAGAGCATAGCTCTATTAGTTTCTTTTTCAACTAGAAGTGTGTGGTAGATTTCTATTTTGAAAAGTAGGTGATTGTTGTGTGATGATGTTTGCTTGCTGTATGTCCTTATGCTTGTGATGTTTGTCTTTGTTTGGTTCTGATTGGATGTTTACCTTTCCTCTTTGCGACGTTAGATAACGACGAGGAAGAGGTAACAGTTGCGGGATTTATTGGGGAAGGTCTGGATATCTTATATTGCTCAAGACCAGGGACAAACCAGGACCAAGGCAAGCCATCCCAATGCTTTCTATTATAATTATCATTATACGTCATGCATGTTTTACTTCTGAAGTTTTACAAAATTTGGACAAACAAAACTATTTTTGATATGGATATTACTACTAGTGTTATTATATAAATTATTATATTGCCATTAGTCACAACTTGGTGTTGCCAAGCCCATAGCCACCATATGGTATATTTACCACCACAAGATAGTAATCTTGAAGTCCCTAAGTGGACACCCTAACAAATGTGTTTTGGAAAAACAAAGGTTTTACGGAAAACCCCGGGAAAGGTGGGACCTTGTCCACGGGAGAATGGTGAAGAAGATTGCTTTTGGAAGGGTTTTCGAAAACGATACATAGACTAGTCTTGTCCGGACAGCCCTACAGTACAACCACATTACTCAAAATGGGCACGGGCTTAATGGAAGCTTGTTTGTGTTAGTGTGAGACTTTACCTCAATTGGCTAGAAGGGGTTAAAGTCCCCGGAACCGAATGCTGGATATGGGCATACAAAGTGTGGACTGCGAGTGCCACCGGCAAGCAACAGTGGGTCTCCTGCCGTGGCGGTGGGGTGTTGGGTTATGAGAAAGAACAAGGGTATTGAGAAATGATGTGGTTAACACACACGGTGCCGGGGAGAACAAACCCAACTGAAGAGGTAATCGCATACTAGCATCGGCATAGTGGAAGTTATGATCGGTTATCTGATGTTCGCATACTGTCACGAGCAGTCCGTGGTGTTCACGGCAGATGTACCGGATGGTGTGGTGAAAGTGTACAAACTCTGCAGAGTCAAAACTATTCGAATAGCCGCGTCCTCGGTCATGGACAGCTGAATGGCAACGTCGTCTAGCATTGTGTCGATGTTTTCAAAAGGAAGTTTGGAAAAAGGAATTGTACCTGGGAGGTACTGGAAGATGAACTATGTATCTAGGAAGTACGGGTGATGGAAGGCCGAAAGTTATTTTACAAGAAGTTCTGCAAAGAAAATCTTTCTTAAAACCATCTTTGTCAAAATCTCTCGGATATGCAATATCCATTGAGAGAAACTATATTATTTCTGAAGTATCTTTTTCACCAGAGATATAACATTATTATTCAACCATGATGAATCTTTCATCCATCATGGGTAGAAAACCCTAAGTATAGCCTACCTATTCCACCTTATAAGCATACTTGCATTTTATGAGCTCCATTCGGGATGTCTTGCGAGTACGTAATTGTACTCATGGCTGTGCCCCTGGATATTCCAATGTCCAGATTCTCAACGAGAAGGCTTACGTCGAAGATGAGGAGTATGCGGAAGATTGAGAGTTCGTCGACGTCTATGCGAACTAGGAACGTCTCCCAGTCAGTTGCCTGTAGGTAGTCAAGGCATGACTTGGGCTTTGCCACGGTTGTGTTTGAAGACTTCCGCTGTTTTATGTGTTTCTCTGCCCTGCGTGGCTGTTGTTTTTAACTGGGTCATGTGACCATTTCTAGGAAATGTGTATTCGGTATGTAATGGATGATGTATCTGCAATGCCAACTTAAGTATGTTGTTCACGACTGACTGATCATGGGATCGTGAATGTATGCATACTGGAGGTCTCAGACTGCCGGTCTGGGGTCGCCACAGAGTTGGTATCAGAGCCATCCTGACTTTAGGAGACCTTAGTTAGCACGGACGTCGATAGGAAAGAAAAGTATTTTTGGTACCATTATATTACTACCTAAAATATTTTTATCTGAGGAAGCCTAAGTATAGCTTACTCTCCTCTCATCTTTTTAAACTATTCTAAACTTTACCCCTCTCAGTTAAGGATTTTCCCAAAAGTTTTCTTCTGTCACCTCATCTCCATTCAAATTTGCCAGTTGATGTTCCCCTACGGAGAGCCCGATGGATTTGACCCATCTCCGCCTAACCGGCATGGCTAGGCGTCGGTCCGCCGTAAGGTGCAGTAGGACTTGTCCCCCTGCGTGAGAGAGACTCGCCGGGATCTTCCTTAAGAAGCGACCGACACATCCCAGCAGAAGCAGTGACCCCAGTCCACCAGTTCATCGAAGCACGAGGTGCAGTAGCCCGAGTTCAGCAGCAACCCCAAGAGCAAGGTGTAGTCCTCGAAGGTGTGCCTGTAGATCCCCACCCCGCGGAAGATGGAGAGGTGGACACCACTCTTCGTCTTGGCCGTACTCCACCATCTACCCAGGGCCCTCAAGCGGAGTAGATCCCGTGCTTTGTTAGCTTGATCTGCGCTCGTGGGTTAGTAGAAGCGGCACGTTGTTTGCTTGTTTGTTGTTGGTGTTGTGTTTGTGTTGTAAGCTGTTGGGTTGATGTCGAATCAGCCTCTGTTAAAATTTGGTGCTTTGATCCTCTTGTTATTGGTGTTGATTTGGAAACAAGTCTTAAGGTGTGTTGTCTGTTCTTTGTTATTTGTGTTGTTTGTGGAAAACTCATGTGTAGATTGATTCCCCTTTTGGGATCAACCATGTGCCTCACGCACAGCTAAATTCTGGCGAGATATTTTCTCAGTAGCCCGTTTCCCTCTCTGAAACGCTCGTACCTCTACAAATCGGTGAATGCTGCAAGACCAGAGTTAGGGTAGCCAAGAAGGATTCAACGATACAAATCTTGCTCCAGCTCGTCAGCGCAGGCAAGATTGATACAACCCGGAGGTCACTACAGAAGAGAAATTTCAGGAAACAAAGGATACAAACTCGGCCATAACGAAGAACACTGCAACAACCCAGTACATATGCAAAACACTCCAGAAAATTCCTACTCGCTCACACGCTCCACGGCACTGCCTGAAGACGAGCCTGCTTCACCCGAAGCAGTGTCACGAGCCCCACGACGACGACGGACAGCTCGAGCAGCCTGCTCACCTCCAGCCGGAAGAACAGCCACCTCAGCCACCGGCGGTGCAGCTTGCACCTCCACTGCAGCTTGCTCCTCCTCTGCAACAAGCCCCTCCGGCGCAGCTAGCTCTACTGCCGCAGCATCTCCACCAGCGTCAGACCACCACCTGCGTAAGCTAAGGATCAAAATGACCAACGCCGCATACAGCAGAGCGGTCACCACCGACAACGAGATCCCGAAGAACACGACGATGAGGACATGCTCAATGAGGCCCGCTCTCTCCAACATCTCGTAGTAGGCTTTGAAGAAGGCGTTAATGAAGCTCATAGTGGATGTGAGGAGGAGAAGAGCCTAGTAGGTTTCCGATTTATAGCCAGAGCTCGAGTGCCGCCCCTCGCCACCGTCTTGCGCGGGAAAGTGAAGAAATCACGAGCAGTGCTCGCCCTTTGGCGCGAAATCATCGAATCTTTGAGCCCCAAAGCCGTGCTGGCCGCTGCAGCGCAGCACGCTCAGCAGTACCCCCACCGATGAGTGCTCCGCGCACTGAATCCCGGGCATGTGAGGAAGGAGAGAAAGCGAGAAAGAAGAAGAGAAGAAAGAGAGGCGAGACTGCCAGGTGGACCCCGGTCCCCCATGTCAGTGAGTAAGCAGCTCACCCCCGTGCTCTTCTATCCTTTTATTCGAAACAGTACCCCTCGTTTTCCCTAAACCCTTTGCAAATATAATTTTTGGCAAACCAATCCCACTGTGTCTGTGAGCCAATTTTTGGTGGCACAGATATTTTGTATAAAGGAAAATTTTGTATCTCCAAAACCCATACCCTCGAATTCCCTAGTACCCACCCACGAATCTCGGGGACGAGATTCATTTTAAGGGGGGAAGATCTGTCACAGCCCAAAATTTTGCCTCTGTATAAGTGGTAGTAGGACCCAAATTTTTGAGCCAACAAAAACTTTTATTTCATGTGATGTTTTTTTTAGAAACAATATTTTGTGTTTTGCAATGCAAGGAGTGATTTCTTACCAAACCAATTTGAATTTTTCATAAAACCATCCTAGTTTCCTCTTGAGGTCCATTTAAGAAATTCTTGTTTTAATCCATTTTCCGACATGGTGCCTTGAGAGATTTTTGTCCAAAACCATTTCATCAACTTGATTTTTTAACTTGACAACATCATTTAGCAAGGAAGCATCCAAGATTTCAAAAATGCATAGTGGTTTGAGTGGGTTTTTCTAAAAAATTTCAATTAGGGTTTTTTTTCCTAAAACCCTACCCAAGTAGATGTTTTAAAATTATGATTTTATGAAGCCAAAATATTCAATTTAGGGGTTTTTGGGTTTTAACTTGATCTATGGTGTGTGGACTCCCAATCCATCCATTTTTTTTAAATTTTGGAGTTTTGGAACCATTAAATGCATGCATGTTTTTGTGACTAATTGTTAAAACAGAAAAACAAAGAGTTTTAAAAATCAGAGAAAAACCTTATGATACCATATGTTCAGCATGTTTCCCTGCCCTTAAACATTTTTCAAAAATGGACCAAAAATATTTCTTGGAAGTATTAAACCTGGTGATCATTTAACAATTTAAATTTTTCCATTTGGACTTGATTTACTAGGTGAAACAAGCAGCCACTTTTGCTATCTGCTAACTGCCCAGACACTTAGCAGTTTTTCAGAAAACTGAATTTTCTCTGAAATTTACTGTTCACAGCACGGGCAGATTTTGGAGCACGTTTATGTGATGTTTTCGTGCGAACCAGAGGGAGCAACCTTGCCCCTTCTACTCCCCCATGACCCCACTTCTTACCCATGCCATTGGATGGCTTTGTTGTGGTCAACTAGGAGCAGTGGAGGGGAGACAAGGAGATGGCCGTGAGGTGACCTGGGAGTGGACCGTGAGGGAGAGAGCTGCCCCTTTCTTCACTCTTCTTCGCGTCCTTGCCCTGCCCAGCACCCACTCGACTGAGTAGACACCCGTTGACGCCCAGAGGAAGCCCAGAGCCGACGTTTGCTTGCTCTACTCACACCACGCCGCCCTGCCGTTGACCCCGAGTGGGGGAGAGGATGATCTCCTCGTGTATAAGCCACCACGGCGCCACACGCTTCGCCACCCACCCCCACACATCCACCGCACTCGCCCCACCCCACTCTTCCCTTCCCTCTCGCTCTCTGCGAGCGAGGCGGAGGAAATACTCGCCGGAGACCCGAGCGAGATCGGGTTGAAGGTTGCCGCCGCTCCACTGCCTTTTTCTCCTATCTCTCTGCACCCTCTCAACGCCCAGAACCAGGAACACGCCCCTGACACGTTTTCCTGGCATTTTACCCGCAGGAGCGCCGCCGCCGTCCTCGACGTCTTCCCGGACCTCGAGCTCGCCGGAGTTGCGCTGGGGCGCCATTGCAGCTGCTGCCGCCACCCCTGCACCGCTTCGAGCTCGCGTGACCGCCTCGACCTCGCGCCACTGCCCTAAATCGCCCCTAGGTGAGCTATCCCCGAGCCGAGCTCGCCCCCGTGTCGCGTGTGTAAGAGAGAGAGAGGAGAGGAAGACGACGCGCCAGGACCGTCGATCTCCAGATCGACGGCTTCCTTTGAACGCGGACGGTTCCCGCGCCCGCGCCGCGCGCGCGCACCGTCATGGGCCGCTTCGGCCTTAGCTGGGCCCGCCCAGCGAGTTTCGGCCCGTTCGCCGTTTTTTTTTTCTTTTCTGTGTTTTTCAGATTTCAAAAACTGGAAGAATATATGTCTCTGGTTTAAATCCGTTTAAAATAGGAAAATGCAAAATAAAATCAAACCAAAAATCTGGGTAGTACCTCTGCAAGTTCTTAAACACACCCAACTTGTAGATCTACATTTTGGTCATTATTTTTGGAGAAATAAATTGAGAGGCAGAAGTACTGGTTTTCACTAAAACTTAAATAATTTTTTTTCTAAGAATCACAAAAATGCAAACTCAACTGTTTTGGAAATCCCTAAGTGTTGCCTAGCAGTAGCACTTGGCCTTTCTTGCAAAAGATCAACCAAAATAAAATGGCATGTGTTTTTGTAAATGTCCAGTGAGCTCTTCTAGGATTTTTGTAATTTATTTGGTGATGCTTTTTGAGGTGAATCCAATTGTGTTGGCTTTTGTATGTTTAGGAGTACCTAATCCTATCTTGGTGTGATTTATTGAGCTGTAGAATAAATTTGGTGTGCAAAACTAGTTTTTATGCTTTTCTGATATTAATTGTTTATAGTTTTATTTAGATTTGTAAATTGTGTTAGTGTTCTTCTTGTAATTTCTAGCATGTTTAAGTGAGATACTCTCTGTTATGAGTGTGTTAGATCTTATAAACAGCATGTTAGAAAAATATTAGTGTTTCATATGTTTGTTAGGAAATATTGTCTCTAGTATGTTTTTCCTAGAATTTTTCCTAGATTTAAGAATTATTTGAGTATGAAATCATTTGTGTGACATGATTTTAGAATATGTTGGTTGTATATCAGTAGCAAGTCATGTTGCTACTGGTTGGTTAGCATGTCACCATTGTTTGGACATTACTTAGTTTTAGCAAAGCATGTTTAGCTAGAATTATATTCTAGAAAATATTTGTGACTCACTAGTATGGATAGATTCTTATCTAGCTTGTGTTTAGGTGATTTTTGTAAATGACCAGAGGCTAAATGACCTCTTGATGCCTTGGGTTGATAGTGGAACACCCACTGATCCCATTGCATTTTGGTTTGAGAGTAAGATTCTCAAAACTAGAGCATAGCTCTATTAGTTTCTTTTTCAACTAGAAGTGTGTGGTAGATTTCTATTTTGAAAAGTAGGTGATTGTTGTGTGATGATGTTTGCTTGCTGTATGTCCTTATGCTTGTGATGTTTGTCTTTGTTTGGTTCTGATTGGATGTTTACCTTTCCTCTTTGCGACGTTAGATAACGACGAGGAAGAGGTAACAGTTGCGGGATTTATTGGGGAAGGTCTGGATATCTTATATTGCTCAAGACCAGGGACAAACCAGGACCAAGGCAAGCCATCCCAATGCTTTCTATTATAATTATCATTATACGTCATGCATGTTTTACTTCTGAAGTTTTACAAAATTTGGACAAACAAAACTATTTTTGATATGGATATTACTACTAGTGTTATTATATAAATTATTATATTGCCATTAGTCACAACTTGGTGTTGCCAAGCCCATAGCCACCATATGGTATATTTACCACCACAAGATAGTAATCTTGAAGTCCCTAAGTGGACACCCTAACAAATGTGTTTTGGAAAAACAAAGGTTTTACGGAAAACCCCGGGAAAGGTGGGACCTTGTCCACGGGAGAATGGTGAAGAAGATTGCTTTTGGAAGGGTTTTCGAAAACGATACATAGACTAGTCTTGTCCGGACAGCCCTACAGTACAACCACATTACTCAAAATGGGCACGGGCTTAATGGAAGCTTGTTTGTGTTAGTGTGAGACTTTACCTCAATTGGCTAGAAGGGGTTAAAGTCCCCGGAACCGAATGCTGGATATGGGCATACAAAGTGTGGACTGCGAGTGCCACCGGCAAGCAACAGTGGGTCTCCTGCCGTGGCGGTGGGGTGTTGGGTTATGAGAAAGAACAAGGGTATTGAGAAATGATGTGGTTAACACACACGGTGCCGGGGAGAACAAACCCAACTGAAGAGGTAATCGCATACTAGCATCGGCATAGTGGAAGTTATGATCGGTTATCTGATGTTCGCATACTGTCACGAGCAGTCCGTGGTGTTCACGGCAGATGTACCGGATGGTGTGGTGAAAGTGTACAAACTCTGCAGAGTCAAAACTATTCGAATAGCCGCGTCCTCGGTCATGGACAGCTGAATGGCAACGTCGTCTAGCATTGTGTCGATGTTTTCAAAAGGAAGTTTGGAAAAAGGAATTGTACCTGGGAGGTACTGGAAGATGAACTATGTATCTAGGAAGTACGGGTGATGGAAGGCCGAAAGTTATTTTACAAGAAGTTCTGCAAAGAAAATCTTTCTTAAAACCATCTTTGTCAAAATCTCTCGGATATGCAATATCCATTGAGAGAAACTATATTATTTCTGAAGTATCTTTTTCACCAGAGATATAACATTATTATTCAACCATGATGAATCTTTCATCCATCATGGGTAGAAAACCCTAAGTATAGCCTACCTATTCCACCTTATAAGCATACTTGCATTTTATGAGCTCCATTCGGGATGTCTTGCGAGTACGTAATTGTACTCATGGCTGTGCCCCTGGATATTCCAATGTCCAGATTCTCAACGAGAAGGCTTACGTCGAAGATGAGGAGTATGCGGAAGATTGAGAGTTCGTCGACGTCTATGCGAACTAGGAACGTCTCCCAGTCAGTTGCCTGTAGGTAGTCAAGGCATGACTTGGGCTTTGCCACGGTTGTGTTTGAAGACTTCCGCTGTTTTATGTGTTTCTCTGCCCTGCGTGGCTGTTGTTTTTAACTGGGTCATGTGACCATTTCTAGGAAATGTGTATTCGGTATGTAATGGATGATGTATCTGCAATGCCAACTTAAGTATGTTGTTCACGACTGACTGATCATGGGATCGTGAATGTATGCATACTGGAGGTCTCAGACTGCCGGTCTGGGGTCGCCACATAGGCCCACGGACGGTGGACCCCAGGTGGCAGGTACTCCTTTTTTGTCGAGCAACACCCGTGAAAGATTCACTCATTCTTTTTTTGTTGTTGTCAAGATAATTTTTTTTAAATTTGTTGTTTATATTCTAATGTCGTGTATTGATTCAAGATTATTTGTTTGCGGACTGCCCATTTTGTTTTTGTCAGCACATTCCTAAGATCATAGTATATGTTCTGTCAATCTGGCCTACTGGGAATGCAATTCTTGTTGGCAGTGATGTCCATTCAGACAAAGCAGCAGAGTACTATAAAAGGATCCGCTTCAATTCAGGATGGACATAATTCCTGCGGGAAAATGACATTGGGGTATGAAGGGTTGTGCTTATGTTGCTCCACCGGATGGGGAAGTCACTTGTCATTTCCGTGGAGGTTGTCGGTTACTAGTGCGGGTTTTATGTGTCTAGTATCTAGTCTTAATGAACCTAAAGCTTTATTTTGTTGAATGACATGTGGTATGCATTGTCATTGCTATCTCACATTTACTTGATCTTCTTTTTGTGAGGTAGCAGTCTGAAGTGTAGAAGAACGTCTAATATTATGTAATGTTTTTAGTTTCAAGTGTTGGAAGGACCTCTATATTTTTGTATTTCCGATATCGTATATATGTAATGGCACTGATGATAGTTGAGGCAAATGGTTTTTTTGGGATTGGAAAATGTCACTACTATCTTCTTTTTCATTTTGGTTTTCGTTCGTAATAGCGTAATATCTATGGGACTGAAGTCGACGAAAGCTAGTGTTTGTTTTTTCGGACTATGAGCTGCGGCAGGCAATATCATTTTTTTGATATCTCACACCTTATTAATGTTTTGTTATAGAGTAGTTTTTGCTTTGCCATCTGAGAAACCAGCAATGAACACATATGTAATAGCAAATGTGTGTTAAGTTTTGGATAAGCCCTTGAAGATGGGTGCAATTGCACATTATTTCCCTATTAGTGTGCAATTGCACCCAATGATTTTTGTCGTTAGCGCGCAATTGTACATGTTTTTCAGTCGTTAGTGTGCAATTAATTCAGTCGCACCTTTTTTCCATCGTTAGCGTGCAATCTCATACGACATCTTTTTGCACATGGGCGCGCTACTTTTCATTTTTTTTGTGTGATATGCTAATTTTTTTCGTGGGCATGTTGGGGCCCACAGTAGGCCCGAAGTATCGAGAATGGAAACATTTGTTATTATCCACATTTTTGTTTTTTTATCAATGTGCAATTGCACATTTTTCGCATTAGTGCACAATTGCACATGATTTTTTCATTTTTTAGGTGCAACGCTAACTTTTTTTTGGGCATGTTGGACCCACAGTAGGCCCAAAGTATCGAAGATCGGAACATTGCACGTGTAATTGCACATATTTTTTTCTCGTTAGTGTGTAATTACACATGTTTTTTCTTATTAGTGTGTAATTACCCATGTTGCAATTGCACGCTAACTTTTCTTTTGCATGTTGCGGGCCTGTTGGACCCTCATTATGCCCAAAGTATGAAAGATGTGAACATTTTTGTTGTAAGTGTGCAATTGCACACCAATTCTCATCAGCGTCGAATTGCACATTTTTTCTCATTTGCGTGCAATTGCACTTTTTTTTACTTAGTGTGCAATTGCACATGATTTTGTGTCGTTAGCGCGCAATTGCACATTTATGGAGCATATTAGTATGTAATTGCACTTTTTCTAATTAGTGCGTAATTGCACAAATTTTTCTCATTAGTGTGTAATTACACATGTTTTTTTCTCATTAGTGCGTAATTGTATATTATTCTCATTAGTGCGCAATTGCACATATTTATTTTGTAGTTAGCGTGCAATTGCATGTGTTTTTTTTTGTTTAGCATGCAATCGCACATGTTTTGTTTCAGTCGTTAGCGTGCAATTGCACTTGATAATTTTATTAGCATGGAATTGCATTTGATTTTAAAGGCAATTGCTAACGCTCGGTTGCCCGAGTTATTGCTTAGCGCTCAGTCCACCTGCTAAACCATGCCATCCTTTAATTAGGTTTAGAGATTGTTACATGCGAGATGGCGGGTTTGGCCTTTTTTGCGATGGGGTCATGGTCTGTTAAACGTGTTTTTTTCCTTTGCTCTATTGGGTTTTTGTTGAGCTCTTTTTACTTTCCATTTCCGGGTATCTTTTTGCTTTGGGCTTTTTTTCGCTGGTTGAGTTGATTTTTGTTTAGCATGCATTGCACATGATCGCTCGCACGTATGCATTTGCACACAATTTTTTCGTTTCCCGTGCAATTGCACATGTTTTTTTGTTTTGTGTGCAATTGCATATGTTTTTTAATGTGTAACTGCACACGATTCTCGTAAGTGTTTAATGGCACATGAATCTTGTTTAGCATGCAATTACACGTGATTTATCGCTAATGCGCAATTGTACATGATTATTGTTAACGTGTAATCGCACATGTTTTTTTATTGTTAATGTGCAATTGCATATGTTTTTATTTTTTTTGTGTAATTGCAGAGGATTCTCGTAAGCGTGCAATTGCACATGAATCTTGTTTAGTGCGCAGTTGCATATTTTTATTCTTACCGTGCAATTGCACAAGATTATCGTTAGTGTGCAATCGCACACGACTTCTAGCGTTAGTGTCCATTTTTGCACTTAAACTTTTTTTTGGCATGCAATTAGTTATTTCAAGTTGTGATCTTGGTGGCCTGCGGCAATTTTGAGACCATCTACCATTTTTCCAGACGCTAACTTTGTGGGCATTTTGGATCTACAGTAGGTCCGAAGTAGCGAAGGTGTAACGGCATTTTTTATTCACTTTTTTTGTTCATCGGCATTTTTCGCTCACTCTTATTACACCGGGATTTTCATTCACTATTATTTTTGGTTCACCGACATTTTTTGGTTCATTATTATTTTCGGCTCACTTTTTTTGTGCACCGACATTTTCCGTTTACCGGCATTTTCGGTTCATTATTATGTTAATTCACCGGCATTTTTGTTAGCTATTATTTTTGGTTAAGCGACATTTTTTTATAAAAAAACAGATTTTGGAAAATGTTCTATTTTAAAAATATTTGGATTTGGAAATTGTCATTTTTAAATGGTTGATATTTAAAAAAATATTTGCACTTGAAAATGTTTTAGATTTGGAAAATATTCATATTTGAAATGGGTTCAGATTTCAAATATTGTCATCTCTTAAAATGTTTCAGATTTAAAATTTGTTCATATTTTTATAAATATTCATTTTTTTTAGAATGGTTCATATTAAAAAAATATTCATTTTCTGATTTGATATTTTGGTAAACGGAAAAGATTGTTACGTAGATACATGGATGGGCGCGAGCTCGCTCCCTGCCCCAGTAGGATATCCAAATTGAGCTACAGTATCTAGCTTGTATAGGAATAGATTGATCGATCGAGCAAGCTATTACAGGAGTGATCAATCGATCCAAATGAGCTAGCTCATCTAACGCCGGCCTCCGGCACCAGGTGGAGGAAATTTGGGCCGAGCCCAATACCGACGGGTACGCGGACGGGAGGACGCAGATGGAGGGAAACGGACTTGGGATTGCGTCGCCGGCTGACGTTGCTTGACCGAGATTTAGAATAAATCTCGGACACCCGAGCGTTAGGCGCCTCCATTTTTTTATTGACACGAAGCACCTTTCATCAGATGATCAAACTTTGTGAGAAAAAAAGGGATACATTTTCTATTAGGCCACGGTTGGGCGTCACTCAAATGGATATACGGCAGTATGTACTCCCTCCGTTCGGAAAAGGAGATATAGTTCATTTTTGTTACATCCTTTTCCGAACGGAAGGAGTAGTTGGTACCATGGCTCAATAACAGAAGTAGGTAATTTAAAACATCCAGTGGACTGAATCTAATGAAAATTTCGTGACTAGAGCAGCAGATCATTACAGCCTATGAAATCCTAATCATACAAAAACCACACCACTGATTACTAGCTACATCGGATCGATGGCGGTGGCACGGAATAGCCAACCAAGGGTTGATTGCCATGGCATCGGAGAGGAAGCTCACCTAAACGTCAGTGGCGTAGAGGAAGGTCCGCGGTCACCGCAACCGTACGGCGGTGAGGGTGGAGCCCTTGAGCTCCTCCTCCATCTTCCCTCAGCCTGCATGTTGGGGCAGCAGTAGCAGCAGGCCGGGAAGCCGGCCCTTGACAGATGGTGCCAGCCACGAAACACTCCCTGCCGGTGGTGCCATCATCATGATTTTAGTAAGCGGAAAGGCAAGATGAAATTGGGTGCAGGAAAGGACTGGAGGGCGAACATGGGGAAATTTTTCACATTTTTGCGTGCGGGGCTCCAGAACGGCAGTGGGGCTTGGGGGAGCTCCTGCGCGTCGTCCCTCTCGCCACGGTGCCGTTGAGCCTTGAGGGACAGACCGACGAGAACTCGACGGTCTCATCGATCTCCATGTGGAGGGCAGCGACCGTGGAGGCCGGGGATCGGCATGGTGGAGGAGGAGGGCGCGGGGACCAGGGAGTAGGCGGCGGCGGCGGTCATCGATCTCCGGCAGGGCAGCGGATCCCCTCCGTTTCTGGAGTGCAGCAACTCCGTCGACGAGGAGAGACGACCAAGTCTGGTAGAGGAGAGCGGGAGCGCGCGACGACGTCTGGCCGGCCGTCAAGGAATCAGGCGGAGGAGGTGCGGCGAGGGTGGGGAGCGGCGGCGGCGGAGGGAGAGTGAGAGGAAGGGGATCGAGATGTGTTTTTTTTTTAGAATACATACGCCGAAGGCGTATGCTACTTGTATTCAACCGATAAGGAAAACATTACGAGACCGAATACAAGCAGTAAATCAAAAGGATACGAATCAAGGCACTGCTGCCTCACACCTACACGAAGAACATCCAAGTAAACAGAAACCCAGAACAGTCCTTCGTCTTCCTCACGACCGAAGAACAGGCAGACCTCCTGACGAAGCCAACACCTGCAGAGTCGCACAGCGGAGCAAGAAGAGCTCCTAGCGCAAAGGCGAAGACGAGCCGCAGCAGCCACCAGTTCCGAGGAACTGGATGTAAAACCGAAGAAAGGATCTCGGCCGGGGACGCACCCCGAGCAGCTTCCGCACCGGATCTGGGCCCGCCGGCAACCCACCTCCGAGGAAGTGGCCAGACCCCTCACCTACAGACCACACAGCCCAGCAACAGCACCCACCACCTCCACCAACCTGCACCTCCCCTTGCCACCACGGCCGGCCGGAGACCACGGAACAGTAGAGCAGCAACTCGCATCCACCCCACTCCCCACCAGAGCACACCACCTCACAAGCCCCGCGCCGTCGCGGGAGGGGACGACGGCATAGCGGGGACAGGGCCGGAGGACCAGGACCCCAAAGCAGACAGCCGCCACTGACGCCTTAGCAACCACCTGCCAGGGACGGAGACTCGAAAGAACCGAAGATCTCCGAGCACCAAAAGACGCCAGCCCCCCGACGGCGCCCCAAAGGACGACGACGCAGAGGAGAAGAGCCAGCGCCACCACCACCCCCTCCGGTACCGCCTCCGCCTCCACAGCGCTACAAGGAGGAACCCTAACTACCCTAAAACTACTATCTACACGCCTCCGGCACGAATCCGAGGTCCCCCCACTCTCCAGCCACCTCAACGGCAGCCAGAGAGAGAGGGACCAACGGATTGACCGTCGGCGGAGCACTGGATCGGGCGGAGCTCCTTTTCGCCTCTCTACTTACTGTAGCACGAGGGAGGGGGAAAGGAGGAGGGATGTGTTTTTTTTTTGGTGAGAAGACTGAGACGGAGGAGGCTGTGCGTGCGTGAGATGTGTTTTCTCTGCTTTTTTTTTTAAACAGGAGATGTGTTTTCTCTGTGGGGCCGGCGATCCGCGGGAGGAGGTTCTTGTCCTCTCATTGGCTGGAGCGAGTGATTGCAAAATTTTCAATCGTGACGTTTGAGCTGAACATTTATGTCTCTCTTGATACTTGCGCATGCTGCCGAACCCCAAGAATCCAAATTCCAAAACAGCCACAAATTTAAACGTCCAAACATTTGGATGGTTGGATATACTACACGATTTCATCTACTTATTCACACATGCAAGATTTTCACATACCGGTAGAGATAGATTGTCACGTACTATTATATAATTGTTTGTCAAACACATGGTACCATCTAAACCCTAACTCGAAATAGGCTTACGCCCCTAACTAACTCCATGGGTGCCCTCCATACAGTGAGGCGCTCAGATATGCTCCGTTCCGTGGCAAGGGGTGGGGAGGTGGGTCGAGTGGCCACAATGGTGGTGCTGCGATGGGTGGAGGTAAATACGCTTATGAGGATTCTGAGGATGTTGAGAATGGAGCTGAAGTGATGTTGCCAGCAAAGGACAACCCCAACCTTAGGCAAAACGCAAATTTCAATTTCAAGGCAATGGCCCGGGGCCAAGGAGGGTGTGGAGGTAATGGAGCCATGCATGGACAAGTGCGTCCTAGGGTCTATCGTCGGGTTGAGGTTAATGCTGGGGGTAACACTGGGCCTAAGGGTAATCAGTTGATGATTTTAGATGAAGAAACACTGAAAAAGAAGAGGCTCAATGAGGAGACCGCATCAACGGGTTCAAACAGTGATAGCCGAGATTCCAAGAAGAAGAAGAAGAAGGCTGTTGGGGTTGCAGACAATGAAGAGGCGGAGGCTGCTGGACAGCCCCGCCTAGAGCAATGAGTTGCAAAATATGGAACTGTCGCGGGCTTGGGAACCAGGCGACAGTTCTTGAACTTCACAATGTTGTGAGGTTGGAAGCGCCCGCGCTGTTGTTTTTGTGTGAGACAAAGATACACAGCGATAGAGTGAGAGAATTAACTGCTCGACTGGGGTTTGCAGGTTGCTTCCCGGTTAGTAGCGATGGTTTGAGTGGGGGTTTAGCCCTTTTTTGGTCAAAGGAGGTGGAAGTGTCTCTTAACAATTTCTCAAATCAGCACATTGATGTGAGGGTTAAGAATATTGGAGGAGACATGAAGGAATGGAGGTTCACTGGTTTCTATGCTAAGGCAAAAAGGAGTGAGCGGCATACTAGTTGGGAGCTATTGAGATGGCTGCGTGCTCAAAGTAATGATCCGTGGCTTTGTGGTGGCGACTTTAATGAAATTTTGCATAGCTCGGAATATTTTGGCATGCACGATCGCCCAGAGTGGCAGATGGAGGGGTTTAGGGAAACTGTTGATTTCTGTGGTTTCACGGATCTAGGTTACCAAGGAATCCCGTATACCTGGGATAATATGCAGAGTGGTGATGCTAATGTCAAGGTCCGGTTGGACAGGTTTTTGGCCGATCCGAAAATGCTGGCCTTGTATGACGGCTGTTTTGTTAAGCATATACCAACACCAAAATCAGACCACTGCATGCTTGTGGCAAAGATTCGGAGGTTGGTCGATTCTGGGGAAGGTGCGGTGCTAGACCGTTTATGTATGAAAATGCATGGCATCGGGAGGAGTCCTATACCCAGGCTGTGGTGGATGGATGGCAGTCTGGGTCGGGTGAAGAAGGCTTGCTGGGGCTAAACTCGGCCCTAATGCAGATGCAGTCCAATTTGATGAGCTGGAAACAAAAAAAGTTTGGGGATGTGCGGAGGAAAATAAAGAAAATCCGTAAGGAGTTTGAAGAGGAGAAATCTCGCTCGCTTTTTCGTGGCCCATCCGAGCGGGAGAGGCAGCTGGGTAGGCAGTTGGCTGAGTTGTTGAGTAGAGAGGAGATTATGGCAAGACAGCGGTCGCGTGTGGACTGGCTGAAGGAAGGTGACCGTAATACGAAATTCTTTCACGCAAAGGCGTCGCAGCGAAAAAGCCAAAACCGTATATCTGTTCTTCAGGCTGCCGATGGGAGTCTTTGTGAAAGTAAAGAGGAGGTTCAGGCCGAGGTCCAGAGTTTCTACTCATCCTTGTATACTGCACAGGGGCATACTGAGATCGAGGCTGTTCTACATCATGTGTCACCGCGGGTGACAATGGAGATGAACGAGCATCTGATGAGGCCTTTTGATGGGGAGGAGGTCAAGGCTGCTTTGTTTTCTATGGGTGCTTCTAAAGCACCTGGGGTTGATGGCTTCAATGCTGGATTCTATCAACGGCATTGGGAGTTGATTGGTGAGGATGTCACTTCGGCAGTCCTTGGATTCCTCAATGGTGGGCTGATGCCTAGTGTGGTAAATAAAACGGTAATTGTGCTTATCCCTAAAGTGAAAAATCCACAGAATATAACACAGTACAGACCGATTTCTCTTTGCAATGTCATCTATAAGATTTGCTCTAAGGTTTTGGCTAACCGACTACGTGAGATCCTAGATGAAATTATTGCAGAGGAGCAGAGTGCCTTCGTGCCTGGCAGATTAATTACAGACAATGCCATAACAGCTTATGAGTGCATTCATTCGATGAGGAAGAGAAAAGGTAAACAGGGATGGTGTGCGGTCAAAATTGATATGATGAAGGCATATGACCGAGTGGAGTGGTCGTATTTGCAAGGTATTATGCAGCAACTGGGGTTCGATGAAAATTGGATCTCTCTTGTTATGCGTTGTGTTTCAACAGTGAGCTTTCAAGTTAAAGTTAATGGCGAGTTGATGCCATCTTTTAATCCTTCAAGGGGGATTCGGCAGGGTGACCCTATATCACCATATCTATTTCTTCTGTGCGGAGAGGGGCTGTCTTGTATGTTGAAGAATTATGATGGTGGTTGGGTGGATCGAGGTATCAGGGTGAGCACTAGGGCTCCATGGATTACACATCTGTTGTTTGCAGATGATTGTATTATTTTTATGAAGGCTGATTCCAGGAGTGCTCAACGGCTGAATGAAATTCTGCATGACTATAGCATCGGGTCAGGGCAGTGTGCTAATAAGCAGAAGAGTTCTATATTTTTCAGCCCGAATTGTGGGGCGTCCATAAGGAGGGGGATTCGTAACATAACTCAGATCCATCGTGAAGCCCTCTCAGAGAAGTATCTCGGCCTGCCAACGGCAAATGGTCGTTTCACGGATGAGCAGCTTATTCATATTTATGAACGGGCTAGATCCAAAGTGCAGGGATGGTGTGAGAAGTTTATGTCGTGTGCGGCAAAAGAAGTCCTCTTGAAAACTATTATCCAAGCTCTACCAACCTATTCTATGAGTTGCTTTAAACTCACAAAAAGGTTATGTAAAAAGATTACGACTATTATGTCAAAGTACTGGTGGGCTGGATCTTTAGATAAAAGGGGTATGCATTGGCAGAATTGGGAGAAGATGGCGGTGCCAAAGAGTCATGGTGGGCTTGGCTTCCGTGATTTGCAAGTGTTCAATGACGCCATGTTAGCAAAACAGGCGTGGAGGCTGTTGGAGAAGCCGAACAGCTTGTGTGCACGTGTCTTGAAGGGTAGGTACTACCCTACAGAGGAGTTTATCTCGGCAGGTTGTCCCTCTGGTGCGTCTGCTATTTGGCGCGCAATCATCATTGGCCGAGGCGTTTTGAAGCAAGGTCTGATACGCCGTATTGGGGACGGCAGGACCACGGAGATTTGGCATGATTCTTGGATTGCCGAGACGAGTACGATGAAGCCGATTGGAAGGCTTGATGATGCTCCTGTACAGCTTGTGGCGGATCTCATTGACGAGTCGACAGGGAGCTGGAAGGAGGAGCTGGTTCGGAAGGTTTTTTTGCACCCGGATGCAGCGGCGATTTTAAAGATGCCCAGATCTAAATTGGCCTTCAGTGATGTGTGGGCATGGGCATGGGAGAGGACGGGTCTCTACTCAGTGCGTTCAGCATACCGGAATATTATGGAAAGGAAATACTATGCTGAGTTAGGGGTGTCTAGTTCCTTGGACAAGTCGCACACTTGGAAAACTTTGTGGAAACTGAATGTACTTCCGAAGATTCGTGTTTTCTGGTGGCGTGTCCTAAAGGACCTACTCCATGTTACCAGGAATTGGAGAGAAGACACGTGAAGGAAAGAGGAATGTGCCCGATGTGTGGACATGAGAGTGAGACTCTGTTTCATAGTCTGGTTACATGCGATCATGCGCGTTGCTTCTGGGAAGCAGCGGAGAATGTGTTTGCTGTCAAGCTGCCAAAGCTGCACCCGCACACTTGGGCTGAGGACATGTTAGTTCAGTCTATTGTGCCAAGGAAGGAGGCAGAGTTGCTGATCACAGTTATGTGGGCGGTGTGGCATAGCCGCAACAAGTATACCCATGGGGAGGAGGAGTTTCAACCTCAAAGTCGATGCAGATCATCGATGACATTGTGAGATCACTAGAGGTGCCACAGGCTGTTAAAGAGAGGGTGCAGGCTGTGGAGAAGAAGTGGATGCAACCACCGGAAGGGTGGGTGAAGATCAATACTGATGGTGCGGTTGATAACACTTTGGAGATGGGTGGTACGGGTATCGTTGCCCGTGATCATGGTGGACATTTCTTGTTTGGTCGGTGCACAAACTACCCCAGCATTGTCGAGCCAGAGACGATGGAGATGCTTGCGTGTAGAGATGCGTTGTTGGCGGCAAGGGAGAAGGGAGTTGCAAATCTAATTATCGAGACTGATTGCTCCAACATCAAGTTGCTGTGGGAGTCCAAGGCGGGCGAGCGCACAGCCAGTTACCATATTTTATGTGAACTAAGAAAATTAGCTAGCTTTTTCCAGGGTGTTAAGCTTCTTTGTGTTAGTCGTTTTTCTAATAAGGTAGCTCATTGTGCTGCCAGAGAAGCGCTTCGTATTAATCATGTAACGAACTATGATGTTACCCCTGGGTTTCTGATTGCTCTTGTGCAATCAGAGAAGTTCCAGTCTATTGAATAAAGAGGGAAGGTGTGAACTGTCAAAAAAAAAACAAATCTCTGAGGCGGACAACCGGAGGCTACATCGATCCTCCCAGAAAAGCTAAACGGCGACGATGGCCGTGCTCTCGTTGCAACCGCTCATGCACGTTGGAGTCTATAGGCATGTCTATAGCTAAGTTAGTTGCATTGCTAAATTCCTCTCCTTCAATGGGTTTGTCGGGTGGGTCATGGCATTCTGAGGCCATGGCGCCTCCGCCACCCAATCAGCGCCATCCGCATGCGGATCCATCGGGTCGACGACACGAGCTATATATGGAGGAGGACCGGCAAGGTTTTGGGGTCAACTTCATGGGTCCAAATAGCTGCGATGAATACTACGAGTTTTTTTGGAATTGGTCATGATTCAACTCGATTTCTTTGCAGTTTCGTGTTTGTTAGGATATAACGGACTTGCACTGTGCTCCAGACATGACCAAACACCCCTCTCTCCACGGGACAGCAGTGGATTATTCAGAGATGTGCCATGTCCACAAGCTTGAGCATGTCAAGGTGTGGATTATTGGCATAGTAAAGTGTTAGATCTAGCAAATCAATGGTTGATACTACGAGTGTAACTAGTGAAAAGGTGTTGATACGAGTAGAATCCTCATGGTTGGGGCTCATTGTGCGGCGAGTATCGACGACATACGTGTGTGCTGATGGACGTGCGTAGGCCGGTGGCGCTGTCTGACACCATGGCGGAGTCGATGAAAAAATTGGCGAGGATTTTTTTTTTTGCTTCGATCTATACCCTGAAAATGGTTTCTATAGAGTGCGCGCAAAGCGTTATCTCTAGTTCTAGCCGGTGAGCCGGCGATGACAGTAGCCGAGACATATGGCAACGTGTTTTCTCTATCGTTGTGCTTTGTTGTGGTGCGTTGTCACCTTGTTAGACAACTTCTAGTTATATGATTATTGTAAGGCCGGCTCGTGTCAATTTTTATTGTATGCATTTTATGCAGAAGCCAGGGTAGTTCCCCTTTGAAGAAAAAAAAATGAGAGTAGACGTATTCGAGCAGATGTATTTGACATGTACACTAAAAATAGTTCATATTATTGTGTGAGTCGTTGATAACAAGGAAACTATAAACATAAAATGAGAGTATATGACCTTGCTAATGACCATAATAGTATATATTATTTTATGTTGTCCCTAAAGTTTAAACGAGAGAGAAGAGAGAGGGGAGTGTGTTCCACTGTAAGAAATTGTTTGCCTCAATTTTCTACTTAGTATTCCTCCCTTTAAATAGGGGCTGTGCAGGCTGGCTACCTAAGTCAACTATATCTAGTCACATCGCTGCGACGTGACCGGTCATACCTCTATCTGACATGCCACTGTTGGCGATGTCACATACTAGGAACCACTGTAGGTGATGTCTAGCACGTCCTATCTAACTGCTCTGTACTGGTGCTGACGTACCACTTCAGGACACAGGCTACAAGACAAAAGCCCTCGCACCTGAAGAACCTGGCGACTGCTTCGACTCGGGACAGGCACCGGAGTCGAACACTCCTCGATTTGGGACAGACCCCGAAGTCGGCACTCTCTAACTTATCGACTCCCCATAGTCGGAGCTCGGAGGGACCGTCGACTGGACATACAAACCTATTTCCAACATTTTCTCACCAAGCCACAACCATGTACTAGTAGTAGATTATTAAGAACTGGGAAGCAAAATAATACAGTTGTACGCTCGTCTATGCATGCAAGCCCACCGCCGCTGCTTAACTGTCGGCAATCTGTCTGCAAGGCACAGCCATCGCGGACCTGTCTTGGCCCGCACATGTAGTTCGCCGGGCTGTGACGCAGCTCGACGTCGAACACCAGCACACTATTGCGCAGGTCCTCGGCGAGTCTATCGAACACGGAGCCTGGCACGACCACGCCGGCTCCCCTGGCGACAACACGATCGACGATCCACCGTCTTCCTCGACACGGCACAGATCTTCTCCGTCGAGATCACGCTAGACGCGAGCGAGACGCTGTGGTAGGACACTTCCGCGTGCATGCCGGGCTCAGCGCACTCGCGGACCTAGAACGCGTGCGACGCGACGCGGACGGTGAGATTTTGAACTCCGGGTCCAGCGGGGGGCGGCCGGCAAAAACCTGGCCAAGGCCGCCAGAGACGGAGTCGATGGCGATGGCCTCGTCAGTGTATTGTTCGGTGATGAAAGACATGCATGCCGGCTGCGAGGAGGAAGATTGGCACCGCAATGGACCGGAACAAGCACCAGGTAAAGCAGCAGATATCCATTGGTGATCTTCTTCTTCTTCTTCTCTTCTTCTTCTTCGCTCCTCTACCGGGCGAGGGGGGGAACTGATCTCGAGCGGCGTCCATCATCGTCTAGCAAGCTAGCTAGCTCTCCTCGAGCGGAGATTTGTGTGTCCCTTTGCTTGGGATTAATAGGTGCTTGTATGGATGGACATATAGGCGTGTTATGCTATGTGTCACAGAGATCACGGTCGTATGTATGTGAGCAGGCAATTTCAGGCGGAGCTTTTTTGCTGAGTATAGGAAATCAATAGATTTTCCTGCCATCGGAGCAGGAGCAATTTTAGGTTTGGAATCATTATGGTTTCCATTTTTAGATTTCCATTTCATGTTTGTGCGTACGTATTCGTTTTGATTTCCTATGTGTTGAAAACCGACCATATCACAAACTTGATTTTGCCCCTCGAACCACCCCTTCCTATATATCGACACTTCCGAAATTGAAGGTGACGGGCGCCTAAGGGTTTGTTTGGTCGCGGGGGTGAAATACCCAGGGTAGAAACAACCCATGGGGAATTTTCAACGACATATGGGATCCCCTGCCCCATTGGGGAAATTTTGCCCCATGTGGCCATTTGGTAGCAAAGGGGGAGCGGAAGAAGCCCCGGCCACAAAATTATTAGGAAAACCGATATATACATACATTTTGCCCATATAATTGATTTTTTTTAGAAAATCAAATTAAATACTCCTATCGATTTGCTGGGAGTATCAATTCTACGAATTCCAGAAATAAGTGACACAACATACTTAATATGTACATTTAAAAAAAACCAATACATTAAAATCTTCACAATTTTGTCCTCAGATTAAAAAAAAATATCTCCTTCCTCCTATCGATTTGCTGGAGGCGCTGCAGCTCCTCCAGCCGCTCTTCTGTTCCACTGCTCCTCTCTCGAACTTACCGGCACTGTAGGCTGCTGTTTCGCTCGGCCGGCGGCCGCTGCCGCTCCTCCTCCCCAGAGTTCCTCTGCTTGGTCAGCCGATGCTTCCGGCGCTCCTCCACGGAGCTCTTCCGCTCGGCGGCTACTGCCGCAGCCGCAGTAGCTCCTCCGCACATGATCACCAGTAGGAGCAGCTTGCTCCACAGCTCGCCGTGCTCTTCGTCATGCTCAAGCTCCAGCGAACGACTCACTCCAGGGCACGGCGCCGTCGCCCTCTGCGCAACGCGCCGCAGCTCGCCATGCTCTGCATCTTCAGTAAAGTTCTAGCAAGGGAGGCGCCATGCTCCGCAAATTCAGGCTGTTTTTGTTGTATCAACCTGCAAATTCGTCAAAAAACTTTGTCAAATTAACTGAAAGTACAACTAGGTACTCTAGGTGCTTAATAGTTCTGTCAAAAAATCTTTGATGGCAAAGACATACAGTAATCATAATCACATAAACAAGGAAATGTGCCAATCAAGATGATGTTCATTGTGCAAGCTCCACATATCTGTTATACCTCCTGCCTGGGACAGCTTCATGAAACTTCACTGTCCAGGGTTATCCTAAAGATGCTACAGGTAAACATAATAACTCTATGATGTATTTTCAGCAGGTGCTACAAGGATTCTTTATACATCGATTGATAGTAAAACAAGACCCGGCAGTTGGAATAATCAGCCATCCAAAGAACCTGTTAAAACTGAAACGAAAGCAGAAACTCATTGCATGTTCTACCTGCACAAATACATATACCGCAAATCTAGTTTCCCCAGAGTTTATACAAAGTAAAAACATCCACGCCTGTTTGCCAAATATTTTTAGGTAAAACAAAGTAACAAACACCATGTCAGCACAACTTTAGATTCATTTGCTTAAACTGTACACAAACATGTTTGTACATAATCAAGCTCTAATGCATTATCCAAATACCAAAGGTTGAGTTAAACCAAAGGTAGAGTGTTCTGCAGATGTCAATTGGTTTTCGAAATTACAGCAACAAATATTGCCGTATAGCCTAGGCTAGCAGTGTTAACATCCATGTCAGATAGTATGCCTCTAGCAGAATTAACATACACGTTAGAGATCAGTTAAACCGCACAACACATATAGGTTAACCAAGCAGCTAGCAGTTTCAACTTGGTTCTTAATTAGTAGCTTAGTAGATGCTACAAACCTGGCATGGATCAGACTCTAACATTCTCTGATCGACCTTTGAATCTAATTCCACCAATAAGAGACTGAACACCAGATATGTTTTCCCCATTTAACAGCTTATAGCTACTACCTGGACCCGCCTTGCCCGCCTATAAATTAAATGTCGCACACATGACATGAGTTGTTCTTGGGAAAGAAAAGCTTGTTGTCACCGGGCTGATCGGTCAGCTGGTTCACTGCAACGCGTCGCTCCAAACAAACATATCGCGCACCCTCATCTCATTTAGTTTTTCAACAAATATGGAATGGAAGCAAGTACATGCAACCTCAAAACCTCGAAGAAGACTACTGTACTACTATCCTCTTGGGTCGATCCTACAGTTATAATTATCCTCTGGGGTTGTCTACTTGCAGCGCGTGGAGACGCCCTTGGACGCAGTAGTTGACTTGTAGCGCGTACACGCGCCTTTGCAGCGCGTCGACGCGATCAAGCTGGCGGTGCATCCGCTCCTCCACCTCCCGCCGCTCCACCAGCGCGTCCACCCGAGCTTTGCTGAACTTGTACGCCGCCAACGCGATCGCACAGCTGCCGAAGATCCGCAGCTTCAGGCTCGCCGTCATCGGCATCTCCAGCGATCTCTCCCGCGTCCCCGCAGAGACCGATCAAGCTGGTGATTCCTGTTATCACGTTCTAGTTCTGGAGGTGCTGCCGGGTGGGTGTGGAAAGAAAGAAAGAAAGAAAGAAAGGAAGAAAGATATAGGATCGGCCGGAGGAGGACTCTATCAGGAGAGGAGACCGGTCCCGGTTCGGTTCAGTTCGGTTTAGACACCGCATGCCTGCCAGTAATCCTGGCCGTTGAGGTGCCTCCTCCCAAGTACAGTAGAATCGACAATCTGGGATGGGGCATGAATATTAGTCTGAAAGAAGATGGTCGGTCGGTCCAGTTTAGTTCTTCAGACACGGCCACTGCCTTTTTTTTTAGAAATGGGAGAAGCCCTAGCCTCTGCATCACGAGGATGTATACAACCGTTTTATTACAAATTTTGAAGTATCAGGTTCAAAACAATACAAATCATGCGTCTAAAAGAGTGGCAATAAACACTAGCCAGCGAAAAACAAAAACAATAATGAAACACTTATGCATCCAAGTTGTAGAATGCTCGAGCGACCTCCTCAAGCCGGCCACACCCAGTAGCCACTTCCTCCCGTTGCTCCATAGGGAGGAGGAAAGACCACGCACCAAGCAGGGACGTAGCCTTGAGGATAACCTGCAAATAATTCATATGTTTTGTTTTGTTAAAGACCAAATCATTCCTACACGTACACAGGGACCAAAGTATAACACACACGCCTACTCGTACACGTGCTTTATCTATTTTTTTGCATCCCTCTCAACCAATTCCCAAACATATTTGTGATATTAGTTGGTGGTGGTAAACTAAAGGTGAATTCGACAATTCTCCAAATAAAACGTGCTAAAAGGCATGCTAGAAACAAGTGTTCAATTGACTTCGTTGAGTCACATAATTTACATTTTGTGTATCCTTTCCATTTCCGTTTAGTCAAATTATCCTTATTAAGGATTACCTTCTTATAGAAAAACCACATAAAGATCTCAATCTTTAGCGGTACCTTCAATTTTCAAATATACTTTCTCAAGAAAACCGTATGATCATTACCAAATCATGATGCATTGATTTAACTGAAAAAAGACCATTAGGGGTTAGGTTCCACACAAATCTATCCGGCTCATTGGACAGTTCAACTTGCATGAGACATTGAATCAAGTGTGCCCATCGTTCCCAATTATGCCCACTCAAAAAGTGCCTAAATTCAATATTTAAGGTAGTGCCGAAAACACTTGTGTGATCAACACATTTTATGGCGCACTAAATTATATAGAGAGGGATATTGAATAGCTAGGGACGTATTCCCTAACCAGACATCCTCCCAAAAGCGAGTGATCATGCCATTGCCTATAACAAAATGACCACGTGAGAAAAAATCATCTTAACAGCCATGATGCCTTTCCAAAAAGGAGAATCAGTTGGGTTACTTGACACTTGTGACAAAGTTTTGTGTCTAAGGTATTATTATGCAACAATTCCGCCACATTCCTTCCTCATTCAAAGCTTGTAGAGCCATTTACTTAGTAAGCAATTATTCTTAATATCCAAAACCTCTATACCCAAACCTCCTGATCCTTAGGTCTACAAACAATATTCCACTTAGTTAAGCGATACTTCTTTTTAACTGTCACTGTCCCAGAAGAAACGAGACCTATAAAAATCCAATCTTTTGCGTACCCCTTTGGTACTTGAAAGAAGGAAAACATAAACATCGGTAAGCTAGTGAGCACCAATTTATAGGATAAGCCTATCTCCGTATGAGAGCAGCTTTCCTTGCCAGCATCCAAATTTGCGTTCAAACGGTCTTCAACCAGTTTCCACTCACTATTGAGCAACCGCCTATAATGGATTGGTATCCCTAAGTATTTAAAAGGCAATGAACCATTCACAGCCAAAAATCTCTTTATAGCATCCATCTCACCCTGGGCTTTGCCGAAGCAGAAAATCTCACTCTTATGAAAATTAATTTTCAAACCGGACATTTGCTCAAACAAACACAAAATTAGTTTCATATTAACAGCTTTTTGTAAGTCATGTTCCAAGAAAAGAATCGTATCATCAGCATATTGTAGAATTGAAACCCCCCTTCTACAAGATGAGGTACTAGTCCGCCAACCTGCCATCCTCTTTGGCTCTATTAATAATAATAGCAAGCATATCTGCTACAATATTAAATAGAATAGGAGATAACGGATCCCCTTGACGCAACCCTTTTCTTGTCTGAAAATAATGGCCAATGTCGTCATTAACCCTTATTCCCACACTACCAAGCTGAAAAAAACCTCAATCATCCTACACCAGCGCGGATCAAAACCCTTCATACGCAACGCTTGCTGTAAGAAAGGCCATTTAACCTTGTCATATGCTTTTTCAAAGTCTATCTTAAAAAGAACACCATCCAATTTTTTCCTATGAAGTTCATGAATGGTTTCGTGCAAAACGACCACCCCCTCAAGAATGCTCTTCCTGGCATGAATGCAGTTGTGTCGGTTTATAACTTTATCAACAATAGTGGAAATCCTATTTGTTGCAACCTTCGTAAAGATTTTGAAACTCACGTTGAGTAAACAATAGGTCGTACTGCTGAATTTGCACAGCATTTTCCTTTTTGGGAAGCAAGGTTATTATCCAAAATTTATTGTACAGATCAAGCTCGCCTGCTTTCAGCTGTACAAACATTGCCATAATGTCGTCCTTAACAATATTCCAACACATTTGATAAAACTCAGCAGGAAACCCGTCTGGTCCTGGAGCTTTATTGTGTTCCATTTGCATAATAGCTTCATAACCTCCTTTAAGGTAAAATCCGCCACAAGAATTGTTTTCCTCATCTAAAGTTTTTGTATATCCTCAACTAAAGTTTCATCTAACTAACATTACTTAGGGCCGGTGCTCCAAACAACTTTTTGTAATAATTTGAGATATAAAGTTTTAAATTATCTTGTCCTACAACAATCCCCTCATCTTGCTCCAACTGAAAAAATTTCTTCTCGCGGTGTTTACCATTAGCAATAGGTGAAAGTATCGTATTACTCCCCCTTCCTGGATATATTTCACCTTAGCCCGTTGTGCCCACTTAATTTCCTCGTCCCTTCGCAATTTTTCTAAAGTAAGAGATGCACCTCTTAACGTATCCCTTTCCACGTATTTGGGGAATTGATTCAGCTTTAATCCAATTCATCGATGATCCGACAAAGCTATCCCTCTCCTGCCTATAGACAACACTTTTATTTTAGCCCATCCTCGAAGAAACGTCTAAGGTGTCTATTTTGTGCTGCCAAATTTGAATTGGAGACAATCCCGTATGGACTGAATCCCATTCCTTCTTAATCATATCGTAAAAGCCTTCTTGACTTAACCAAGCTCAAAGGAGTATTTACTAGAGTTACCTAAGTAGGATTGATCACCAGAATCAATTAACAAAGGTGTATGATCGGACCCCGACCATGTCAAGGCATGGACCGAGACTAGAGGATATTTTGCTCCCACTCCACCGTAGTTAGAACTCTATCTAGCTTTTCATACGTTCGTGTGTCCGCCGGTTAGCCCACGTGTACTGCCGACCCGAGAGATCGATCTCTGTAAGGCTTAAGCATTCGATGATGGCGTTGAACATGATTGGCCACCGAGTTGAAAATATGTCATTGTTCTTATCCTAGGGTCGACGCATGATGTTTAAATCACCCCCAACCAACATTGGCAGCGGTTGGTCCTCACACATACGAACCATCTCAGCTAAAAAGTCTGGTTTTCATGAATCTTGGGCTGCACCATATACAGCAACAAAAATCCACTCAAAGCCATCAACTTTAGAGCCCAAATGAAGTTTAACCATATAATCTCCCGTATCAACTTTTTTACAGCGAGAGAAGTAAAGTTAATACCGATTAGAATTCCTCAGATCGCCCATGTGGAGGTAAACAGAACCACGTGTAGTCCCTTCCCCAAGACGAGTGATTTAAGAGAGATACCAAAAAATTGGACTTCCCGTCTCCAAAATAGCCACCACAACTAAATTTCGCTCTCTAATGGATTCTGATAAACCAAATCTTACCCGGGTCTCTAAGGCCCTCACTATTCCAAATAAACGCTCTCATTTTCAAGTAGACTATTTAACTTTAAATCGAGCACTACGTCTTACATTAGAAAAATCAATTTTCTTTTTAGCCCTGGAATTCTTGGCTCTCACAGGGTTGGTGACAAGATCCGTATGATCATCCAAAGCCACAGCTTCTTCCTCCGCTAAATCTTCACAAAGTGCTGACACTTCGGAAAGGAGCAAATTCTTAGGTTGTTCTTCTTCAGAACTAACTGTTTTCTGTAAAATGGTTAAAGACCTCTCATTTTCTAATGACCTCACAACATTAATAGAACCCACTACTTGTGATGGTGAACGTCCTAAGGTAACCCCAAGTGCACTACCATTATTACTAACTAAATCATGATCTGAGAAATTTAGAATAGAAAACTTGGACTTGAGTTTTGTACCTGAGTGAATAGGTGAATCCCGCTTTTCAGCAATTTTCATCGCCCTCTCCAGCATGGGCACGTCGGCATTCAGTTGTGCCCTTATACGAGTACTCGAGCGCAGACCCACCGAAGATGGCTCCGGAATCCCACCAAAAGCAACAATATCCGCAGTTGAGGCCTTTGATGGAGAAGAAAAACTGTCGCCACCCCAGTCGCATGTGATGGCGTTACAGAGGTTTCCGAGCAGTATACCAAATTTCCCATTGCTGTCTTCTTGAAACAAGAGTCCAGAGGGGGAACAGATGCTCCCAAACCATGCGACAGAGAGACCATCCGTTCACTAGGCTGCAAAACCGGCTGCACTAAGCTAGGTACCGAGAGTACCGAGGTTGGAGAAGAGGGTACAGCAACCTCCTCAGTAGCGGCAGTCAGAAACGAAGAGAAAGTTGGCTCGGAAGTGTCCACCTTGTGTCTCGCAGCAGCAGAATCAGGAGAAGCCGCAACAGCGCCTGCTGAACACATTGTTGCTACCCCATCCTGTGCCGTAGCAGGAAAACAGAAAACACTTTGGTATTAATCCATCTCTCTCCATGCACAGTTTGACGCTTTGTGGCGGCAGGAGGACTGACCGGTCTCGGTACTACCTTTGTGAAACGCCCTTGTGCATCCAATTGGACGCTATCTACGACATTTTCTGGGATGTTTCTATAATTTGTTGCCCTATTGTAGATTTCTGGTTGTCAGCTAGTAGACATGACCATACATCATTTTAAACAATGTTTTTTTTAAGAAAAAGGCACATTGCAGAATGGGAGAGAAAATGCATTCGTTTGGTTCTTTATTCTGGCAAACTGATTGTCAACATTGACGGTGGACTAGTTGACAACTTGACGGCCAACACTTGTATGATTGTGGACTTCGGCTCAAACAAACTCTTGTTCAGCAAACCTTCTTTTCAGCACCAGAGTACAGAAGGTTATGCCGTTGAATTCATTGCCTTTCGTTGGCGACGTGAACGGCCCAGCTGTAATATCCTCACTAGCTGCAATATCTATGATACTGGATCAAGTTATGCTCATAAACTCTTACCGTTATTTGTTGCACGTACAAAGTCCGGAAATCAAAAGGTAAATCACAGTCTAGAGTGAGAGTAGTTTGTTTATGCTAGTCGACGGGACGGACACAGCTTCAGACTTGATGTAGTGAACAAGACACATTACAAATACATGATGTTGTTTGACTATTTACTTTCTTATCCGAATTCCGGGTACATCCTTTAATCCCATCTTAATTGCGGTTTTCCTATACAGCGATGGAGGTTTTCCATGCCTATAGACACGCAGAACCTACTTGCCAGGTCAGCAAGGATGGCCTTGTCTCTTCCTACATCAGCTATGGAGTTATAATAACCAAGCCAGGCGTGATACGCTGCTTCCTTGATGCTCATGTCCACAATCTTGATCGAGTCATCAACCTGCATGGCAAGAAAAGAAGCGTATGTATGTACGTATGTTCAGGAGAAGATTCAAATGAGAATGTATATCGAAGACAGAATAAGTCCAAGTAAGCTGAGTCAGACCTTCTGTTTCATCTCCTGATCAATATGTGGCACAGGGGCCTTCTCTACTGGAAGATCATGTATCTCCTTCAAGAAATACTCTTCCCATGGCGCAATCAACAGGAGTCCTTTCCCGGATTTACCTTCTCTTCCAGTCCTCCCAAGACGATGGATATAGTGCTCTCTACCAGGAGGAACACCAACCTAATCCAATCATGGTGTGCAGTTAAGGAAGCAGTTGCTTTAGTTAAACCCATGCATAGTTAACGACATTAAAGAGATACATGCCAATCCAGCAGTTTCTTTAGTCTAGGCAGATAAGTTGATCCTGTACAGTGATGTTCTCGACTGTACTAACCATCAAAAGGAAAAAAAAATCTACCTGAATCACTAGGGTGACATCTGGATAATTCACCCCGCGTGTCGAAACATCTGATGTTACCAGAATCAGGCGACTGGAATCTCGGAACTCTTCAGATATACGTGTTCTATAAAGCTGAGGCTTCCTTGAATGTATTTCTCTGACATTCAGCTTCAAATCTCGGAGCATTATGTACATAAATTCAGTCACCATGGCAGTTGTGCAGAAAACAATCACCTGGATACAATAGGAATACCTTGGTAATTCAGCACATTGTAAATTTTACAGCAATCATACTGCTAGATTGAGAGATAGGGGCGGAGGAGGGAGGACCTTATAGTTCACTTCATGATCAATATGCTCTCGAAGAAGGCGATGAACCATATGAAAGTGCAGTTCATGTGGTACCACGAGATATTGCTGCTGCACCTAAGCTCAAGAACAGGAGATACCAATGGATCAATGAGCTATCAGAGAAAAAATCACAACACGGAAGAGAACAAAAAAGGCAACCAAAGTATCGCAATATTTTACTTCGAGACAAAATTTATTTAGAAGTACTGCTCGTGTTACCATATAAAGTCTAGATAATCATGAAATTAAGAAAATGGTATAGAAGGTTTATGTGAATGTTGACATCTACAGATCAACTGTTTTACAGCAATTGAGCACTGTATTTGCCTGACAAATATCCACTGAAAATTGAACTATGTATGGAACTATAAATGGCCAAATGAGGCCCTTTCGTAAATAGAATGATGCAATAGAACATTATGGCATTAGCACATCAACTGCCTACATTGTGCCAAGGAAATGCGAACATTAATCGTAACAGTCTTTACTTGCAGGAGCCAGAGTGAAAAGTATGCTTTGCAGCGACTAATGGAAGCTTAGTACATTCGATATTGGCGCCAAATATTACTTAAGTAGGAGTAGAAATAGAAACCTTAGTAGGCGTTTCAACAGCTCCCAAGCCCACTGTATCAACAAAGACATGATCCTTATTTAAAACTAGCTGTGAAACCCTTCGAACCTGCCATCAAAAAGTGACAACCATTATTCCTATTTTCAGACCTGATTAGATTTCAACGAGAAAAGAAGACAAGCTATGGGCCATGCTGATTACATTACCTCTTTTGGAACAGTAGCTGAAAATAGTAATGTCTGTCTTTGGCGTGGCAAGCTATCAGCAATCTTCTCTATGTCTTTGCGAAAACCCAAATCTAGCAAGTGATCAGCTTCATCCAACACAAGCAATTTCAATCCCATCAAGCGGACAGAAAATGAAGATCTGTTTTCAATGTGATCCAGCAGCCTACCAGGTGTTGCTACTAAAATCTGAAAAGGGAAAATCACACAATACATATAGGTCAACCTAGCAGCTAGCAGTTTCACCTTGGTTTTTTAGTAGCTTAGTAAATGCTACAAACCTGGCATGGATCGGACTCTAACATTCTCTGATCGACCTTGAATCTAGTTCCACCAATAAGAGACTGAACACCCACTCCATGATGGTGCTTCACCAAAACATTTGCCTCAGCTGTAACCTGGACGGCAAGCTCTCTTGTAGGGCAGAGAACCAGGGCATATACTGGAGACACTCGATGATTTGTATTGCTCTTCATAGCATTCAAGACTGATTCAATTGCAGGAAGCTGTTTATCAACTCATTGTTTTTAATAAATTGCTTGAAGAACAACGAAACTGAAAAACTGTACATCTCAGGGAAACTTATTGCAAATGAACATTACCAGAAAGGCTACACTTTTGCCGGTTCCAGTTTTGGCCTTGACAAGAACATCTTTACCTGCGTGTTTGAATGATGACTGATTATTGCAAGGTTTCATGATAACACATTCAGATAGTTCATGCAAAGCTAAAATGGTACCATGGAGTAAAGTGGTAAATATGAACTACTGAAGTCAAGCAAAACATTCCATGATATACCACCAAAAGGTAGAATTATTTTTCTATCATTTCAGGAAGTTCGTTCCTAAGGAAAGTGAAATAAGATATACTACCTTCAAGAACAATTGGAAGAGCTGCTTCCTGCACAACAGTTGTATGTACGTATCCAGCATCAGTGAGTGCTTTTACAGTAAGTGGGGAGATGCCAAACTCATCGAATCTGAAGATAAAACAACATCACTTGAGATACCACAACTCATCAAATCAAAGGAAAAGAAACAGCTTAATTATTGATGAGATGGGTAATCTCTCTACTTCAGTGTAGGACAGGGTGTGTTTTGAACAAGTTTATCACTGATCATTGGTTAACCTTGAGTTAAAAGGCTTGAAACAGGACACACTTGACAAACATTATGTCCATTGTTTTTGTAGGGATATGGCTAGACCAGTGTTTGCGTAGTAAAAACAAATGGGCGAACTTTGGTGATCTCATATACAAATAGGCATACATTTCAAGACTACTTCATTTGGCACATATATCCTTAAAGAACCATATAGACACAATTTCTTACAAAGTTCGTAGGCCACACAACAAATGAGGCAATTGGCAATGAGTAAACAGATGAAATTAGAGATAATAACGGTGAGAGTGTAACCTCTTATTGGTAAACAAAGATTCGCCCCTCGACTCGTACGCCTCCTCTCAGACCCCAGCACCTCCCTATTCCTGATCTCCTCCCGCAGCTCCTGGATCCTACCAGTGATATCATTCTTCTCCTCCTCATACGTCTTGAGCTGCACTCTCCTCTCCTTCTTCATATCGCAGTTCCTGAGAGCAGCACTGCTCCATTTCCTCCTGATGGCGCTCACCTCCCCCGCTCCATCATCTTCTGACGACGAATCCTCCTTCGAAGCAACGAATTTCCTCAACCTCAGGTCCCTCTTTGCAGCTGGCTTATCGTCCTCGGCCGTGGAGTCCGGCGTCCATTTCTGGCCAAATCGCCGTGCCACCGTCGCATACAATCTGTGCTGATTAAACAGAGCCAGCGTTGTCCCCTCCCTGCCATTCCCAACCTCGGCAAGCTGTCTAGCACCCAGTGGCATCACCGAGTAATATCTCCTCGAACCGAAGAAGCCGAATGATGCGTCCTTCCTCTGCGAAGGCGTGCCGGAGCTTGAGCCCCACTGCCACCACCAGGGAGCCACCGTCCCGTACTCCCTCCTCTGACTGAATCCTCTCTTCGGATTGAGTGCAGACAGCTGCGGCTCGTTTCCGGCTCCCCTCCCAGCCTCGGTTCCTCCGAATTCAGCTCCTCCCAGTGCCTCCATTCCCCTCCTCCACCTCCGGGTGGCTTCTCCTCCCAGTCGACCATCCGGGCGCCAGACGGCAGGCTCCTCACCGGCTGCGGATGCGGAAGCCGTGGCGGCCGCGGGCGACGGAGCGGGCCGTCATCCTCGTTCCAGAGGTCCTCGGCGCCGGGCAGGAGGAAGCGGTCGGCGAGGGCCCGGATGTGGGCGCGCGAGGAGGTGGGCCCGCCGCCCCCGTGGTCGGCGGCGGCAGGGGTGGTGGCGCTGGAGCCGGGGAGGTGGGAGGCGCGGATCTCGGAGCGGAGGCGGGCGAGGTAGAGCTGCTTCTCGTGGCGGAGCAGTCCCCGCTCCTTCTCCCGCGCCAGCTTCTCGTGCATCCGCTTGTACTGCCACTTGGACAGCCCGCCAGGGAACGTCCGCGGGCCTCCCCCCATCGCTCCGGCGGAAGTGGGCGGCGGCGGCGGCGCGGCGAGGGTTTAGTGTTGGCTGCTCGCTCAAGGTTTAGTGATGTAGACTAGACGAGACGAGCTCCGTTGTTTACGCCTTCCCGGGGACACGATTACGCCTTCGCTGTCAGCTAGCGGAGTCCACACCCTCGGCATGGACGCGCCAGAGTCAACTGACAACTAACAAGCGTGGCCCACAGTAGGCTGACAGGTGGGACCCATCCAATTCGTTGTGAGGTAGCCTTTGCTTCCCTCGCTCGACGTTGCCGGTGGCAGATCGGAAGAGAGATGGAGGCGGAGAGGAAGAGGGTGCTGGTGGTGGGGGGAAGCGGCTACCTCGGCCAGCACCTCCTGGCCGCGCTCGCCTCCGGTGGCGACGTCGATGTGGCCTTCACCCACCACCGCGATGCCGCGCCGCGGCAGCTGCTCGACGCGCTGCCCGGCGTCCGCGCCTTCCGCGCCGACCTCCGTTCCGGCGACGGGATCGAGGCCGTCGCCGCGTCATTCGGCCAGGTAATAACGCCACCATCCGCATTCCCCTCCGCGTGCGCTCAGTTTCGTCTTGGTTAGTGCTACTGTGTACTGTCTGTATGCGCATGGCATTTCGTCGAACACCTTTGCGAATTTGCGAGTGGACTTCAATGACATTTAGTATACTCTGTGCGTGTATTCCTTCTTCTTTTGCAACTTTAGTTTTCTACTAAGATTCAGTCTAGCACTGCAGTTGGTACCTCTGAATTCTGGTTCAGGGTTGCGGACAATGCACAGAACGTTGTAGCATGCAGGCCAGTTAGCGACTTAGGTGTTGGATATGTTTGTAGAAATTCTGCCCCCCAAATAGTTGACTATTCTGCAACTCGATGTCTTAGTTTGATTGCAATACATGATTCTAAAGTAGTCCACCTGGATTGTCGGGGAGTAAACCGTGTATTCAGAATGCCAAGAATATGTAGCGTCTGGCAATTCCAACTAACAGTGTTACTGCTAATCGTCCACGTTTGATTTACCACCACTGGTGATTCATTCTTCTATGCCCCTGATTGTTAGATACCATCAGAGCGCAACATCTGAAGATTATTTGTGTATTTACGTAATCTTCCCTTATTTGTTTCATGCTTAAATGCATAGAATGTACTGTAAAATACTCAAGCACTTATGGACTATCCAGTTTGGCAGAATCCTTAAGTGTTTGTGTTTCAGTACGCATTGTGTATTACTGTTCTCTTGCTCTGCATTACACGAGTTTGGAAAATTTCCATTATTGTCCTAACTGACAGTGTTAACGCTTATCTTGTTCAGCCGCACGTAATTGTTAACTGCGCTGCAATCTCAGTTCCCCGGGCATGCGAAACGGACCCAGCTGCTGCTATGGCTACTAATGTACCTTCTTCACTTGTCAATTGGTCACTAAGCTTTGAGAACGATAAGTCTCTTTTGATTCATCTCTCCACAGATCAAGGTAGAGTACCCTCGGCATCCATGTGCATGTGCGATGTATTCATACCATCACATTTGATCTTTATCCTTTACTCGAATTTATAAGTGATCATGCATCTACTTATATTTATATTTGTTGGCAGTTTCGGGAACAAATTAACCTACCTTAAATTTTACTTTATCGTCTTTAGTGTGCTTAAGCCAAGGCCAACTGAGGAGCTTACCAAAGTTATATTTTGCTGACTTCCTGATTTCTAGTATTAGTAGTATATATGTACGCTGTTTTGTTCTAAGATGTCTTCTTTGGTGCCAACTCAAATCTAATCTAGAACTACTGTGCAACAGTTTATGAGGGGTTGAAATCATTCTACAAGGAGGAGGATGAGACACTGCCTGTGAACATGTATGGAAAATCAAAAGTTGCTGCAGAGAAGTTCATTACTGAGAAATGCTCAAATTATGCAATCTTGAGAAGCAGTATTATTTATGGGCCACAAACAATCTCTCCTGTTGAGAAGTCTCTCCCTATTCAGGTAAGATAACCAATCGCCCCAAGGAAGTTCGGATTCTTAACATTGTTTCTATGTATCAGTACAATAAAATTTTCTGACTGCCCAACAGTTGCAGAATGTAGTAACTAATTAGGAATTGCATGTTCTTTGCTTGCAGTGGATGGATGCTGTCCTATCAAAAGGTCAACAAGTTGATTTTTTTAATGATGAGTACCGCTGCCCAGTTTATGTAAAAGATATGGTGGATGTAATTTTGTCCTTAACAAAAAGTTGGTTATCAGGTATGAAAAAGGTGTACTCAAAGTGGTACTATGGCGTTCAGTCATTAGGAATGCTCCTTTTATATGGTAGAATGGTACATTATCTATATGCTGCTCTTTCTAAATTACACTCCCCTTTTCGTCTAATACCTTTAATATTGTTCTCTGTATCTGAAATAGTTCTCTTTTTTGCTTTATCAGTTGCACTAACACTAGAGCACATTGTGCAGATGGCAAAAAGATTCAGGTACTTCTGAATGTCGGGGGTCCAGATAGGGTTTCAAGACTGCAGATGGCTGAGTCAGTTGCTAATGTTCGTGGATATAGCCATTCTATGATCAAATCTGTACCTGCATCATCGGTATGAACCCTCCTCTCACCCTCTGCTCATGTGGACTGTTTTCAGATTTTTTTTTCCCGAGAACATGCAAAACATGTTGCACCTCGTTGTATTGGAAAGGAAGAAATGGTAGTTTAGCCTGGAGAGCATAGTACAATATGCACACACGCACAAGAAGACGTTAATGTGCGTCCCAAACTCATGGGATTACTACACGCATAACCAACGCACGCCGATGAGCTCAACAGCGTGCCTCATCCTTGATTAAAGACCCTAGATCCTGGGCAGGTTGGCGAGTGCCATCAAAGGTACAATCGTTCGGTGTTTCCACAACATCCATGAGGTAACAAGCACGGTGCTGGCGAGGCCCTTCCTCAATGTCTTGGGAGTTTCACATCTGCCCTTGAGCCAGCAATCGAGCAGGGTGTCTCCAGTATCAAGAGGGCTGCAAGTTGCATGCATCTAGCACAAGACGGCATGCCATACCTGCTGAGAGAAAGGCCATTCCACCAGAAGATGATGCATCGTCTCGAGGCCCTGCTCGCAGGACATGCATGCCGGGGATGAATGCATGATCAACACCCCGGCAATCAAGATGCTCGGCCGTCCAGCAGTGATCAAGACTCGCAAGCCAAAAACAGAAGTTGACCTTCTGGGAAGCCCAAGTATGCCACGTTAGCTTTCAGGACGCAAATATGATAGAGCCATGGAACGTGGCTAGGTAGCAGGATTTAGCCACATCGATACCACTGGTAGTCCAGTTCCAATTGAGGCGGTCTGGCACCTCGGTCAGCTGCAGGGGGTCGATGGTGCACCAGAGGAAGATGTATTGGACGAGCTCAGTCATGCCAAGAGCCCCCTGCAGGTCCCGCACCCAGGCATGCTCATGAAGCACCTCAGCCACAGGGTGACATTTGCGGCGATGCTTGGGCACAAGGCTGTAGATGGCAGGGGCAATTTCTTTGATAATACGACCATCTAGCCATCTTTCCTTCCAGAAAATAGCCGTGGACCTGTTGCCAACGACCATGGAGGTTGAAGCAGAGAACATGGAGTGCTCAGATTCAGAGAAATGGAGGTCCAGCCCCTGCCAAGGTCTATCCGGTTGTAGTTCATAATGATATAGGTCGTAGTTCATAACGAAATACAACAATTATGAATTTTACCTTTAGGGTTAATTTTGCAATTGTACTAGCGTCTTTGCTCTGCCGTTGTGTTTCATAGATTTCCATCATGATTGCCCGAGCAATGAGTTCATTTCAAGTACTGTGTATCATCAGGACCGTTCATCATCGGCTAATGGCCCCATCCATTTACACAGGTTAACCGGGGTGTAGCTTCTCCATCAGACATATCCATGGATATCTCCAAGCTAACTCAGATGCTTGGTATCCATCCCATTACATTTCAGGATGGAGTGAGAGCTACAATTGATGCTGAAGCCAGTACCTGACATTCATAAAAGGTCTGTTCAAGTTCTGAAGAGAGTTACTAGAATCAAAGTACTGAAGACACAAAGGACCCCATTTGCAACCCGACAAAGAACCCCTCTTAGTTTGCCAAAGTTGTAGCAGGTCGATTCTGTTCGATCTATGTGAAAGATGCATTGTTTTCATCGGGCGACTTGCCCGTGATTTTACGGTCTGTGTGTACTGTGGTTACTGTTCGGAATAAAAATAACAATCATGTATGTTCATCAGAAGTTTGTAATTCTGGCATACCACATATATTGTGACCATATTTCACTAATATAGAAGCTTTTCACAGTCATGAAATTATATTTGATAATTTTAAGTGAGATATCTTACTGTTCAGGTTTGCTGAAACATTCTTTTTCTGAAGGTAAGCTGGCTGGAAATTACCATGTTCTCTTTGAGTAGTATTTTACAGTGTCTCATTGAAGAGAAGTGCAGGTACTTGATGTGCAAGTCTGTTACCTTACCCTACCAGTATGACATACATGGGGCCAAGCAGGCACTGGATGCAGGATTCGCTCGCCCATGAGAGGAGACGGTGAAGCAATACCCTTATGGCAGAAGCAACATGATTTGACTCAAAACCCTTGTCTTGTAGAGAGTAGTAGCCTAGTGGGAAAGCTAGTTTCTGTTACTTCTCCAGTGCTAATCAAGCTCTGAAAGTCATAGTTATGACATTGGGCCTTCACCCTACTATAGCATCAGTTGTATATATAACTAATCAATGTTGCTGTTGACTGAACTGCAGGAAAACAGATGGCAGAGATCCCACCACCAAGGTAACAATCACATGCTCATAAAATCCTCTCATGCTGTAATGCTGTATATCACTCATGCATATACAGCAAAGATCATGCCATTGAAGGTCTATATTCTTGGACACAGCGTTTCGGGTCATAGGTCTAGATGCACACATTATGTAAAGTATTTTTAGGAATTTTTTAAAATGTTAAAAAGTTCAAATAAAATTTCGGGTATACATCAGGACATTTTATGTTATTACAAAAAGTTCCGGGAAGAAAAGACATTTTTTGTGTTCTGCGCAAAAAAGACAAAACAAATGTCGCGTACAAAGTCATCTTGATGCATCCAGATTTGTCTTTTTTGCACAGCCCACAAAAAATGTCTTTTCTTCGCGAAACATTTTGTGCTAACATAAAATATCCTGATGTATATCCGAAATTCTTATTTGGATTTTTTTTACATTTTAAAAAATGATTTTTGGACAGTGGGTGCATCTGCACCTATGACTATTGGATTTCGGTATATTCTTATTTACAACTATGCTTGCTTATACCAGTGAAGGCGCATACACTGTCCCTGTAGCAATCTGTATCAGGTAGCTCATGGGCATTTATTGGAGACACCAAAAGCACCACTGGATGTCCTTCCCACAGGTAAGCATCACGCATATTAAGTTCAGTCTATGTTCCGTACAATTCCATTCATTTCTCTAGCTAAATTAGCAATTACTCTGCAACAGTATAAACCGGTTGCTTGATGCAAGTTGCCATCAGACCTGCTTGCGATGAGAGGGCACTTTAAATGAGCCAGGGCATTCACAACCACAGGTGTGGACACGCATCAATTAACAATTTAACTTGTCTGCTGCAAAACAAAACAAAAATTAACATGTCAATTGAAAATCCATTAAGAACTGCTGCCAAAGTGCCTTTTTTTTATTACCAGATCTACTGAACCACAGTGAGTCTGCCCAAAAAAATAAGCTGAAGACTGTAACTAGTGTCTCGATCCCGAGTCAGTCTATAGCAAGCAGCCAAGCATTTGGTCCACTGCCACTCTTTTTTCCTCAAACTGTTGTTAATGATAATCAAGGGTGGTTAGAATATTAGAACTTTTCAGATTTGACAAATCTATACCAACTTGGCAAGAAAGACGCGTATAGATTTTTGCCACGAAAAATGGCCACCTAAACCTGTTCATTAGTTCTGTATTTAGTGCTGCTGGATTCTTCCTAACTTGAAGACCGTGCTCTCCATTATTCATTCATCCATTCGAGGAAAATCTGTGCGTTACTACATTGACATTTGTGTCTCTTTCCAGCCTTCTATTTAGATTACTGTGCTGGCCAACCTGTTTGTGTCTGCATTCCCACCAGGATGTGGGGTCTATACTGTTGGGAATCTACTGGGGACTGTTAATTAAGCTATGAAAGTCTAATGATAGGGCTGTTTCTAGGTGAGAAGACAGCAATAGGAGACATCTCCTCCTTTCACCCTATACAGATAAATAGATAACTTCTGTCTATGACCAAATGCATGAGGTTCAGGCTAACATAATGGCATGTAGGACTTCTGGCCACAAGCAGCCAAGGTTGTCAATGGCCTCTGCTGAGCCTAGGGCATTTTCTATGCACCATGAGTATCATGTATCTTTTCTATATATCATAGATGTGGCAAGAGCGTTTGAGAGTAAAGTACACTGCTACTTTTCCTCACAGAAATCTTGCAACTGCTCCTCCTTTTAGATCACCAAGTCCATAGTTCAGACATAAGATGTGACACTTGGAAAATTAAGATATACTACTATCTAATGAAGAGGATGGATGGCACTGTGTGTTAGCTATGCTTGGTAGGCCCCATGTCCAGCTCTGGTCTCCATATGTACAAATTTCAGGAAACAAGGATTTTCCTTGGGGAAATCAGTAGCCCCACATGCCAAACTTTTAGTGAACCAGAGACATTATCATGTAGTCAGAGTAACCGGACCATAGGGATAGAGGATCATGCATGCAGTCTATTTCTTGTTACCATTGTTTCCTCTTCACACCCCCCCCCCCCCCCCCCCCCCAGCTAACTCCATATTAATAGCCTCCACCATCCTTGCCTCCCATGTCTCTCTGTCTCATGCCATGAGGTTCAGATCCTCCAAGCAGCACTTGCTTCCCTGCATCCTCCTCCTCATGCTCCTCATCATGTCGCAGTTGCCAAGCTTGAGCCATGGCCTGAGAACACTCAAGGAAGAAGAAGCAGCAGGCAGTGAGCTCAGAGGCCATGGACTACCCCCAGCCGTATCTCCTCCTATGCCTTCTCGACAATTAGGAGGAGGCGATGACGATGATGAAGCGGACAACATCGATGCCGGGAAGTATGCTGTTTCGAGAAGAGTGGTGCCTCAAGGGCCCAACCCTCTGCACAACTGATGATTGAGGATCGATGCAGGCTCATGATCGTCCTTGGCATCGGCGGTTTTGATCGATTTGATTGATCTCTTCAGGTTCATGATGCTGCTCATGGTGTCATCAGATATTCATATGCTTTTTTTGTCTCGTTTTTCTTAGCTTGCTAGAAAGATGATAGTAACACAGACAGGCCCCGTGGATGTTCACCAATACTAGTGTTTGGTTGCATGATTCGCTATAGCTACCTAGCCCTTGTGTATAGGCAGTGACAGCTTGAGAGTTGGATCTGATCGATACAAATATATCATGTGTATAGGCTGTGATTGCAGCTTCCATCTTTGTATAATGATTAAATATATGGTATCTGAAATGTTCTTTATTTATTCTTCCACTCTCAAGTCCAAGTAGTTAAGGCGTATCGGGTTTAGTTGGCCTGTAATGTCTTGTGGTTGTTGGAGGGCTCCCATCTACCGATCGAGATAAAGATACAACATGTGAATCTTTTTTTGGTCACATGAGCAGGTGTTGATGACGGCTTAATGCGCCTCGGACATGGATTGAAGCAAATATATTGACGTTTTTAGTTTGAACTTGCAAAAGTTAGCAGAGCAGATAACAAGTCTATAGCTGGATGTTCTTCTTTTTTGTTGGTAATTTCGCTGGCTGTGTTCTTGGGTCAGAGGTTTCCCCGAAGGACGCGGCGACGAGGCAGGTGATTAGGTGACCCTTGTCGGCGCAAACACGTGTGATTAGCAGTCTTGCTGTGCTGGTCAAAGCTCCACTCTCCAGGTGAGCAAGCAAGCCAGGTCGTGTGAGTTGGGTGGGTCGGTGGGGCAGCTGGACAGGAGGAGATCTTGCTTGGTCAAATTAATCGAACCTCGAGATCCGAAGCGAACGGCCAGGAGTCAGAACTACTGAACTGACTTCTAGGCAGTGGCCGTGTCTGAAGAACTAAGACTAGCTATAGTGGGGAGTATTTATTAGCTATAGTGGGAGTATCATACACTAGTATCATGCATATGATAGTAGTCTATGTTATTAGTTTCATAGTGGGTAGTAACATATTTATGTTATCATATACTAGTGTATTTATTAGGTTGCACACACATCTTGTCTTGGCTATGATACCACTACCATCTCTCTCATCATTAACTACAGTGACACGTCATTTTTTTACCAACGTGGCATGCATGATACTACCTATGTTACTCTCACTATGGCTAGTCTAAACTGGACCGACCGGCCGTCTTCTTTTCAGACTAAAATTCATTCATGCCCAATCCCATATTGTCGATACTACTGTACTTGGGAGCAGACAACTCAACGGCCAGGATTACTGACAGGCATGCAGTGTATGAACTAAACTGAACCGAAACCGAACCGGCCGGGACCGGTCTCCTCTCCTGATCGGAGTGCTCCGATGGTCCGATCGATTCTATTTCTTTCTTCCTTTCCACACCCACCCGGCAGCACCGTCTAGACCCAGCTCCTGAGAAGCACCATACCACCACGTTGATCGATCTCCGTGTCGTCGCGGCGGGAGAGATTACCGGAGATGTCGATGTCGGCGAGACTGAAGCTGCGGATCTTCGGCAGCTGGGCGATCGCGCTGGCGGCATACAAGTTCAGCAAGGATCGTTTTCATAGCTTTGTTCTGCTTGCAAAGACATGGAGACCAATATGGGATACAAGCACCGCAGGCAGTACAGTTTACAGCTCGCACACATGTTTGAAAAACTATGTATAGTACTATTATAACTGAAACTTTCGTAATCCGAAAACAACAAGCTAGCTAGCTAAGTTAACTGTGCTCCTCTGCCGTGCCTGCATCTTCTTCTAGTGTTGGTGTACGTAGGATGGATGGTTTTTTTATGACGGTCAAGTCACACCTAATGGTGAAGCAATCTTCTACTCCCTCCCAGGGCCGGCTCTAGGCCTAGTTGGGAGGTGCGACCGCCTAGGGCCCAGGCTTGGAGGGAGCCCAATATTATATAGGCCTTTATAATTTGATTACTATACATCTAAAAAAATGTTGGGCTGAGCTGCTGAGTGCCTAGGCCTTTGGCATCCGTATACATCGTCCCTGTCCATCGCTGCTGGGAGACGAGTTGACAGTGCACGACATCGCCCGTTCCTCTTCGCCTGTTCCTATTCTCATCGCACGAGGGCACGGCGGCAGGCCTTCGCCTCTTCTCTTCTTCGATCAGGCCTGTCTTCGATCGACATCGACGGCGACGACGGGTTGCAGGATCGAGTCACCTCGGGCCCTCGCCCTGACTGCTTTGCCTCTGGGCCCTCCGCCTCTGCTCCGCAGTCCGGACGACACAGTCGCCCTGCCCAGCAGCCCAGGTCACGGAATCACGGTATGTCCTCCATGAATCCTTAATTCTCAAATCCTTGATGTCCTCTTGCAGTTCTGCGTTTTCTCCTGCAGTTCCATGCCCTCAATTGCTCCTCTCTTTATGCCCTGGTTAGATTAGGGATTTAGGGATTTAGGAATTCTAATTACATGTATTCAACTCTCTCACAATTATAGGTGTTATAATGCCGAAACAATTGTCTGGTGCTGCCAAAAGGAAACTAAGAAAACTAAGTGATCAATTTATTGAATCACAAAAGGGTTCTTTAAATAAGTACTTTACAACAGTTGATGCCAACAACAATCATCAAAGGCAAGAAGATGAACCCGGAGAAGATGATGTTCAGAATTCAAATGCAAATGTTGAGGTCAATGACCAGCCCAATACATAGTAAATATAAGGGCCAATTTTTCAACTTTGCACTAGGGCCCCGAAATATGTAGAGCCGGCCCTGCTCCCTCCGTTCGGAAAATGATGTCACAAAAATGATCTATCTATAGTTCATTTTTATGATATCCTTTTCCGAACGGAGTGAGTAGCAGCTTGGACTTGTCTATAAAATCAGTAAAGCCGCAGAAGTCAGCCACCTCAGTCTGAAAGGTGTTTGCTACGAAACGCGTAGAGTCTCCGTGTACTTTGCCATCCTTGAGCCGCACGCTTAGGGTGAATTTCGTGTGCACGGTCTTGTCTAGCAGGCTGCTACGGAGACACAAGAATGCAGCCGCGTGCCCAGCGTCGGCGGTTTCCCTGTGTCCGCCGGGGTAGAACTTGATCTTCCATCTGTGGCCACCGACCCTGAACGTCTTGGAGGTGACGAAGTAGCCGGCGTCAATGCCCTTGAGATGGGAGAAGTTTGCCACCGTGAAATTGTGCGCCGCAGTGGTGGTCTTCTTCACCACGCAGCTCGACGACGTCTCAGAACTAGTTTTGGAAACAAGTTCGATCCGAACCAGTGTAAGACAGGGACACGAATTAATTGACTTGAGTCCAACATAAGATTTGACAAGCTGCACGTCAAGGTCGTGTTCAGACTTCAGAAGTTGGACTCTGATCGGACTCACCTTTCCAGCTGCTGTTCATGGATCCTTCTTGCGACGTCGTTCCGTCGCCTAAATCAAGAACTCAAGTTGCGATGGTGGTGCAGCACCACCACCACCATCTCGGTGCCGACCTGACGAACAAGGATCTCGCCATGAAGACCCAGCCCGAGGACAGAGTTAATTGCACTGGTGGTCACACAACTCGTCGTGTATGTGCACTTAAGTCACACAACTCGAAAACTGAATTTTTTGGTCTCACAACTGACAAACGTGTGCACATTGGTCACAAACGGGACACGTAATCCCGTTTTGGACTGGAATTTTTCAGGAAAACCCCTGGATTAATATTACTAGGACTAAATTGAAAAATTCTACACCTGACGGGTGGGCCCCACCCGTCAGGGTCGTCTTCTACCTCATGTAGAACATAGTGACCGGCAGCGGCCGGCGGCGGGAACGAGGGCTCGGCGAGGCTGTGGCAGCGCTCGGCCGCGAGCAGCGGGCGGCGCTCTCCGGCCGCGAGCAGGGGCGGGGGCGGGCGCTCGGCCGCGAGCAGGGGGTGGCGCTCTCCGACCGCGAGCAGGGCGGGAGCGGCACTCTCCGGCGCCCAGCCGCGCTCGGACGCGAGCACGGGCGGCGCTCTCCGGCGCCCAGCCGCGCTCGGCCTCGAGCAGGGGACGACGGCGGCATTTGGCCCATCGGGCGCGGCGGTGCTGTTCATCGCGTCACACTGTTCATCGACCCGTAACTGTTCATCGCATTCACCGGTGATGTTCATCGCGTCACATTGTTCATCGACCGGCACTGTTCATTGGTGCTGTTTATCCTGGCGTACTGTTCATCGGATACTGTTCGCCGGGCAGGGGTGGATGTGGGCCGTCGATTGATGATCGGACGGCCAAAAATAAGCGCGTGGATGAACAGTGTCAGGAGGGCTGAGAGGCCGTGATTCTCTCCGCCCTTTATATGGGCGCGGCTCGTCTGCAGTTCTACCAATTACTATACGGTATAGTTCTCTGAAAATCGGCCGTCCAATTCCATCAGACAGGCCTCCTTCCATTCCTCCCTGCACACTGAATTAAAACCAAATTTCCTGGATTTAAGGAGACATGGAGGGAAATAATCTCGCATATCTTTTATTGGCGCCAAAATACTTGCGTGAGCACTCTAATCTGCCGCCAAAACACAAAGCACGATCATCTCCTACTACAGTCTACAGATTGAGGACAAAACTGCAGTATGGGCATCTCTTAATCCTCCTCCAATTGACGAGGAAGATACATCAGTACACGGCGCCTCGCCGCCGGCAGCCGTGATTTTGGCGTCTCACCGCCCGGCGGCCGTGATTGAAAAGCCTCGCCTGCCTCATCCGTGATCGGGACGCGCGCCTCGTCGCCGGCAGCAGCACGTCGCCATTCCTTGACTCTGCGTTGCCCTGATCGTTCCATGCCTTCACCGTCCTCTCCGTCCTGCCCAAGGTATGATCAATCTTCTCTACTTTGTATTCTTGTGATTTAGAAAGAAACATATAAGCTGTACGTAAGAGTTGATAGCTAGTTTTAATCTGCTATGCACTTGTAATCGATGTATTTGTAAGTAAATATTTTATGCGCCCCTGCGCATTTAATTTGAGGTACAAATGTTTTGAAGAGGACAAATATGATCCCTAGCTGGATGCCTCAGATTGGGATGAAATTTAAATGTAAAACATATGCATTGGACTTCTGGACTAGCTATGGTGGACACATTGGTACTACTGCAAGTGAAAGTTTTCCTAATAAGTTTTTTCAATGGAGTAGAAATGTAGTAGAAAAAAAGTGAGTGAGCATTATGGTTAAGGACATCCTTGGGTCTTATTTTCAAAATAGAAAAGGTCCAAGAAGGGGTATCTTTTTTCTCCTTTGATTTTTAATCTTGCTGCAAATATCATATCTATCTTGATCAAAGAACTCAGAGCAATGACAATAACAAAGGGTTAATTAGTTCCTAATATACATGAGAGTGTTCATCAATACTAGTGTTTCGTTGCATGATTGGCAAGCTAGCCATTGTGTATAGGCAGTGACAGCCACTTCAATTCCTGGGTCCACCACTGGTGTTTTTTTTTTTGAATTTTAATACTGTAGGGGAGTCCCCCCACAGTCTTTATTGAAATAAAGAGCAGATATTTACATCATTACAAAATTTACAACGAAAAACTCATAAAAGGGAACTAAGCCAAGATTCTAAGAGAGGTAGAACAGAGGCTTTCACCCTATGCTTAACCAGGGTGACATCCGAGACAAACCCTGCCTTCCAAGCCCTGAAGGAGGGTCGCACATCTTTAAAGATCCAAGCATTCCGTTGCTTCCATATATTCGAGCATGCTAAGATCACAATTTCAGAGAAACAAGGACCAGGAAAGGATTTCTTCACCTTAGCCAAACAGTCTTGGACTGCATCATCAGTCCACTCGATTTGAAGATAATTCCATACACTGCAGGGGAGCCCCCCACAGCCTCACCACCACTGGTGTTGATGCAATATTTCACAATGATTATGTGAATTTTTTCAAGGAAGAAAACCATCAACGCAAGAAATGTCCTTGGACACATTAATGTAGACCGTCTACGGAAATTTCTCTATGTATATTTTTTAATGAAGAGAAATTTCTTTGTTTTCTAAATTTTGCTATTCTTGGCTGTCAGCTAATAACTTTGCAACACACCGAGGATGTGCCCATTCGGATAGAAGATTTTCTCTATTCGAGGCAACATCTTAAATTGTCTTTCATATATTTTTGCACCCTCTGGTCTAGAATAAATGTCGTCCCAAAACAACTAATCACGTACTCTCTCCGTTCCAAATTAGTTGACTTCCATTTGTCCACATGTGAATGTATCTATACGCGTAACATGTCTAGATACATCCATGTGTAGACAAATGGAAGTCAATTAATTTGGAACGGAGGGAGTACGAGTTATGTGTACAACCAGCGACTCTTTTTGTGGACCGGAGGGAGTAGTATATTTTGATTTTTATAATACTTAATTTACTATGCTAGTGAAAAGAATACAACATGTAAAAAATGATAATGTATTATGCTTATGGGATTCTTTTTTATTTTAAAATACTTTTTTAGGGGATATTTTAAAATACTTTCCAAAGGTGCTTGAACAATCTATCTACACCACTACTCGACAACCGATCATACAGCAATTTTACTGTGAATTTTCTGTGCGCTGTCCGTTTCCACTTTGGTTTATCACACTCCTCAGTCAGAGCCACCCCACACAACAAGTTCTGGAGCTTCCTCATCTCATCTTGCAGTTCTACTCCTAGCCATCTTCTGAAATTCATGTGCCATCTTCTTGCTGCCATTGCCGCCACCGAGACTTGTCGCTCCACACAGATTTCATATAAAGCTGGTAAAACATCTTTTAGTGGTCTGTTCCCACACCATGCGTCACCCCAAATGTCAGTTCTCTGTCCATTCCCAACCACCATGTTCCTACTTTGTATATAAATCTGTTTCACCCGTAGCATGTCAGGCCAGCTAACTGAATCTTTTGCGCTTGATCTAACTTGAAAATGCCACCTTCACCAAGATATTTTCTTCTCATGAAATCCTCAAAGTATTCTGATTTGTTGTTTTTTCCTGCTGCTAAATGCAATGCAGAAGCCAGCTCCCGTCGAAGCCGCTGCTGGCAATGCTGCCGGCAACGGAGACAGGCTCAGCAAGCTGCCCGATGACCTGTTGCTCAACATCCTGGAGAGGGTGGACACGCTCGACGCGATAAGGACCTGCATCCTCTCCAAGCGGATGCTGAAGCTCCCCACCATGCTCTCAAACTTGTTCATCAGTGCTGCTTCCATTTCGTGTCACCACAAACGACCCCATGAATTCGGCATCCATGACACTCTCCGAATCAGTCACGCCATCGCTGACATAACGAACAACATCCTGAGCACCAGGAGCCCGGAGATCACCATCAGCAAACTAAAGGTCAGATTCGTCTTGACGGATCACGACGCTGTCTCCATTGGAAACTATGTTGCCCGTGCCATGACAACCCAGAAAGTCGACGCGGCTGAGTTCGAGATGGTAACAGAGAAGGCTTATGGTAACTGCTCTCCTGGCGATCTCCTCCGCTTTGCCAGCCAGTTCAATACTTTCCTTGGTGCTTGTCCGGATGCATTTGCTGGCCTCACACGCCTCTGGCTGCGCAATTTGAGGTTTGATCAACTGGGCATCCCTGACCTCCTCAGCGCTTGCAAGCGCTTGGAGTCTTTGCATTTAACTCACTGCGACTCAGGTATCCGTTCCATGGTGAGACTAGAACATGCCCAGCTTGTTGAACTTGAGGTTGACTCTGGATTTTTTTGAGAGGATTGAGCTGCCATGTCTGCCTAAACTCCAACGGGTGAGCTATAATAATTGGTTCTGTGAAGGAGATCCCTTGTACTTTGGTTTTGTACCACAGCTTTCAAAGCTAAGCATCGCCAAAATTGGCGTCAGCTGGGAAAAGACCCTTGATAGTCAGCTCCTTGCTAATGTCCCTTCCATCCGGGATCTGCATCTGAATTTCGAATGTGAGAAGGTATGCATTAGTCGTTTGAATCATATATGTCCATTACCACTCGATGATTGATTATATGCAGCTTACATTGATCTTCTCTGCCACTTGAGAATATAACTTGTTTGCAACTTGCACTCACTTTTAAAATGTAACAATGGTAACTTACATTGATCTTCTCTGCCACTTGAGAATGTCAGTTATTTGCAACTTGTGCTCAGGTTTTTATTTGTATACCAGATTTGGGTTAGACCAGAAAGCCCGAAATTGCTCACTCCTGTGCTCAGCAAACTACAACAAGTGAATCTGGAGAACATTCCTGAAGGGTGTTATTTTTCTTGGACAATGTTTTTTCTTGAAGCTGCACCCTTCCTAAAAGAGCTGTGCATCACAGTATGAGATCATTGGTGCATAATGGAGACAAACAAAGAGTTTAGAAAGAAACGTGCTTACTGTGAAAAGGCAGAAGTGGAGTGGAAACCATATGCCCCTGGTCTCAAGCACAAGAATCTGGTGAAGCTCACCATCTATGGCTTCCAACCAGAGGACTACTTCGTGCGATACATCAGGCGTGTCGCAGAAGTTGCGGTTAATATGGCAGAGATATCTCTGCACGACAGGAAGGTGTGTGGGCGCTGTGGCGACTTGGATCCCAAGATCAAGGTTTGTCCGTCAAGATATCCACGGAACGCCGAGGAGAGAACACAGACCACCGAGGAGTTGGGTTTGGCTTCGCCTTATCTGGTTCACTTCCGGTCCTAATTCAAGAAATGACACGCAGTCTGGAGAGCATACGTCTTGGTTTCCCTTCAGTTGAAGCCTGTACTATTGCCTACTACTCCCTCTGTTTTTTAATATAAGATGTTTTAGCTTTTGTCCACATGCACATGCATATAAATGTATATAGACACATTTTTGTGTGCATATTCACTCATTTTAGTGTGCATATAGACAGCATGTGTACCATCTAAAACATCTTATATTAAAAAACGGAGGGAGTAATTAGTAAATTTTCTGATGTTTGTGATGCTTCATTATTAGTTTTTAGAGAAGCAGATATGTGGAACAGTGTAGAGGTTAAAACCAAATGCTTGTGTTGAAGAAGTTTATATGTTCACTTCATCTTCAATCCTTTATATATGTAGTGTTGAAATAATCTGACTGTACTAACTTAAGTGAGGCTTATCTGCTACTCCAGAGTGTAATTTATTTGCAGCCTGCAATCAACTTTTAGTTTGCTTCTTCTGTCATAGATTTGGGTTCTACCAGAATGCCTGTAGCTGCTCACTCATGTTCTCAGTAAACTACAGTTAGTGAATCTGGATTATCTTCCTGAAGATTTGGGGGATGTCTCTGCCTGATTTGATTCAGTTCCGGTCCTAATTGAACTGTGAGATACATGGTTGCTGTGTACAAGTACTTGTTGTGTTATGAGAGGATTATACTGAGTAACAGTTAGTGAATGTCCTGACAATGTTTCGTTTTCCCTTTTACATTCAGAAAAGTCGACCTGTGGCTGATTTACATTGTGCATAAGAAACAGAGATATTTGATTTTGGTTGGGCAACAGATATTTTGGTAGGCAGCGGCAGGTAATGGATGTTTTCCATGGAAGGGAAGAAAGTAATGTTTTGAAAACTATAGAAACACATTTTACCTGGTGTTATAGGGAATGTCAACTGACAAGGCGACAACTGAAGAAAAATCACAACTTCAGGAAGTCTGCCCAATCTCTATGAACATCAAAGGCACAAATTCATCATCCCATGCCGAGGGCCAAACACTGGTCATATATATATTTATGCATTTTGCATGTCACTCATCGTCTACTTTCTTTGGAGGTTTGCCTGAACAAGTGAACATTTCCCGTTGCTTTCTTTCGAGACCAACCTCTCTTGGATAACTAGGAATAAACAAACATTTTAACCTGAGAAACATGACAGCCTCAAATGCATTGGTTCAGTTTGGTTGGATCACCAACATCAACACGGTCAAAGAATGGTAGGATATTTTGACCCTCTCAAGTGGGCATCCTTGAAAGGGTTATACATGGAAAAACTGAAATAGAAAAGTTATAATCTATTTTCTCTTTTCCTACTTGCGGTCACATATTAAGGCTTTAAAATACAATGAGATGTTCTGCCGTGTGTTAATTTGTTTACTTCACATTGATGTAAAATGAAACAAGTGCCTAGCGCTAACTTAACAATCGAATCTTCAGAGTCTTCAGTTTCGGAACATTGATCACCAGCGACTGAGTTCAGTAGCAATGATGCTAATCCAGCCCTAGACAATGCCCTGGCACTAAAGCTTACTCAAATACCCAATCAATTAACAAAGCTAGGGTTGTCCCGTCTGCGGTCATATCAATAGTACCCAATTCCATTTTCAGGAATTTCAAATTAGAAGTCCCTATAAATATAGAACTGCACGTCCTTTTAAATAATCTTGTTCTTTCCCACGATGTGGATAGCGGTCGAAACATCTAGCAACCTCAACTCTCGAACTGGAGCAACACTAACACTCTAACAGTGCAAATCCTCAAATTGGAAAGACACGACCTGCAGCAATTTAGCAATGCGAAGACACGAGGACCTAACAAGCACAAACAGAACTAACCACTATTATTCCCAAGACAATGCTGGCTATATATTGCTTTGGAATCAGATAGACAGCTTCTACCCCATGATATCCTTGTTAGAAACATGTTATCATTTTCCCTATAAAAGAAGCAACATATTGCCTGTTCAACATGAGTAGGATAACTGACTCAAGATTTTCGTTTCTGCAAGTATTTCCATCAAATGGCTGCAGTCCTTCAGCGCACTTATTGATTGTCCAACATGCTGAGTAGAGCACATATATAGTTCTGTGGGATGAACAAACAATTACATGCTCTGATGCTCTGATGTACTATATGCTTATTACTATGCATGGTTCTATGAACAAAAAAAAGTTCCTGCCAGAGGTGCATGCATGATCTTGACAGGCATAGTTAGAAGGGAACAGAAATTAAAAGCAGCATCACAACAAATAGTGTTGAATGTGCATCACAACGAAAAATGACAGTTAGTAAGCATGTCTTTCATTTCTACCAGCATCAAACACAGACCAACATCGATCACACGCATAGCACATAATATGGTAAATCCGTAGTTTATGCTTATGAGTTCAACGCTTGCAGTTACCCATGCTACCTGAAACCTGCCCTTTCCTAAGAACATCCTTCCCTAGGAGTGTCGACCATCGTGCACAAGAGTTCATGATACCTTAGAGTAAAAAAACTAGGGTCAAGAAGTATAATACCCAGCTTCAAGTGGGTCAGTGGAAAGGGTCCTTAACAGAGAGATCAGATGCTTTGCGGAAGCTCCAAACGTTCTCCACTCTAGGCCCCACCACAAGCATGTAGCACTCGTCACAGGCCCATGCTCCACACGATACAGCCGCCACTTTGGCCGTCCCCTCACTCACCTTACACGCCGAATCAAATATCTCTTTGGTGACCCCGACGAGCAAAGCCCCCAGCTTCTCTGCACTCCTGGCGGCGAACTTGAGGAATCCGATTTCGCTCCGGTCTCCGCGGAACTCATGGATGAACATCTTTTTTACTTTCGAATTCAGACATTTGATGGGAGGGAGCTCTCGCCAGAACTTGCCATTGTGCCTTCCAGTGGGTCCGTCGGCAGAGATGACAGACTGCAAAATCATAGCAGTGAATATATGGATGCCAAACGACTGACTGCAGGAATTTGCAGAGCATCCATCGGAAGAGATGACAGACTGCAAAATCATAGCAGTGAACATATGGGTGCCAAACGACTGACTGCAAGAATGTGCAGAGCACCGGAATGTTACCTCGATGTGCAGGGTGTGAACATTGGGAAAGCATCTGAGGATGCTGGCCAGCATCTTGACCTCCTCCAAGACACCAAAGTTCACCTTTAAGGCCAGTATATTGACGCTTGGAACCAAGGTGCTTGGGCTCGCCTTTGTGTCAGGCTGCACCAAATGAAACAGATATTCATACTTCATTACTGGTACATGATCAGGAGCACCTAGTTGTTCAGTGATCACACTAAAGATCTTGCATTACTTGCACATGCGCACACGGCCAGAGAGAAATGTGTGGCTATGTGCATTACATACTGAAGAGGCCATGCTCATTACTGTGGGATGCATCGAAAGGAAGTACCTTGATGACAATGTCCCCAATCTGCAGCTGGTGCAGTCTTGGCTCCAGGTAGCCGAGCACCCGCAAGTTGGGCGCAGAAGGAGAAATCTTGACTCTCACAACCACCGAGAAGTCTTCGCCAACGACGATCTCCCAGAGAATGAGGCGCTCCAGGAGCGGGGAGTCCATGACGGCGACCTCCTCCACGAAGCAATGCCAGAGGAGCACGCACCTGAAGCTCTGGCTGCGGAGGTGGACGCGCTCGAACATCTTGCTGAGAGAGACGGCGAAGGTGTGAAGGACAGGGCAGTGGGCGAGCAGGTGGTCGATGTCGCGGCCGCCGGGCATCTCGTTGCCGAACAAGATGAGCTCCCGGAGGTGCGGGAACCCGTGCGCGCCGCCAGCGGGTAGGGCGCCGCCGGCGTCGGGGAACTTCCAGAAGCCCAGGAGGAGGCGGCGGAAGGAGTCGCAGCGGAGGACGTCGGCGGGGACGGCGGGGAGGCGGTCGAAGTCGGCGGGCATGTTGACGAGGACGAGATCCTGGACGCCCTTTGCGGCGAGGAGGCGCGGCCACTCGGCGAGCTCGCGGTCGTGGCAGCCGAAGTCGCAGTAGCCGATGCTGAGGGTGCGGAAGGGGCCCGGGTGGGCGGCGAGGACGCGGGAGACGGCGGCGACGTGGCCGCGGTCGCGGGACGGGAGGAGGTGGTGGTCGTGGAAGACGAGCGGCGTGGAGCGCCAGATGTGGCGCCAGCGGGAGGCGAGCACGGCGGTGCGGGCGGCGTCCTTGGCGGGGAGACGGGACACGATGCCCTGGAGGAGGTGGTCGTGGAGGGCGCTGATGCGGTCCTCGTAGCCGCCCTTGGCGCCGGAGCAGGAGAGGAAGGCGTGCTCGGCCCTGGCGATGGCCTCGCCTCCGGGGAACCACCGCAGGACGTGCAGTACGGCGACGGCCATGGCGGCGACCGGACGGCGAGGGTTTTGGTCGGAATGGGTGGACGAGTGGGGAATAGAGGTCCGGCGGTGGATTTTGTATGCGTAGTGGGCTTTCTCTACGTTTTTTCTTCAGGGAGTGGGCTTTCTGTACGTGTCGTGCCAACCAAATGTCGGCTGCGGCCCAGTAACTTGCATGCAAGTAAATGTTTTTCCTGCTCGTTTTCTCCCAAACAAAAACCGGCCATACTACAAAGGTAGGAAAATAATCGGAGAAGTTTAAAGATGCACTTAATTAAAAATGTTCACTTCCCTAAAAAAATTAAAAATGTTCACAATAAATAAATATTTTTTAACCAATTTACAAAAATATTTTATAATTCAAATAAATGCTTGCGGATAAGACATGATCATAAGGGTGGAAACAAATGTTCACTTATAAAAACTCCGTGAGTTCTGAAAAAAGCTCGCATGATTTAAAAAATTATTCGTGAGTTTAAGAAAATATCCGCATAGGTGGAAAATAATTATTTGCGAGTTTTAAAAAGTTCACACGGTTCAAAAAACAAATAGTCCACGAGATTCAAGAAACATTACTTATTATATATAAATAATGACCATTTGATTTAAAAAGGAAAAATAAATTTACAAAAAATAAAAAATGAAAAGGAGAAGGAGAAGAATAACAGAACAACCGACACAAAGATGGCCGCGAGGGCGTATTGAGGGCCGCCAGGCCACTCGGACGCGTGCATGGGGAACGACGGCGGGGATGTCCTATGACGAGGGATCCCCTTTCTCTCCTAGCTAGGTCTTATCCATTTGATTCCCTCTCTCTCATTGTTCTTTCTTCTTTGGATTTTTTGAAACAATCCTGAAAAGATTCAACTTCTGAAGTCTCATTTATTAAATGATTTGCGGTCTTAGATTAATTTTGAAATGTTAGAACCCCAAATGTTCCATATTTGGAGAAGTTTGAATTCTGAAAGATTCAATTTAAAAGTTTGAATTTTGGGAATACATAAACTTGGAAGTTTAGTATTATGAAACTTGAATTGTTTGAAAGCTGTGATTTTTCTTCCAAAAGTTTGTAATTTCTAGAGTTCTGAATTGTGAAGGTTGGAGAGAAATTACTGACATATCTGTGAGTTATTTGTTTAAAGATACCAAAAATGTAACTTACCAAAAACCACCGGCGCTAATTGACTTCCCCCATTCAAAATAAAAATGCTCTCAAATACTCCCTCCGTACATATGAACGCCAGACACACCTTGACTCCCTTAGCCTGTTTGACAAAATGCAAGCACGAAAACAGGGAGGAGCGGGAGGTCACGTCCACGATGAGTCGATGACGTGGTTTTCGCCGACGAGGTAGCCGGCATGAGGGCACCTACCCGCGTTCTGGGTCATCATGCGCTGCTCCTTCCATATATTACAAGCAAGCGTCTTGCGCTACCAGCTCTCACGGGCTACTGGTTCGATCATCTCTCCGCTTGTAACTTTTGTTTTAACGGGTACGGCCCTGAAGGACCTGGAAACTGTATTATTCAGTGGCGGGTACAAAATTACAAGGAGCTCCCCTAAAAAAACAAGAAACTACAACATGGGGATCAGAGCGTGCAAAAAGGACACTAACAACAAAAATAGAAATGCAATCGAGTCCTTGGTCCACTGTGACACATATCGCGGACCTCCAGGTTCGTGCTTTATCGCCGTCACTGGTACCAAGCCACTTGGGGCAACATCAACGATGGATCCCATGCCAAGGTCAAGGAAGAGCTCCATTTACCAGCCTAGAGTGTCTCCATTCGCCAAGGGTAGCACGGGAGCGACGCGTACGGCGCTGAGGAACTCCAGCACCATTCACAGCTTCCAGAGTGCATGTCATAGCATACCCTCCAACTCCCCATCGAGGAAGAACCCTAGGAGAGGGACGCCCTTCTTCTTCCTTCCGCCAATGTCCACGATTGCAAGGAGAGAGCAGAGATGGCGCATGATCTCGACGGATCTAAGCTCCACAACAGAGATTTACTGAAAGTGGTGTCGCCACCACTCACCTCTAGAGCGCCATGAGTAAGCACCACCACCACCAGTCACCCAGAGCAGCTCGTATGCTCCAACCGAGCAAACCCTAGCGGCATAATGCCAACATGGCACACAGACCAAACACTACACCAACTACTATAATATAAAGGGGGACCAACCTCCTCTCCTCCACCATCTCCAGCCGGCGAGGACGCCAGATCTAGGACATAGAGAGAGAGGAGCCGACAACCAACAGGTGACTCTTAACGGGTGGGGGAGGGGGACAAGAAACGAGAGAGGAAATGAGAGCCCTCTCTTTCTTGGAACTTCGAACACTGTACTTTTTGAATTAATAGATTTAGGTGGGGACAATCATTGTTTTTGAAAGAAAATATGATCTCCATTTTCCATGTTTTTTAATTACAAACTTGTTGAGGGTAAGCATATGTAATATGTGGTAACAATAAAGGTTTTTTTTAGTTCAAAACATTGATTGAGGCAAAAAAAAAAAAACTTTATCCCAAATCATACCAACCTATATATTTCTTGTGGTAACACTACATACATGCGGCAAATTCTTAGCGACTTTGTGACTTATATGATTCATGGGAGGTGTCACCATTATTTACAAGAAAATAATGTCATGTTTAGCCTCGAATTACATAATTATCTAGACACTAGATATGTCCTCTATAATTTCTACTTGCTGGAACTTTCTTAATTTTTGTTAGGTTATTTGTGTTAGGACCTTGAGTATCTGAGTTTTGAAATTTCTTAGTGTATCTAGAACTTCCAGATAAAAAAAGGCATCTCGAGGGAGTTTAGAGATTAGTCTAACTTTACCAATAATATAAAAAGGGTATGAACATGAACAACAAAATAACCTTCATGAAAAATATAACAGTTATATTAAAGTTTTTCAGAGTTATTATCCTTGTAATTTCCTCCGAGCACGCGGCAAAAAACTTAGTATATAGAGGAAAGGTGCATCGCATCGATTATGTCCCAGGCCCCAAGTAAATAGGAAAGGTGCATCGCATCCATCCTCCGAGAACGCGGCAAAAAACTTAGTATGTCGCCACAAAACCTTCCATTTTAAAAATAATGTAGTTTTGCGTTATCCATTATTCAGGGAAAATGTTTGACCGTCGAAAGAAGCAAATTGATCAGAGGCAATCACAAATTTGATGAGGCACCCGGAATAATCGACAGTCGGTCAGCAATTCCCAAAAACCAAATTACTTGGGCAACGATACAAGACGTGCCCTAATTAACTATATCGAATCGTAGGTAAAAATTCGGTTTTGCTAAGTCTCAGCCAGCTGAGACGTAGCTTATGTCTCAGTTAGCTCCGTGTCCATCCGATCCGTTTTGCGTCGCGATTTGTGCTTGTGTGTGGTTTCGGCCCTTTTTCTCATCTGGTTGTTGGGCTTGCTTTGTCTTTTTTCCCCGGATATTCAAATTTGATTAGTGGGCTTTGGGCCGGTCAGCGCAGTGGTGGGGGGGGGTGGGCTCGTTGTTTTTTCTGTGTTTCCCCAGGATATTTTGAATAATTGGGCTTTTTGGGGCGGGGGTAGCGCGGTGCTGGGTTGGGCTTTGTTTTCTTTTTCGTTTGCGTTAAGTGTGGATTTTTCTAGCTCGATTTTTGTATCTTTAGAAGTGTGGACTTTTTCGTTTGCGTTTTCTTTTTTGGGTTGGACTGGATATTTTTATGAGTTTCTATTTTTTTTTCTTGTATGTTTTTTCTTTTAATATCCGCACTAGTGTTTGTATGATTCGATTAAGCAAAAAAAATCTATTTTTACTTTTGTTTTTTATTGTCTAATGTGCCGATTTTTTTTGTTGTACTATTGTTGGGGGAGGGCATCAGTTGATTTTTAGAAGTGTGGACTTTATTTTTTTATTTGTTTTGTACAAAATTCTTTTTGTTTCAGCTCGATTGGAAGGATCGATCGGCCATAAATTTAGTCGATGGCAAAAGAAATCGAGAATCTAGTTTGATTAGATGAAGGAAATAGCTATCCAAAAATTTGAATGAGTTTCTATAGATTATCATTAGTTTAAATTAAATCCAGTTGCAACTGAACTTGAAACTGAGTTATTATTATTTTTTGTTATTTTTTTACTATTTGTATTTTTTTGAGGAATCTAGTTGCAACTGTGCTTGCAACCGAGTGTTTTCTCGAGATAGGGGGCAAGCTGCAACTACGCTTGCAACCGAGTTTTTTCTCGAGACAGGCCAGTTGCAACTGCGCTTGCAACTCAGTTTTTTTATTATTTTTGTTATTTTTTCTTAAGTACTTTTAATTATTATTTATTTTTGTTTTTTGGAAGCCAACTACAACTGCGCTTGCAACTGAGTGTTTTCTTAAGATAGGGGCCAGCTGCAACTGCGCTTACAACTGAGTGTTTTCTCGCGAGAGGGGCCAGCTGCAACTGCGCTTGCAACCGAGTGTTTTCTCGAGATACGGCCAACTGCAACTGCGATTGCAACTCGGATTTTATTATTATTTTTGTTATTTTTTCTTTATTAATTTTAGTTATTATTTATTTTTGTTTTTTGGAAGCCCGCTGCAATTGCGCTTAGAACTAGGTGTTTTTCTCGAGATAGGGGCCAGCTCCAACTGCGCTTGCAACTGAGTGTTTTTCTTGAGATAGGGGCCAGCTGCAACTGCGCTTGCAACTGGGTGTTTTTCTCGAGATAGGGGCCAGCTGCAACCGCGCTTGCAACGGTGTGTTTTCTCGAGAGAGGGGCCAGCTGCAACTGCGCTTACAACCGAGTGTTTTCTCCAGATACGGCTAGCTGCAACTGCGATTGCAACTCAGATTTTATAATTATTATTGTTATTTTTTCGTTATTAATTTTCATTATTCTTTATTTTTGATTTTTGGAAGCCAGCTGCAACTGCGCTTGCAACTGGGTGTTTTTCTCGAGATAGGGCCAGTTTCAACTGCGCTTCCAACTGAGTATTTTCTAGAGATAGGGGCAAGCTGCAACTACGCTTGCAACCGAGTGTTTTCTCGAGATACGGTCAGCTGCAACTATGCTTGCAACTCGGATTTTATTATTATTTTTGCTATTTTTTCTTTATTAATTTTAGTTATTATTTATTTTTGTTTTTTGGAAGCCAGCTGCAACTACGCTTGCAAGCGTATTTTTTTGGAATACAGGTGCAATTGCGCATTCAACTGAGTTTTTTCTTAAGATAGGCCAGTTTCAACTGCACTTGCAACTGAGTTTTTTTTCAGAGATAGGCCAGTTTCAACCGCACTTGCAACTGAGTTCTTTTCTGAGACATGCCAGTTTCAACTGCACTTGCAACTGAAATTTTTAATATTTTTTGTTCTTTATCTTTTATTAATTTTAATTTTTATTTATTTTTGTTTTTTGGAAGACAGTTGTAACTGCGCTTCCAACTGAGTTTTCTCTCGAGATACGCTAGTTGCAACTGCACTTGCAACTGAGTTTTTTCCCGGGACAGGCCAGTTTCAACTGCACTTGCAACTGAGTTTTTTTTTTGAGACAATCCTGTTTCAATTGCACTTGCAACTAAGGGGTTTTTCTTCTAAGACAGGCCAGTTGCAACTGCACTTGTAACTGAGTTTTTTTATTATTGTTTTGATATTTTCTTTTATTAATTTTAATTTTAGTTTATTTTGTTTTTTGGAATACAGTTGCAACTGCGGTTGCAACTGAGTGTTTTCTCGAGATAGGCCAGTTTCAACTGCACTTTTAACTGAGTTTTTTTTAGACAGGCCAGTTTCAACTGCACTTGCAACTTAGTGGTTTTTCTTCTGAGACAGACCAGTTGCAACTGCACTTGCAATTCAATTTTTTTATTTTGTTATTTTTCTTTTATTAATGTTAATTTTTTTAATACAGTTGCAACTGAACTTGCAACTGAGTTTTTTTTCTGAGACATGCCAGTTTCAACTGCACTTGCAACTGAGTTTTTTTTTCCTGAGACAGGCCAGTTTCAAGTACACTTGCAAGTTAGGGTTTTTTCTTATTATTTTTAATTATTTTTTTTATTTTTTTAATCCAGTTGCAACTCTGCTTGCAACTGAGTTTTATCTGAGACAGGCCAGTTACAACTACAGTTGCAACTGACTCTTAAGACAAACCAGTTACAACTGCACTTGCAACGCTATAGGTTGTACTCAAGCCGGCAGTTCGACCCATGGGCACGTCTGCCCATGGGCACCCGACTCTAATGGGTAGGGTATGAGTCTCAAAATTTGCCCATGGCCATGACCCATGGGCGACCTGATTAGTCATGAGTAGGGTATGGCTATCTGTTTATGCCCATAGGCGACCCGATTAATATTATTAATTAAATTAATTATCTTATTCCGTATAACATGGAAGAAAAGATACAACAACACCTACCTAGCTACGGAGATGGAAGCATTCGCAAGCCACAAATCCTTGTCTCGATGCATCTTCTTACGTACCACGGGAGTGAGGTCCAGCCCATGCATGAATTAATACTTATGATCAGTTGGGCCACTAAAGTCTAAAGCCCACGAATTAATTTTGTTGCCTGGCATACACGAGCGCACCACACCTAAGGATCAACGCTTCATGCAAATAAGTCCAGAAGAAAAGAAAATGGGGGCAACGCTACAGCCCAAACCATTGAAAAAAAAGCTACAGCCGAAACACATGTATAAGATAAGCTAAAGGCAATCTAAAAAAAAAAGATAAGCTAAGAGGCCAGCCCACTAATGTATATAGCTTAAGGCCCAGTCCACTATTGGGTCAACACAATCGATGGAGCCATGAGATACAATCGATGGAGCCATGAGATGATATCATTGTGATTGCTTCCTACGCAGACGTAGGGACATGTTCGTACGTACGTACGTACCTGACTGAGACGTACAGCTGATACGTAGAGAGACCCGTAAAAATTGGAATCCAATATACGCACATGGAAGCAATGCCGTAAACTGGCATGTAATTCCAATTGTCTGCCGAATATAATTGCAGACTTGATTTCCCTGATATATTTCCAAATAATCCCACCTCCATGTGTGTATATATATCCACGATCTATCGATCGACCCATACATCCATCCATCGATCCTTCCTCTCGTCTTCGACAATGGCATCATCATTCTCCCAGCTCGCCTTCTCCCTGCGCGACGGTAGCCTTGCTGTCGGCAGCGCTGTCCTCCTCTCTGAAGTTCCGTCCAACGTCACGCTCACCTCGTTCCAGTTCGACAAGTCCAGCTATGACGCGCCGCCCCATCTGCTCGACCAGGCCACGGCCGCCACCGACCGCGGCGCCTTCCTCGGCTTCACCGTTCCGAGCGCCACCGACCACGCGCCATGCCGCCTCGGCCGTCATCTTGACCGTAAGTTCCTAAGCGTGTTCCGATTCAAAACGTGGTGGAGCACCATGCGCGCCGGCGACCGCGGCCGCGACGTGCAGCCCGAGACGCAGTGGATGCTCCTCGACGCCCCCGAGCTCGGCCCTGGCGGATGCATCCTCGTGCTCCCCCTCGTGCAAGGCTGCTTCCGCTCCGCCATCTTCCCCACCTACGGCGCCCCTTCCGCACCCGCATCCTCGCCGCCGTCTCCCGCATCCTCGCCGCCCACCCGGGCCCCTTCCGCACCCTCAGCATCGGCTACTGCGACTTCGGCTGCCACGAACGCGAGCTCGCCGAGTGGCCGCGCCTCCTCGCCGCCAAGGGCGTTCAGGAGCTCGCCCTCGTCAACATGCCCGCCGACTTCGACCGCCTCCCCGCCGTCCCGGCCGACGTCCTACGCTGCGACTCGTACCGCCGCCTCCTCCTGGGCTTCTGGAAGTTCCCCGACGCCGGCGCCGACCTGCCCGCTAGCGGCGCTCACGGGTTCCCGCGTCTCCGACAGCTCATCTTGTCAGGGCCGGTCCTGAGATTTTAGGGGCCCGGGGCGAAACTAAAACTTGTGGCCCCTAATTTCGACATAATAATAATATTAATAAATTTATGTATAAAACAAAATTTGATAATATCTTGTAAATACGTCTATAAGAAGGAGCATATCATCAAAAACATTATACATATTACCTTAAAAATTTCTTCTAACATTTCTCGATGCGAAGTCACTTATAATAGGGTCGATGTCAATGTCATCCAATAATTGCTTCTCGATGCATAATGTTGCCAAACCATTTAACCTCTCTTGAGTCATCGTGGACCTCAAATAGTTCTTCAATAATTTCAACTTAGAAAAACTTCTTTCAGCTGATGCAACCGTCACGGGCACGGTAAATAAGATGCGATAAGCAATGGAGATATTAGGATAGCAATTAACTTCTCTCACATGCTTGAAAATCTCCATAGCGGACATTGTGGCATCAGGCAACGTGAATCTCATCATCTTCAATTCAGAAATCAGATCATATACCTCAACATCAGATTTACCATCATGAGAGAAAGTATTTGCAAATTTTGTGCAACCTTCTTCAAGTTCATTATCACTTAAAGACTTCAAGGTGACCGAGCTCAATAAAAAACCGAATATATCTTTAAACACCATGAGTTCTTTAAATCTATCTTTCAAAGATGTGATGGCCATATCAACCACAACATAAAAATATTTGACTTGAAAAGCCTTCTCGGCCTCTAGAATTTCTTCTTCAGAATTACTTTCACCAAACTGATTCTTTCTCTTAGCACGACGTTTTATTGGAAACAATGGCTCTATACCCATTTCAGTTGCAATACCTTTGACAATGATCAGACTTGAAGAAAACCCCTCATCTCTGTACTGCTCAAAATATTGTGTTATACCTTTTATTTGCTTCAATGTAGAGTCAATGCACATGGCTGGAGATTGCAACATCTTGCTAACTTTATTCACTGCAAATAGAATATCATGCCAAATAATCATACCAACCAGAAATTCAAAGCGCCCAAGTGCATCAAACAAATTTTTTGCATCACTTTTATCCTTAGGTTCAAAGTCAGAAGAATGGTGTAACTCAGACAAAGCTGACCTTAACTCGGTAGCTTGATATCTTATTGATGTAACACTTTTTATTCGACTCTCCCAACGAGTATTGGACAATGATTTCACAGTCAAACTAGGAACATGTTTAAGCAATACATTCCACCTTTTTGTAGAACCCGCAAACAATACATATATGCGTTGAACAATTCCAAAAAATGTAACAGCTTTCTCACATGATTTTGCCATATCACAGAGAGTGAGATTGAGACTATGACAAGCACACGGCATATACAATGCTCTAGGATTCAACTCAAGTAACCTCGTATTTACCCCTTTGTATTTTCCTTTCATATTAGAACCATTATCGTAGCCTTGGCCCCTGATATCTGCAATATTTAGGCCAAACAGTTCCATAGATGCAAGCAATACTTTAGAAAGCCCCAAGCCAGAAGTGTCATCCACCTCCAAGAACCCCAAAAATACTCCTCAATTTTAATCTTGTCATCGGACAAATTAACACAACGAACTAAGAAAGTCATTTGTTCTTGATGACTGATATCAGGTGTACAATCTAGGATAACAGAGAAATACTTAGCCTCTTTAACAACCTTTAAGATAGCACGTGTGATGTCAGAAGCCAAAAGAGATATCAACTCATTCTGAATTTTATGACTGAGATAATGATAATGGATTTCATTGTTCTGAATACGTCTAATGTGGTCTCGCATAACCATGTCAAATTCTGCAACCATCTCAACACAAGCTAAGAAATTACCATTATCATCCTTGTAAAGCTGCTCATTTTTTCCTCGGAAAGCCAAGTTGCGCTTACCAAGATATTTTACAATGGCGATTATTCTTAACAATACTTGCCTCACACGTTCTTTCTCTTTTGTGATTTGATGCTGCAATTCTTTGTCAATAGTTTCCTCTTTTCGGAGTCGAATCCTCAATTCATTCCACTTGTTCATGTTATTAATATGCTGGACGCTTTTCTCATGTTCTTTAAGCTTCTCAGTAAGATGCCTCCAATTTCGAAATCCATCATGTGCTAAGGAACTCTGAATCCTATTAGTGCTAGACTTGAAGATCTTACAACAGAAGCAAAATATTCTATCAACATCCTTTGAATAAACTAGCCATTTTCTATCATGTTTCTCTCCATTGTTTAATGACCTATAATAATGATCATATGAAAAATGTCTTCATTCACATTCTGGATCTGGAGGGTACTCCATGTTTTCCTCTCTAATAGGTCCTTTCTCAACTAAGATGTCTCTTGCTTTATTATCAAGATTATCCCAATTTCTTGGATCATAAATATCCGAGGTATAAACTGGTTCTTCATCAACACTAGCAGATTGTGTATGTGCATCCGATGAATTAGGTACATTTTCAGGGCCACTTACATTGCTATCGCCGATGTTGGTGTCAGTATTTTCTTCTTGCTGCTCAGATTCAAAATTCTCATTTGGTTGTTGCTCTTCCTCCACTGCAACTATCGCCAACTCATCATTTGGGTTTATCGAAACACCAGTATTACTTTTAAGAAACTTGTGAATAGCTCCTTGCTAGGATTTTATCAACTCGGCAACACACTTTGCTTTTTTCCGTTTAGCGGCACCAGAATCATATGTTCTGGACGACATGGCAATGCACAATCCCTGCTGGAAAAAATACATAAAATGTCAAAATTTAATTATACCGGGAGGGAGCAGAAATTCAGAACACACAACTAATATGTCTCTGTACCTGAGATGGTCGAGTCGGTTTTGTTCACGCAAGTGAATACTGAAGACAGAAAAGACCAAAATCAATGCGGCGTTCTTGCAATCGGGGGCCCCGGAAGTTCAAATCTGCGTGGCGAATAGCTGGCTGTTCCTTCCTCCTGCGATGAGAGAATGAAAGAGGCAGACTGCAGACAACGTGAGGGAGATGAGATCGAGAGAAAGACGGACAGTCGGACAGAGCGCTGAGCGCGTATGGATTAGTCTGTCAGTACCTCACGTCGACGATGTCGTCGAGGGAGCCAGCGCCGATGACTTGGACGGACAGAGCGTCGAGACGCCGAGAGCGAGCGACGATGGCTTGGACGGCGGGCGGCGATCGCAACTGACGCTGATTGGAACGATCGATCGGCGGAAGCAGCAACCTAATTCCTCTCGTGCGACCTGACGTCCTGCCTCCCTGACCACGCACACAGATGGCCCATATAGTCCTTTTATTTTTTTCTGCTGGGCTAAAAATACACATACGTAGGTATACAGTATACCTGGGTGGGGGCCCCTGGATTTTGGGGGCCCGGGGCGGCCGCACACCCTGACCCCCCCCCCCAGGGCCGGCCCTGCATCTTGTTCGGCAACGAGATGCCCGGCGGCCGCGACATCGACCACCTGCTCGCCCGCTGCCCCGTCCTCCACACCTTCGCCGTCTCTCTCAGCAAGATGTTCGAGCGCGTCCACCTCCGCAGCCAGGTGCGTGCTCCTCTGGCATTGCTTCGTGGAGGAGGTCGCCGTCATGGACTCCCCGCTCCTGGAGCGCCTCATTCTCTGGGAGATCGTCGTTGGCGAAGACTTCTCGGTGGCTGTGAGAGTCAAGATTTCTCCTTCTGCGCCCAACTTGCGGGTGCTCGGCTACCTGGAGCCAAGACTTCACCAGCTGCAGATTGGGGACATTGTCATCAAGGTACTACCTTTCGATGCATCCCACCTTCAGGTTTCAGTAACGAAGCACGGCCTCTTCATTATGTGCACATAACTACATATTTTTGCATGTGCGAGTAGTGCAAGATCTTTAGTGTGATCAGTGAACAACTAGGTGCTCCTGATCATGTACCAGTAATGAAGTATGCATATCTGTTTCATTTGGTGCAGCCTGACACAATGGTGAGCCCAAGGACCATGGTTCCAAGCGTCAATATACTGGCCTTAAAGGTGAACTTTGGTGTCCTGGAGGAGGTCAAGATGCTGGCTAGCAACCTCAGATGCTTTCCCAATGTTCACACCCTGCACATCGAGGTAACATCCCGGTGCTCTGTGCATTCCTTAAGACAGTAGTCAGTGAATCATGCATATCATCAATTGTTTGTCAGTCGGGTAATTGAACAAAACTATTGTTCACTGCTATGATTTTGCAGTCTGTGATCGCTGCTGATGGACCCACTGGAAGGCACAATGCCAAGTTCTGGCAAGAGCTCCCTCCCATGAAATGTTTGAAGTTGCAAGTAAAGAAGATCTTCGTCCATGAATTCCACGGGTACCGGAGCGAAAACGAATTTCTCAAGTTCGCCGCCAGGAGTGCAGAGAAGCTGGGGGCTTTGCTCGTCGGAGTCACCAAAGAGATATTTGATTCGGCGCGTAAGGTGAGTGAGGCGACGGCCAAAGTGGCGGCTGTCTCGCATGTAGCATGGGCCTGTGACGAGTGCCACGTGCTGGTTGTGGGGCCTAGAGTGGAGAACGTTTGGAGCTTCCGCAAAGCATCTGATCTCTCTGTTAAGGACCCTTTCCACTGACGCACTTGATGCTGGGTATTATCCTTCTTTGACCCTAGCCTTGTGACTCTAGAGGTATTGTGAACTCTTAGACTTCGTGATGGTCGACACTCCTTCAGTTTGGAGTGATCGATGCTCTTAGGAAAGGGCAGGTTTTAGGTATCATGAGTAACTGCAAGCTTTGAACTCATTAGCAGAAACTATGGATTTGCCATGCATGTTATGTCCTATGTGTGTGATCAACATTGATCTGTGTTTGATGCTGGTACAAGTGACGGACATGCTTTACTATCCAGTCATTTTGTTTGTGATGCCCTCTCAACACTGTTTGTTCTGATGATGCTTCTAATTTCGGTTTCATTCAAAACTAGGCGGCATTCTATCGATGGGCAGATATTACATATTCCTGCCAAGATCATGCATGCACTTCTGCCAGTTTTTTCCTTCATAGAACCATGCGTAGCAAGAAGCATGTCGTACATGAGAGCATGTAATTGTTTGTTCATCCCACTGAACTATAGATGCGCTCTACTCAGCATGTTCAACAATCATTAAGTGTGCTGCAGACTGCAGCCACTTGACGTAAATACTTGCACAAAACAAAAAATATCTAGTTAGTTATCCTACTCTTGATGGTGAATAGACATTATGTTTCTTCTTTTATAGGGAAAATGATAACACGTTTCTAACCATGATATCATGGACAGAGGCTGTCTATTCGATTGCAAAGCAATATAGTCATTATTGTCTTGGGAAGAACAATGGTTAGTTCTGCCTGTGCTTCTTAGGTCCTCATGTCTTGGCATTGTTGCAGCTCCAGTTCGAGAGTTGAGGTCAGTAGATGTTTCGACCACTATGAAAATTCGCTTGTTAAGTAGTACCGCCAGACACTTGTTTGATTTTACATCAACAGAAAATTAGCAAATACACTGTAGCATATCTCATGGTATTCTATGCCTTAATCTCTGACCGCAAGTAAGAAATGAGAAAACAGATCATAACTTTATTTACTTGTTAGGCTGTTGCAGCATGAGGAATATATTGCTTTGTCGGGCGTGCCTTGTATTACTCTGGCGTGCTTGTTACATGATGTTGCCAGATCGACTAGGATGCTTCGGTGCTCCCCTTCCGCAAATGATTTCGTCGTGTTAGCCATTTGATTGGCACACAAAATAATTACAGAGTAATGGTCTGTTAGCTATTGCATCTAGTTGTACAATAATACATTTTCATGACTTCTTGTTTGCACTCTGTTTCCCAGATCAGAGTAGTGGCAGAATCAAGGGTGAACTATTACAGTGTTTGACTGACTCTCTATCTCTTGTGCACCACCGCCACGGTTTGAACTCGCCTAAACCACGACAAACAGAACGTTTTATGTACCCAGAAAAAAACGTTCTCTGTAAGGCATTAGAAATTTGGCGTAGCTGAAAAAAAACTGACATGAATAAGCATGCACAATACTCCTATTGCAAGTTAGTCAGCTGAAGAAGAAAACAGACACGCTTTCGCTTTCTTTGGAACGGACAGATGCAGGAAACCTGTCTGAGCAAGTTGGGACATGTACAGCGGAAGTACCAGACATGGTTCTTACTGAAAGAATGACGCTGAAAAGTGCAACAAGGCGAACATCGTCGCCAATCATCCATCAGAAAGGCGCCCATCTTTTGTTAACCAACAGATGAAAAGAGGGGAGATCAGAGAGAATGTTTCCACGTTTATGATTTCTGCGACAGAGGCATCCTCCCAAATCTGCCGATCCCTTTTTCGCTACTAAATCATACAGATATGATGCATGCCCTAATTCAGTTAGGACCATAACTGAACCAATCCTCTCCTTGGGAGTCCGTGGATATCTGTACGGGCAAATTTTGATCTTGGGGTCCAAATCACCACAGTATTTCCGGTCGTGGAGAGATATCTCCTCCAGATTCACCGCAGCTTTCCACTCCACGTTTGCTATCATGACGAAGCTTCTTGTCAGTCACAATGTTGCACCAATGATCCCATAATGTGATAAACATTGTCCAAACGCTATCACAACCTTCAGGAACATTACCCAGATTCACTAACTGTAGTTTACCGAGCACATGAGCGAGCAGCTACGGGCATTCTGGTAGAACCCAAGTCTGTGACAGAATATGCAAACTAAAAGTTGATGTCACTCTGCAAATAAATTACACTCTAGAGTGGCAGATAAGACTCACTTAAGCTAGTACAGTAAGGTTATTTCAACACTAGTATGTATATAAAGAATTTAAAGATGAAGTGAACATATAAACTTCTCAACACACAACTAGTAATACAGTACACTACAGACTGCATAAAGACGAAGTGAACATATCAGCTTATTTCAATGTATCAACCATTTGGTTTTAACTTCTAGACGGAAGGCTCGAGAAGAGCCCAACTTTAAATTAATAAAGCCATCCGGCTAGGTTCAACAACAAAACTAACAACGTCACGAAGGACACATAATAGTTCCAGGTAACACGCAGGCTACATCAACGCCACTCTATGAGGGCACACACATCACCCGTAGGTAACTAACTAAAGACTAGGCAAGAACGCTAGGAGAGGATCACACTGGACGATCCCTCACTATGTCGTAGAGCTGACGAATCTCGCGTATCGCCAACTCCACCATGCCTCTATCCTGACGCCTACCCACTGGGTTCCACACCTGCATATACATAGACATTTTGAATAGAGTGTCAGCCGGCTGAGAAGGAATGATTCCCTCAATAGCGATTTTGTTTCTCATGTTCCACAGAGTCCAACACAAGGCAGCGCAACAAATCCATAGCACCCTACGCGCACTAGTACAGAAATGGCTATTAGTGGCGCACCAATTTGAGATTCTGTGGCGCATCCCCAGGTTTGCTGGGTGCGCCACAGAATTCTCGCCACTAAATTTTTTCTGTGGCGCACCTGGCTTGGTGCGCCACAGAATTTTCACATTTCTGTGGCGCACCTGGCGTGGTGCGCCACAGAATTATCAAAAATTCAAAAAATTCAAAAAATGCAAAAAAATATAAAAAGTTTAAAAAAAATCAGAAAAATCAAAATATGAAATAATATGAAAAATCCTAATTATTGGAATTATTTTCAGATTTTTTTGAATTTTTTGAACTGATACCTTCCCGCTAGGTCACCCATCCTCAAATTGCTCCAACCCTAACACGCTTAAATTCGAAGTTCCACCCAGTTCACCTACCCTTGTGCTACTCAAGTTCTTAATGATATATATATCATATGAACCCTCTTAAGTCTTGTATGTATATATGTGTGGTATATGTTATAAATGTGTGTTTTTAAATTTCAGATTTTTCAAAAACTTCTAAAGTTTCAAAAGATCCAAAAAAATTCAAAAAACTTAAAAAAAATCAAAAAATCCAAAAAAATTCAAAAAATTCAAAAAAGTCAAAACACTTCAAAAAAATTCAACAATCTTCTTTGTTATACATTTCTGTGTCTTTTTTTAGACTTTTTGAATTTTTTATTTTTTTAACTTTTTCCTTTTTTTTGATTTTGCTGCGAAAAATCGTCTGTTTGAAATAACTTTTTTTTCTTTTGGAATTAGAGGAATCTGTGAATTGCGGACCGGGGTACCCGGTGGATTCGAAATCGGATTTTCTCTATTTTTTTTGACATATTTTTTTGCATTATTTCGACGTCGTATGCAAAAGTTATGGCCGTTACAAGTTTTTCTCCTGTTTGTTGCAGAAAAGGTCAAAATTCATATTTCAAAAATTTCTATACCTACTAGACACTCAAACCTAACTACATGTCAAAGGATTCTATTTATTAATTTTTTTATCATTTTCTTTTACTTCCTGCAAGACTAAAAAGGCGATCCACGGGTGTGTGTGTGTGGGGGGGGGGGGGGGGGGGGGGATTTGAATAAAAAAATTCTGTGGCGCACCAAACAGAATGTCATCTTTTTGTGGCGCACCTGGCAGGTGCGCCACAATTTTTTTTTTCAAATTTTAACCCGCCCCTAGATAACTTTCTGTGGCGCACCTGGCCATGTGCGCCACAGAAATGTGTCTTTCTGTGGCGCACCAGGCTTGGTGCGCCACAGAATGTCTAATTTCTGTGGCGCATGTGGTTTAGTGCGCCACAGAAATGTGACTTTCTGTGGCGCACCGGGCTTAATGCGCCACAAAAAATAATTCTGTGGCGCACCAATTAAGGGTGCGCCACAGAGTGCCCACCTACCTATATAGGGTTTCCCTACTAGTGGCGATTGGCCCCTATGTCCCCGAAGGAGTCTATAGACTTCTGCAAAACATGATGGGTTCCAGGAGCAATGCAACAGTTTCCTAACTGCGTTCCAAAGGAACTTGGCTAAAGCACAGACAAAGAAGATGTGGTTAGTGTCCTCAAAATCACCACATAGTGCACAAAAGCCGTTGGAGGGGCCCTGTCTACGTGCAACATTGTCACTGGAAGGGAGGCGTTTCCTAACCAACTCCCAAAGGAAAATCCTAATCTTAAGGGGGATAGCGATCCCCCAGATCTCGCAGTAGTGCTTCTGCGGTAATCCTTGGCACAGCTTAAGGTAAAGTGATTTGACCGAGAATTTCCTAGATGGTTCGAGCATCCAGGGCAAGTGATCCGCACCCCCAGCAGGTGAGTGTCCGCTATCTCTCGCATCAGGTCTCCCCACTGATTCCTTTCGGCTTGCCCGAGCTGACGCCTCAAAGGAATGTGCCACTCCCCCATCCGATGCATCTGGGCCACAGAAGCATTCAGCTCTAGGGAAATGGCAAACAGATCCGGGTACCTAGTTTGGAGGGCCCCCGACCCCTGCCACCAGTCGATCCAAAATCTAGCCGAATGTCCATCCCGGACAAGGTGCTTCGCCCCCAAGCAAAGCACGTTCTTAATCTTCTGGAGGGCATTCCAGAAGTGAGAACCAGACGAGTGTGAATCAACTAGGATATCCTTACGTCGTAAGTATTTGTTCCTAATAATATCCGCCCACAACCCATGTTGTCCGGTCATCAGTTTCCAAACCCATTTGGCCATCAAACAGATGTTCATCAGTTTGGTGTCCTTAATACCTAAGCCCCCCAAGGCCTTCGGTTGGCAAACCGCCGCCCACCGTACCCAATGGTACTTGCGTCTAATCCCGTTACTTCCCCAAAAGAAACTTGATCGGTGTCCGTTCATAGTCCTGTGTACTCCATCGCCGAGGAGGTACACCCCCATCGCATGAAGGGGAAGACTCGACATGCAGGCGTCCGTCAAGGTTAGCCTGGCAGCAGAGGACATAAGTTTGCCAAACCAAGGGTTAGCCCTCTTGCCAACTTTCCTAGTGAGGGGACCCCAATCCCCTGCACATAGAGCATGATCACTGATGGGTAGTCCTAGGTATGTGATCGGGAAGGATCCCCACTTGCAATTAAGCTTGCTGGCAATCCTCTGATGTTCCACCCCATCCACACCTACCACAAGGACTTCGCTCTTGTGAAAGTTGATCCTCAGCCCAGACATGTTCTCAAAGCACATCAGGATGAGCTTGAGATTGGCATCAGCCGAGCGCTCTTGCGCGGTGGCCCGGAGGCCACCGTCCTGGTCCGGCGGCGCCGCGACACCTCCCTCATCGGCTTCAGCACCTCTCCATCCTCCACACCCTCCTCCAGCTCTTCCGCCGAGTCGTGACCATCCGACTCCAAGTCGCTTGGTGATGTCGCCTCCGTGTTCTTGGATGGGGAGCCACCCTCCTCCCCCGTGTCCGCCGTGAGCAAGGTGGACGAGTCCACCGGCGGGGACATCGGCACCTCCATCACAGCTTCTAGGCGTGTCGAGATAGCGTCGAGGCCACGCTCGAGGTGCCTTAGACGCTCGATGGCCATGAGGGGAAGTGGCCACGACCTGGCCTTGTCGGGATTGAAGTTGGTCCCATACTCATCGATCGTGGCCGGCGTCGACACACCCCGAGAAAGAGGTGACGCCGTGGCCCAAACCACCGCCGCACCCGTCTCCCCGGAGGTAGCGGCCGAGGGCACCGTCCATTCAGCCGCGCCTCCCGCCGCACCGGCGGCAGACGAAGAAGCTTGGAGAGAGGGAGGGAGGGCCTCTTCTTCCCCGTGGCCTCCCACTCCTCCTTGGTGGGCTGAGATCGTCCATCTCATCATCATCGTCATCCTGGTCGTGACGAGGGGCTGGTGGAGAGGGAGGCGACGGAGGAGCCCGAGGTGTGTTCTCGACTTGCACCCCCACCACAAAACCCATGCTCTTGTGGAAGATCTAGATCGAGCCCTTGAGCTTGGCGGGGTTGCGGCAAGCCAGCTTCATGCGCACCGGCTGCTTGCGCCGAATGGACTCCTCGTCCACCTCCAACGTCCGGCCGAGCATCCCAAGCCCGGCCATGAGATGATCGGCACACCTCATCTTTCTGGGTAGCCTAGTTAGCTTGAGCCACACCTCCTTGAGCACCTCTGCCGGCGCCGGGTCAGAGTCCGCGAGCCGGATGTCCACGCCGAGTCACTCAAGGGCAGGAACATCCGACCACTAGTCGGCAATAGTACAAGCTTCAGTTGAAGTGAAATCAAATGAAGGCAATAGTAACTACTGAATTAGGGAGTTCAGCAAAGACGCATTCCAAAATGCATATATCATAGCAAATAACATGCATTTCATTTTCCAATTAGGACCAGAAGTGAACCATAGCAGGCGAAGCCGAACCCAGCTCCACGATTGTCTGCTTCCTCTCCTCGGTGGTCCGTGGATATCTTGAAGGACAAGCATTGATCTTGCGATCCAAGCGACCACAATGCCCACACGATTTCCCATCATGCAGAGATATCTCTACCATGTTAACTGCGACTTCCGCGACACGTCTGATGTATCGCATGAAGTTGTTGTCGGGTTGGAAGCCATAGATTGTGAGCTTAACCAAATTCTTGTGCTTGAAAACAGGGCACTTGACTTCTACTTCACTTCTGCTTTTTCACAGTAACCATATTGCTCTCGCAACGTTTTGTCTGTCACCATTTTGCAGGAATGATCCCATACTGTGATGCACAGCTCTTTTAAGTTGGGCGCAGCTTCAAGAATAAACTTTGTCCAAGCAAAATCACATCCTTCAGGAATATTCTCCAGATTCACTTGCTGTAGTTTTCTGAGCACATGAGTGAGCAGTTTCGGGCATTTTGGTAGAACCCAAATCTGGGATAGAAAAAACGAATTAAAAATTGAGTGCACGTTGCAAGTAAATTACATTCTAAACTGGCAGAGAAGACCAAGACAAGTTTACTATTGTCACATAAAACCAAAAGTTGATTGCAGGCTGCAAATGTATTATACTCTCTAGAGTGGCCGAGAAGACTCGCTTAAGTTGCTACAGTTCTATATAACAATCATAGGGTGGAAATAAGACAGATTACAGTGAGTACCTTTTCACTTTGAAAATCCACATGCAGACCGGTTATGGAGCGAACATCGGCAAGGAGCTGGCTTAATTCGAGAGTCTTGCGCGAACGAGTTCTAGCTTTCGTGAGGCTTAGCTTTGAAAGCCTCGGCACAAAGCCAAAAGACAGAGGATCCTCACAAGAGAACCAATTATTATAGCTCACTCGTTGGAGTTTTGGTAGACATGTCAGCTCAATTCTCTCATATTTCCCAGAGTGAACCACGAGCTCAACAAGCTGATCATGTTCTATCTGCAGCACAGAATGGATCCCTGAGTCGCAGTGGCTTAAGCGCAAAGACTCCAAGCGCTTGCAAGTGCTTAGGATGATGGGGATGTCCAGTTCACCAAACCTCATATTGCGCAGCCACAGGTGTGTGAGGCCAGCAAATGCATCCGGACAAGCACCAAGAAAAGCATTGAACTTCCTTCCAAAGTGGAGGAGGTCATCAGGAGAGCAAGCGTCATAACCCTTCTCCGTAACCATCTCAAACGAGGCTGCGTCAACTTTCTGGGTAACCATGGCGCGCGCAACAAACTTGCCAATGCAGACAGAGTCACGATCCGTCAAGACGAACCTGATTTTGAGTTTGCTGATGGTGATTTCTGGGCTCCTCGTGCTCAAGATTCTATCCGTTACATCGGCCACAGCGCGGCTGATTTGGAGCACGTCGTGGATGCTGAATTCACGGGCTAAGTTGTGGTGACACGCAATGGAACCAACACTTATGAACAAGTGTGAGAGCATGGTGGGGAGCTTCAGCAATTGCTTGGAGAGGATGCAGGTCCTTATAGCATCGAGCGTGTCCATCCTCTCCAGAATGTTGAGCAAGAGGTCGTTAGGAAGCTTGCTGAGCCCGTCTCCGTTGCAATTGCCAGCAGCGTTGCGAGCAGCACCTTCGTCGTGAGCTGGTTTCTGTGTTGCATTTAGCAGGAACGAACAACAAATCAGAACACTTTAATAAGGATTTTTTTTTGAACAAGGAGCGGCCCAGAAGGGCCTGGATACCATTTCTATTCCAGGCGACGGGTACATTTTATATTAGGGACCAGAAGAAAACCATAAATTACAACCAAGCTCCTAACTTTTACATAGAAAACCCTACACAGAAAAAGAGGAAAGAAATTGGGTCCTCCGCCGTCAACGAGGAAGAGAGAGCTCGAGCCATGGCCGCCATCCTCCGCGTCGGGGACTACACCACTTGACACCGAGAAGACGTCTAACGCCGCACCGAGCTCTGCAGAGGGCCTCCGCAAGGAGGTTGAACAAACGCCGAGATACTCCAGCAAGGCTAGCCACCAGATGGCTCCCAGGGTCGGACGGCTACAGAAGGCCGCCGAGATTGTGCACCAAATCGCGGTATCGCTACTCCATGGCAGCCGAATATCAACATCGTGCCCGGCAACCTTCTTCCTCTCAACACTTCCACAGTGAGCAGAGGAAATCTCAATTGCCTCTTCCATTAGCAAGCTCAGGCTGCCGGCCTCGCGCCACCATACCTGTATAGCATGTCCGCCGTCGAACTCCACGCTCCCGCCACGAGCCGGAGGAGGCAGATGTATAGGAGATTCGCAGCAGCAGAAAACCAAAGAACGAGCTTTATTGAAGAAGCTGCATGGGAGCTCCGCTGCTAGGAGAAGCACGACCACGCAAAGCCAGGCTTGGCTCGAAAAGCCCGACTCCAGAGTTTCGATGCAGTCCTTATTTTGAGGATACGCGGCTTCCGCAGCCTCACATGCGCCACCGCCTGCCACCAGCGATGCGCAGCTCGATCGAGAAAGTCCACGGCGCCATGGATCTGGCTGCAAAGATCCAAGATCCTACCCTCATTCGACACATGGCCACACTCATCAAGAGCTAAATCTAGGCTACTACTACTATATACAAGGATCCGACCTCCTATTCCATCCTCTCGCCGGCCAGCCTCGCCACCGGAGAAAGAGAAGGAAAGGGGCGAAGAAGGCAAAGGACGGACGACTCTCAACGGGGGCAAGCGGTGGGAGAGAGAGTACCGCCGACTACAGAGGTTACGTGCCTTTAATAAGGATGAATCTTACGAGAAGGACAAACAGCGGGAACAAATTAAAGAAGCGGCGCTTACATTGCGTCTACGGCGGCCGTTTTTGTTCTTCATGGCTGATTTGATGTTTGCAAAAGGACTTCCCAAACGACACACATCATTTTCACATTCGAGCTAGGTTTTCCCCTGATTATGAATTGAAAACCATTTACAAATGGCTAAATTTTGTTCTTTTCTTTCATGAACGGAGAGATGTGTCCAAAGGACACAGTATCTTCCTTCATCGTTGTGTGACTTTTACAAAATACGACCCTCAGGCGCGGGGCGCCTCCACGGCTCCACCGAAGGCCGTGGAATACATGCGACTTGAAGCTCTACCTTTGGTGATCAACCTCGGGCACGTCAAACTCCATTTAATATTAAAAATAAAGTTAAAGTATTGAGCGATGTACCACCATCACCAAATTCCATTTAAGTAAATATAATTTAATTTAATTCCAAAATTTAAATTCCGTGCCACATTTATACTTTTATCAACTAATTTCTTACTTTTAATATTTGGGGCCACTTTTTTTGGTAGGACGTGGCACTGCCACATATGCATTTGGTCCCAACTTTTTAGAAGTCGATGTAGGTGACACTGCGACATCATTAAAAATAGTGGGCCTAAAATATTCAAAAACTGGAAGATGTTTATTAAGGAGATAAAAATATGTTAATCGAAAAGTTAGTAGTAAAATCAGACGAGATATGTGTAATGGGTACACTATCATAAACTTAATTTTAGGGTGTAAAAGTGAAATTAACCCAATAAGAATTCAACTGGCACCACGTGTGATGACTTTTGAATGATGAAAAAAGGGAAATATATATTGAGGTCGTGGATGTAATGATTATACTACCGAAGGCCTTCTCTATGGTGTCCTGAAAAGTTTCCGCACGACTTGTGTACTGATTCCTCAGAGAAACATCGATAGTACTTGTGTACTTGTGTATTGATTATTCTACAGCTCAATGCGTCACCTGACCCAACCAAAAAACGAGTGCGTGACATATCAAATGCCGTTAAAAATTGTAGCGACTATTCTGCCATCCGGGAAGCAACATGGACATAGAACCCCATTTGATCAAACTTAAGTTGGCCCCTTTTTTTATATAGAGAAACAAGCCGTGTATATTATGTGCCCAGCGTCACCTCTTTGAACTCTTTATGTCTAGTTGTCCACTTGCATGTACGGACATGTAGAATGATTGAGACCGAGTGCAACATTTCACTCCTGGTTTGGCAGACGAGTTTTGACGTGTTTCTCTGTGTATTATCCCGGCCCAACTTAGAAACACCAGAAAACGCGGATGGGCCGTTTGGCAGTCCAGGCTTGACTGGGCTTATCCCATAAAATCCCGTGTTAGAGCAACTATAGCAGTTACCGAATAAGGTCCCGGCCGGGAAAATAACATATTTTTCCCGGGTCCGGGCAAAAATTTCAGTCAGACCAGACGCCGGATAAGTCCCCGTAACGGAAAACTTTTTTCGGAGGGCAGGATATTTCGACACCGGTGCTCTTCTTGTTGTGTTTTGGTGGCCGAATTTCCTGCATCCCGCACTCTTTGCGCAAAAACTCCCGCCCGGAAGTTTCAGCTCGGGTACCCGCCGGAGCTTGGCGCCGCCGCCGCCAATTCAACCCTCCAGCGCCGCCCCGCCACTGATTCGGCACCGATGGATCCTCGCCACCCTCCGCCGGTCGTCCGGTTGCACAATTGATGACTATGTGAGTTTTATTTCACACAATTGGTTATCATGTTTTCATCCGGTTGCAACCTCGGCATTTGACTCACACATGTTTGTTTTGCAAATGTAGGACCGCATTGCCCATGAAAGATTCAAGCAAATGCCGGCTTCCAAATTCCGGCCTTTCTTGCTTCAACATTGTTAGAAGATTCTTGAGCATAGCGAGAAATGGAGGTTGAGGGATGAAGAAAGCATTGGGAAGAAAAAATGCATTCAAGGTGGAAGATGATGGAGATAGCGATGATGCACCAAGGGGAGGAAGAAACAAGGACAAACCGGATGGAAAGAAGATGGAGAAAGAGCAAGCAAAGAGGTCGGCCGAGGCTACATCTTTGAGAGACCAAATTGCTTCGACGATGAAGTCAAAGGAAGCAATGATGGCCAAACTCTTGGAGATCAAGATGGCATTGGCGAAAAGAAAATGAAGGCAAGAAAAGAAGTGGTGAAGATGTTCATTTGAAGAGCGCAAGATCTCCATTGAAAATGAAAAGATCTCCATTGAAGGCCCGCGAGGACTGTCTGGATCTTCGTGAAAAAATCCGCTTCTTCGGACAACGATGGCACCAGCAGGCCACCGACGCTCAGGCTCCATTCGACGGGGAGCCATGAACGGACGCGGGAGCCGAGGCGATGAGGACGCCGAGTTATTTTTAATCTCGCGTGTCTTTTCGTTTGGTCTTAGCGTTTGGTCGCTAAGAGGAAGGGCTCGCGCTTATTCACGTGTTTTTTCTCTCCGTCGACGCCCATTTCACCCAGCGGCCTAAAATCGAGCTCCTGCAGCGACTCGGAGAAAATGTTTGCGCCGGCGACAAAAAATGGCCTCTCCGGGGCGGTTGGATATGCTGCTCTTAGTAGTGGTGTGTGACATTTGAGCAGCCCAGGAAGGCCTAGCGAGCAAATAAGAATCCCAAATCAAATCCTCACCTTTCTCCTCCTCCCAAATGCTTGCATGATATGTAATCTGGAGAGCGTATGTCCTGTCATGTTTTTAGTTTCAAGGAGTTCATGAACTCCATAATACATCAGGCGCTGTGGTGACTTGGATCCCAAGATCAAGGTCTGTCCGTCAAGATATCCACGTACCGCCGAGGAGTGGAAGCAGACGACCGAGCAGTTGGGTTTGGTTTCACCTTCTGTGGTTCTCTTCCGGTCCTAATTCAGAAATGAGATGCAGGATATAACTATGATATGTAGTTCGTAGACATATGTCTTGTCACCCTTTTAGTTTCAAGGAATTCCTGAACAACATAACTCAGTAGCTACCGTGTATGTACAGATTTCCCTTCAACTGAAGCTTGTGCTATTGCCTTCTTGACGATATGGAGGAAATAATTATCATTTTAGAAAAAAGGGCTCCGCCCGCGTAGGGCACCTCCGCCCGCGCAGCAACCGCCGCCGCCACCACCGGATCTCCCACCTCCATCCACCTCCGGCTCAGCCAAGCGCAGATCCGGCACCCCCTCGTCGTCCTCTCTCCATCCAGCCCGAAAAGCAGCTCCGTCCTCGTCGTCTCCCTCGGCGGAGAAGCTCGAGTCGAGCTTAAAGCCCCTCCTGCTCCCGCTCCCATGCGGCCGCGCCGGGCCGCACCGGGGCGTCCCCGCGGGCTCCAGCGCGTTCCCCCTGCGCCTCTCCTCCTCTCGCCGCCGCCGGAGGCGTCGCCGGGCAAAGCCCGGATGGCGCGGCGGCGGCGGGAACCACAGTCGCCGTTCTTGGGCGCGGAGGCGGCGCTGCTCCGCTGCTTCAGGACGTGACGCGGCGGGTGTGCTCGAGAAGGCGATGCCTGGGGCAGCGGCCCGGGTCCTCGGCAGCGTGTGTGATGGTCGTCGAGGGTGGAGGCCGGCGCTGTTGAGGAGGGCGGCCGGTGGCGATGGTGATCTGCGGGCTGCCGGTGGTGTAGCGGGCCCCATCTGGGCTCGCTGATGCGGGGCGTCCATGGTGGTGGGCGCGGCAGCGACTGGAGCGGGGCATGGTGGCTCGCGCAGCCCCTGGTGTCATGGTGCGGTGATTGGTGTCCAGTGGAGGTGCGTGGCGGACAGTGGCGGTGACATCCTTGCAGCGCGCTCGATGGAAGGGAAGAGCTCTGGTGAAAGCTTTGCCCAACCTTGGTTGGTGCCGGCAGCGGCGGCGCCTTCGGGCGTCGTTGACCTTGTTGAAGGCGTTGTCGTGGAGCTCTTCCCGTCTCCATTCGGCGGACTTGGGCCCTCCGGGTGAAAACCCAAGCTCCATCCGGAGCGAGCGACGGCGACAGTTATGTCGTATCCTTCTTGGAGGCGTTGCTTTGGAGGGCGAGTCATTTGTCGCTGTTTGGGGTTCCCATCTCTTCTGGGATTGAGGATGTCGGGGCAGCGGCCCCGGGATGGCGGTTATGCGCCGAGGCGGCGGCCTCGGGCAGCGGTGCAGTGGTAGCTCCATGAGGCGGGGTTGCGGCTTGGCACAGCTTTGGGTGGTGACCTTGAGCAGCAGGGGCGGCAGGGTTGTCGGCTCGGTCGGCTCATCTCAGCGGGGATGGTTGGACGGTATGTCGGGGCGGCGGCCCCGGGCATGGTGTGGCGGCCGTGGTCTGTGGGCAGTGGTCCTGTGTAGCTCGGGCTACAGGCATCTGGGCCGTGCGGCGTCGCAGCTCGAGGACGAGCGGTGTTATGTCGGGGCGGCGGCCCCGGAAGGTGGTGTCGGATGAGTGTGCAGGGCATACTGGAGTGGTGGATGTCGGGGCGGCGGCCCCGAGAGCTTCGCGGCTTCTTTTGGAGGCGAGGTTGAGGTTTCTTGGAGTGGTGACCGGCTGGAGGGACTTGTGGTAGGGTCCAGTGGAAGGCCGAGGTGTTCGCATGGAGGCTTCTGTGGCGACGATGATGATGTTTGAGCGATGTCGGAGACGTGGCTGTGGCTGCAGTAGTCGGCTCTTCTCCGGCGTGTCCTTGGGGTTGCCTCGGCGTGTCTTGTTGCTGTGAAGTCGAAGCTGCTGCGGTGGGTTCCCGGTGGTGTACGATGACTGGCGGCAGATGTTCCTTTCGGCGAGTTTCCACGGCGCCAGCCTGCCTGGTTCTCCTTCTTAGCTCTTCTTCGGAGTCGGAGCTGCGCTGCCTTTGCGCTGTTGGGGGAGCTGTCGCAGCTCTCCGGAGGGTGGTTCTTTGAGTTGTGCCGGGCTTGTCCCCGTGGTGTCGGTGTTGTGGTGTGGCGGCGGCAGCTGTGGCTGTCTTTTAGGCCGGAGCGGCGGCCCCGGATGGTGGTGTGACGTCCGTGGTCTGCGAGCGGCTTTCCTGGTGCAGCTTGGGCTGTGGGTGGCCGTGTCGTGCGGCGTCGTGGTGTCTCGAGGTTGTGGGTGTTGTGTTGTTGTATGGTTTTCGCCCGGTTTGTTCCATAATAAACCGGGCACCTTCTGCTTAATAAAAGGTGAGGCAAAGCTTTTGCCTCGGTTTCGATTTTTTATTATTATTTTAGAAAAGTATATATGTTGCACCTTTTACTTTTAGAAGTTAAAACCAATTGTTTGATGACAGTGATGGGAGAACATAATTACTGTGCCTGCAATGCGTTGTGCCCTGATTACAATTCCATCTTCCAGGAGGAAAATAAGCATGATTAGATATTGTGACTATACAGCAGCTTTTGTGTTATGTTCTAGCAGAAGATTTATTATCTTTTGTCTTAGTGCTCTTCTGTTCAGCTTGTGTAGTACCCACCCCTTTGGACCTTGTATTATGTCTTCACTAAACACTATAATCCTGATACTTGGCCCTAAGAGAAATTTATTCCCAAGTGGTTTCTCCTCGAGTCCGTCCGGTCAACATGCAAAAATATATGCAGAAAACATCAACCTGTGAGGAAATGATGTTGAGACGAAGCATGCCCCATCAGAACTTTTCACCTACATTGCTGCTATTTGGCTCAGAACCAAGGGAGTTGTCTGATTCCATATTGTCTGCTACTGTACCCACCCCTTTACCTACATTTTTGGCATCAACCAACAGAAATGCCTAACCACTTGTCTGCATTGCTACTCTAACCACCCCTTCCCTACAAATTCAGTTTGTAATAAGGAAGCCTTGTAATATCGCCCGACAGACATGCGGTTAACCTGCGAAGCACGGTACATTGTAGATTATAGTTAGATCCATGCAGGAAATTGACAAACAAGCTTATATCAATCGACTTCACATTATTATTTTGCTTCCCTTTCTTACCTGCATTTTGCACTCAAATCAGGTACTGTCTCTCAGAATGCATGTAGGGGAAAAATACGACAGTGCAGATGCTAGTAGATCATCGCCATTCTGCAAGTTAATGCTGTAGAACCTGGGTCATCATTTTCTACTCTACTTACTGAAATAGGAATCGGTTACCCCCAAAACTGTGACATCCTTTCCTTGTGCTGTCAACATCACAACAAGTTCTTACTCTAAATACACAATCAATCAACAATCAGTGTCAGGGCTTCTCCCACCTTCAGGCATTTCAGTACCGAATTCCAATTTTAAAGCATTTTCAGGTTACAAGTTCCTATAAACTTAGAAGCTGGGCACCGTTTTGCAGAATCTTGTTCTTGCCCGTGACGAGGACAGTGGTGTAAACATCTAGCCCGTGACAATATTACAAGATATGAATTAATTCAACACTGAACAAAACCGGAAAGCTCAACGGCCTAATGATTATCCTGATGATATGATGGCGCCTTGGCCACAGTCTCCTATTGTCGACCTCCATACATTACCTCCTCTCCAACCCACCCAGAGACCAAACCTGTCACCGTCTTCGCGTCCCGCCACCTTGTGCTCTTCACGGATTACACTGGTGGACATGTACAAACCGTTTTGAAAGGTAGTACAGACTAAATGCTGAAAGGTTTCAGCTTCAGCAAATAACATGTTCAGAAAGTTAAGTGAGAGCGTACTAAATGCAGAACCTTTGAGGTCAAGCAAGGAGTCACAATGTATTGACCATACCACAAAAGCTGCTATATAATTACAATCTCACCATGCATATTTTTTACTCCTGTATGATGGAACTGTAATCAGGCCACAACTCATTGCAGTGCATCAAGCATTTGGTTTTAACCTCTAGTGCAGGGCACGATTCATAATGCATCTATGATAACGCATGATTTGACATAACAGACTAGATAAAAACCAAGTGAACACATCAACCATTTGATTTTAACCTCTTAAAGGTGCAAAAGATATACTTTTCTAACATAATAAATATTTCCTCCATATAGTCCAGTGCGGAATAGTACAAGCTTCAACTAATAAAGGGAAACCAAGAGTAAAGACACAATAGTTATGGAGTTCATGCACTCCTTGAAAAACATGACAGGACATATGCTCCCAGACTGCATCACATTATCAGAATTAGGAGCGGAAATGAACCACATAAGGCGAAGCCAAACCCAACTCCTCCATTGTCCGCTTTCTCTCCTCGGCGGTCCGTGGATATCTTGATGGACAAACCTTGATCTTGGGATCCAAGTCACCACAGCGTCCACACACCTTCCTGTCGTGCAGAGATATCTCTGTTATATTAACCGCAACTTCCGCGACACGCCTGACGTATCGCACGAAGTAGTCCTCTTGTTGGAAGCCATAGATGGTGAGCTTAACCAGATTCTTGTGCTTGAGACCAGGGGCATCTGGTTTCCACTCCACTTCTGCCTTTTCACAGTAAGCACGTTTCTTCCGGAACTCTTGGTCTGTCGCCATTATGCACCAATGATCCCATACTGTGATGCACATCTCCTTTAGGAAGGGTGCAGCTTCAAGAAAAAAACATTGTCCAAGAAAAATCACATCCTTCAGGAATGTTCTCCAGATTCACTTGTTGTAATTTCCTGAGCAGAGGAGTGAGCAGTTTTGGGCTTTCTGGTCGAACCCAAATCTGGTATAGAAAAAAATAACAAATTAAAAATTGAGTGCAAGTTGCAAATAAGTTGCATTCGCAAGTGGCAGAGAAGATCAATTTAAGTAACATATAAACAATCGTATAGTAGTAATGGACAGACATGATTCAAATGAGTAATGAGTACCTTCGCACATTCAAAATCCAGATGCAGATCCCGGATGGTAGGGACATTAGCAAGGAACTGACTAAACTCAAGAATCTTTTCCCAGCGGACGCCAGTTTTAGCAATACTTAGCTTTGAAAGTTGTGGTACAAAACCAAAATGCAACGGGTCTTCATGACAGAACCAATTATTAGCTAATTTTTTAATAATACATTTTTTAAATATATTTCGGGAAATATTACGCGAATCTAAAGATTTGCAAAAATAATACAGTCTCGGCTTGGGCTAAGCCGATAAGCCCCTATCGGCCTCCTCCGGGCCGATTAGTCTGGCGGTCGTCGCCTGCATGCGGTAGAGGGTCCTATCGGCCTCGGCATAGCCGACTGGATCTGGTCGGCCTGCACTGGGCCGACTGGACCTGCTCGGCTTGCACTGGACCGACTGGACCTTGTCGGCCTGCACTGGGCCGACTGCTGCATGGCTCTATTTTTTTACTAAACCCGTATTTTTCACCATTTTCTCTCCCGCCACCACACGCTCCCGCCATTTCTTTGCCGTCACTTTCGCTACCACCCTTTTTTCTCCCGCCACCATCGCTTCCCGCCGTTATTTCTCCCGCCATCATCCCTCCCGCCCTTTTTCCCCGCCAACGTCCCTCCTGCCCTTTTTTCCCGCCACCGCCGCTTCCCGGCCTTTTTTCCCGCCTGTTTCTCCCATCAAATCCTCTCATCTCGTCCTATAAATGCTCCTCCTCACTGAGCATTCGAGTCAATTCACTCACCGCAATGTCGGGACATCATTTCGATCGTAGTTTCCATCGTCATATATCCGAGCGCCTTTTAAGGCTTGCGGCCGACTTCAAGGTAGACAATAAGTTAGTGCCATGGGAAGAACTCATTAGCCATCCACCTCATTTCCTTGAGCTTGCAGTTCAGCTACGTAGGACAGGGTCTCCATCTAGAACCTGGAAGGAAGTACAGCAAGAACTTCTCAGGTTGCATGCTAGGTGGGTGAAGAAGAAGCCAACATATAGGACTGAAGCACATCTGAGGTGGGCTGAAAGCAATCCTTACTCATGGGCCGAGGAGAGCGAGGATGAAGACAATATTTTCATGCCAAGTGAAGCAAGCAAGAGAGTTGCATCGTCGAACGGCAAGGGTAAAGCCTCGTCGAAGGGGAAGGGTGCTGCGTCGTCGAAGGGCAAGGGTGAAGCATCGTTGAAGGGGAAGGGTGATACGTCGTCGAAGAGCAAGGGAGCTGCTTCGGCTGACACGGGAGGCTGCATCGACGGGAGATGACTTTGTGTAGTGTTGGTAGTATCGATGTATGTTGATTTGCATTGTATCTTAAATTTATGTTGTCAATGTAATATGCGAGGTTTGTTTAATATCAACGTGAATAGTAGTCACCCATCATCAGCATTAATCGAAACAGAGTAGTAGCAAAAAGGCTATAAATAAGTCTAGTACATAGATAGATAGACATGTCTCAACACAGATATAAATAAGTCTGGTAGATAGATAGATAGACAAGTCTCAACATAGATATAAAGTCCGGTACATAGATAGATAGACAAGTCTCAACTTATAGATATAAATAGGGCTGGTACATAGATAGATAGATAAGTCTCAACATAGATAGATAGACAAGTCTCAACGGCGTCTGCCACGACGCGGAGGTGGTGGGTTAGGCGTCATCCACCCTAATCTGTGTGGTGGCCAAACGTCACGTGCCGGAATCAGGGAACCGTCATCAGCATACTGTGTCTCCTGTGTGGGGTCGGGTGGAGGAGTGTTGTACATACCCATCCAATTGTCCAGCTGTGTGTATGCCTCATGGGTGTCCCCACCTTTCTGATCACTCCCCCACGCGGATCCAGACGACTGCTGACCAGACATAGACGGACGATATCCGTAGGCTCCTGCATGCAATATAACATTAAAAACATGTAAGTATGTAGTCGTAGCCAATTGATATGGGAAATAAAAGATAACAAGATACTTACCCTGTGGCTGGGGTGGTGGACGAAGCACGTAGCCTGCCGTGGGACTCTGCTGCTGCCAGGACGAGCCTCCAGCCTGGTCAGGAGAGGGTGGCCTGGGCGACGGCTGCGGTGTCAGACGAGGACGCGGGTGTTGTTGGTCCTGCTGGGGCGTCGGTTGCGGCTGCTGCTGCGTGGAATGACGCGGTGGGCGCTGTGATGCTTGGCGGTGATCGACGTCCGACGTACGTGTGCACGTGATAGCCTCGTAGATACCTCGCAGCCTCTCCTCTAAGCGCCGCACCCACGAGTGATGATGCGGCGGTCCAATAGAGGGCCGGACGAAAGCGAACGTCCGTACGCTGACACATCCGTCTGAAGCTGGTATGTCAATTCGGCCTGTAATTTGCACGGTCGTCAGGAAGTTCTAAATAAATATAGCAAAGCTTGTAACAACTATTATCTTACCGCGTACTGTCTGGAGCCTCGTAGCGGGAGTCGGTGTCTCCTCGGGGTGCTCGTGATGCATGATGTGTAGTCGTGTCGAGATCATATAAACATGCAAATAGGAATTGAATAGTTCAAGATCAAACCCGAGATCCTCCTGCCAGACTCGTGTCATCGCAGTGTCCCACTCTGTAACGTAAGGTTGAACCCTCCGCAACCACTGAAGCGCGGTCCTGTTAGTGCTCTTTGTTGTGTACCTACAGTTGTGTTGAGTGTTCGACAATTTAGTAATGCATACACGTGGAAAACATCAAAACATTGCATAAATAGACATACCTGTGGACGATGGGTGGGACGGGATCGTCTGTCGGCGGAGGAAGTGCCAGCTGTCGTCGACCGAATTGCCTCATGACCCTCTGCTGGGACATCTCCTCCACGTAGATATCGAAGATAATCTTTGATTTTGTCATCCAATATGCGCGATCTCTAGTGCAGAGGTTAGAGATACCACCGGGGTATTTAGCCTCCATTGTATCGTCCGTGTACGGCTCCCAGATTACCACACCCACGCTCAAAACGTCGAACTGCTCGTTGAATGCCGGGTAGCAATTCTTCAACTAATCGTGAGCAAAGCGTCTCTGCACAAACCAAAAGTTAGTGCAAGTCAAAGTATAATGTAATAATTGCGTTAAATTATTAGATTAGACATACTCCAGAGTAGGAGCCATCTCACCCCAACAAAAGTGAAACGTGTGGGTCTCGGGCCTCCATCTGTCCACTTATCAAGTGAGCAGACAATTGTCTATCGTCATGCGTGGAGATTCACGAATGGTCTCAACTAGACGCGCGAAAGGTAAAAGCCCAGCCCACTTCAACGTGCATATCCAAAAAACAAATATAAATGCGTAATCATATATTAGCGTCATGCGCGTGGAGATTCACGAGTGGCCTCAACACGTACCTTTCAACCCAGCCAGGGTGTATCTGCCAGTATTCCCTCGGTCCGCGAGTGACAAAGGCCTCGAGGCTACGCTCCTGCAATACCTTAGCTCGATGGGTATTATCCACGTCCGGATTAATCAAGTATACTTGTTTCATTTCTGTAATACAAATTATAAACTTAGTATAAATTTAACACATGGTTCCACACTTATTACAGATAAAAACATAGTCTAAATTTAAAAACATGGTTCCACACTTATTACAGATAAAAACATAGTCTAAATTTAAAAACATGGTTCCACACTTATTACAGATAAAAACATAGTCTAAATTTGAAACATTGATACAGACATATCCTAGTTTTTTCCTCTCCCTCTTTGTCCTCGGCTGCCTCGGCCACGTGGCAGCTGGCCCAGTCCCGAATCTTGTACAATCAGTGTCCCTGTGACCAAAATCATTGCACAGAAAACATTGCACTGTCAGGCCTCTGGCTTCAGATTCATCCATATCATTTCGGATATGCTTGCACTGTCGTCGCCCTCTACCAGTACGCAGTAGCCTTGGGTCGGGGATGTACTGCCTTTCAGTAGGGTCAACCGTGTTGAAATTACCCATAGCTCGAAATCCTACCATCTCACCAGTCCAGATATTAAGAACAGACTCTTTCAAAAAATATGGGGACACAAACGAGATTGCTGCCATCCCTAGCTGCCCACAAGCAGCCAGTACATGGGAGCAGGGCTGCCATCTCTTTTGGTTTGATGCATGTGCACTCACATGTTGGTCGGGCTTCATTTCCAATTCTCACCTCATGCGTTCTGATCTGATTTCCACAACCAAACTTGTCATACGGTAAGCCCACCTCAAACCTCCTTTCTTGATCTCCTATGGCCTGCATAGCGTGATTCCGAGCTTTTGCCATCTTCTCATCCATGTACTTCATAATCTTTTCACAATAAGGTGTGTTTGGGTTGTTCACGATATGTAAATGGGCTTTCTGGCGTCTATCTCTGAAATACTTCACTGTACCCTGAAAAATACCCTCCACAATGGCTGTAAGTGGCAAGACCCTATTTCCTCTCAGAACAAAGTTGTTTGTTTCAGCGAGGTTGGTAGTCATGACGCCGTACCTAGCTCCAAAAGTGTCGTGCAGCTAGAAGATCTGCTTGTTGACCGTGACAACACACGTTCGTTGGGAGACCCCAAGAGGAAGGTATGATGTAGTGTAGCAGCAGTTTTCTCTTGAAATATGACCAAGGTTCATCGAACCAGGAGGACACGGAGGTTCTTCAGAAGGTTGTCAGCGGCGCAACTAACGTGGAACCTGCACACAACACAAGCAAACTACTTTGCCCCAACGAAACAGAGAGGTTGTCAATCTCTCCGGCTTGCTGAAAACAAAGGATTAAACGTATTGTGTGGAAAACAGTAATGAGTGCAGAAAGTAACAGAGAACAAATGATTGCAGTTGGTGGTTTTATCAGTATGAGGAAATGGACCGGGGTCCACAGTTCACTAGTGGTGTCTCTCCATAAAAGATAACTAACATGTTGGGTAAACAAATTACAGCTGGGCAATTGACAAATAATGAGCGCATGACAATGCAATATATGACAAGATGATTATTATGAGATTTAATTGGGCATTACAACAAAGTACATAGACTTGCTATCCAACGCATCTATGCCTAAATAATCCACCTTCCGGTTAGCATCCGCACCCCTTCCGGTATTGAGTTGCAAACAACAGATTATTGCATGAAGTAAAGTGTGTAATGTAAACAATGCAAATGACACGTAGACAATGCATCATTGTTTTATCCCTAGTGGCAACAGCACATCCACAACCTTAGTCGTTTCTGTCATCTCGAGCCCAGATTACTGGAGGCATGAACCCACTATCTAGCATAAATACTCCCTCTTGGAGTTACAAGCATCTACTTGGCCAAAGCATCTACTAGCAACGGAGAGCATGCAAGATCATAAACAACATAAATAGATAGATTGATAAACAACTTGCTCATAGTATCAATATTCATCGGATCCCAGCAAACACAACATGTAGCATTACAATAAGATGATCTTGATCATGTTAGGCAGCTCACAAGATCTAAACATGGAGGTACAAGGTGGAGAGACAACCATCTAGCTACTGCTATGGACCCGTAGTCCAAGGATGAACTACTCACGCATCACTCCGGAGGCAGGCATGGCGGTGTAGAGGCCTCCGGTGAGGATCTCCCCTCCGGCAGGGTGCCGGGAAGAGCTTCAGAACCCTCCCGATCTAGGGTTGACGACGGCGGCGGCGACGGAACTTTTCGTGGAATATGATCGGTGTTTTTAGGGTTTTCGGGACATCGGGAATATATAGGCGAAAGGGCGGCGTCGGAGGCAACCGAGGCGGCCACGCCAGGGTGCGGGCCCACCCCCTGCCGCGCCCTAGGGTGGCGTGGCTGCCTCGTGGCCCCACTCCGTCTCCCCTTCTGGCTTCTGGAGTCTTCCGATGAGATATTTGCACACGTTGATTTTCGTCCAATTCCGAGAATATTTTGCGACTAGCCTTTCTGAAGGAGAAAAACAGCAGAAAACAGGAACTGGCACTTCGGCATCTTGTTAATAGGTTAGTCCCAGAAAATGCATAAAAATGCTATGAAGTGTAAATAAAACATGTAGCAATTGGTATAATAACAGCATGGAACATCAAAAATTATAGATACGTTTGAGACGTATCAAGCATCCCCAAGCTTAGTTCCTGCTCGTCCTCGAGTAGGTAAACGATAAAAACAACATAATTTTTGAAGTGACATGCTACCAACATAATCTTGATCAAATAGTAATGCAAAGCACATGAACTGAATGAAGTGATCCAAGTCAATGGTCTATAGTTTGCTAACAAGTAAACAAGGAGTAAACAAAATGAATCATACAAGTGCAAACTTTCATGAATAATACTTTGGAGACAATGGAGCTATAAGAGTTTGCATAAAAGTTAGCTCACAAAGCAATAGATTCTAAATGAAAGTGTTTGACTAACACAAAGGAAGATTTAGTTTCAGCACTGGCTTCAACTTTAACATATTTATCTCATGGATATTGTCAAGGCAAAGTAATGCAATAAGTCAAACATATCATTATATAACAACTGTTGTACCAAAGTTGACACTAGTGTTTGCTTGTGGAGATAGAAAGAAGTAGGAAAACTGACTCAACAATAAAGTAAAAGAAAGGCCCTTCGCAGAGGAAGCAGGGATTAAATCATGTGCTAGAGCTTTTTAAGTTTTTGAAAGCATATAGAGAGTATAAAAATATATTTTGAGAGGTGTGTGTTAGTGGTCAACGAATCAGTAAATAGACAATACTTTAAGTCACAAGTTAACCAGACCTTACAAGAGCGGCTCCCATGAAGGACGTTATTTCTACCAGCGGGTAGATCATCCCTCGTTCTCTTTTGTTTACACACTTATGAACATTGCTTGACTGATTTCTCAGGGGCAAAAAGATGTGAAGAGAATTAATGGTTAAAGTTGTAATTAATTGGGACTGGGCACCCCGTTGCCAGCTCTTTTTGCAAAATTATTGGATAAGCGGATGTATATGCCACTAGTCCAGGTGTAAAGTCTGATCAACAAGTGAAATAAAGACCATCTACCACATCCTCATGAGCTTGTAAACAGTGACACAAAAAGGAGTTGTAACAGTTTTGAATATTTTAAAGGTAGCACATGAAAAATTTACTTGGAATGGCAGGAAAATACCACATAATAGGTAGTTATGGTGGACACAGATGGCATGGATTTTGGCTCAAGGGTTTTGGATGCACAAGCAGCATTCCCGCTTAGTACAGAGTTTAGGCTAGCAAGGTTATTTAAGCAAACACAGACTGTCAACCGGTACAGCAAGAACTCATATAAAAAACATGCTTGAAAAATTACAAGACTCCACATTGTCTTCCTTGTTAACCAAAACCTTTCACTAGAAAATATCTAGACTTTGGAACTACCAATGATACAAATCAAATATCAACAAGCTTTACAGTAGTTCTTCACTAATAGCCTTTACTTACATGATGCACAAGTCTAAACATTACTTACTTGGTAACTCAAAACAATTGACAAGTATCAAATTACTCAAGACAGTGATCTACAAGACTTATGTAAGCATTTTATACCACTACCACATGCATAGCATTTTCTGTTCCAACCAAACACCAATCAACTTATTTGAACAACTCTCCAAACAAATATAAGTGAAGCAAGAGAGTACTTTCTTCAAAAGAAACTAATAGCTCTGACAAGAGATATATGAAAACAGAGAGCTAGAAGCTTTAGCAGTAGCTAGACAAGAATACTCAACAAATATAAGTGAAGAACAAGAGTATTCCAATGAAAAAGCGGAGCGTGTCTCTCTCCCAAACAAGAGTGCTAGGATCCAACAAGTATAGAGCAGCAAACAAAACAAAAACAAACTGAAAACAAAAGCACACTGACGCTCCAAGAAAAGTACATATAATGTGAAGAAATAAAAATATAGTCTCACTAGAGATGACCTGATAGTTTGTTGATGAAGAAGGGGATGCCTTGGGCATCCCCAAGCTTAGACGCTTGAGTCTTCTTGAATATATTGGGGAGATCCATGGGAGCTTCCCCAAGCTTAAGCTTTTCACTCTTCTTGATCTTATAATATCATCCTCCTCTCTTAACACTTGAAAACTTCCTTCACACCAAAACTCAACATTTTTCTCATTAGCGGGTTAGTGCATCAAAACAAATAATCTCACTTGTTCTGTAAGGACACAAATTCATAAGCAATCATTTTCAAACATTAGCTACTGTTACTAGGCTTAAGTGATGCTCTTTCACCTTAAAAGAAACCACTCAACACTTGTAAAAGATAGAATGCAAAACAAAGACAGAATCTGTCAAAACCAGAACAGTCCGTAAAGATGATTTTTTTCGGGACACTTACGTCGCTCAAATCGAAAAACTTTAGTCGTACGAAAGTTGCGTACATATCTCAGGAACACGCACAAAAATTGGCAGATTTTTCAAATTTTTCTGATTTTCTACGGCGAGAAACGGTGACGTTCCAGAAATCTGTTCCTGTGCAGTAATCCAAATATAGGTACCATCTTGTCATAAGAGACTTTTCTTGGCACAACAAAACAGCAAATAAAAGATACAAAGGAGTTTTTACAGAAGTAAACAAGCTCCTTGACACAAAAAATAACAGAAAGTAAAAACAATGGGTTGCCTCCCATAAGCGCTTCTCTTTAATGCCTTTTAGCTAGGCATGAAACATGAATCAAGTATTGTCAAGACTAGAAACATCAACATTGTTACCTTTAGACCTCTTGCTCCTTTTCTTGACTTTAACCTTGGGGAAAGTATGTTTACCATTTGGAGAGCTAATTCTCAGGATGCCATGGTTCATGTCAATGACTGCTCCAAGGAGTTTCAACAGTGATCTTCCAAGTGTAATGTGCCCTTTTCCTGCACATTCAATGACGTGGTAATCAACAGATACAGTCATTCCCATAAGTTTTGTAAATACTCCTTCAGCAATTCCCATGGGCATTTTAATGGAATTATCAGCTAAGATTATAAAGGCCTCACTTTTGGAGAGTCCCCACAGGTTTAAAGAATCATAGATATTCATGGGCATTAGGCAAAATTCAGACATAATGTCACAACGTGCATGAAAAATTTCCCCATTGATAGCAATTTTTACTGAAGGGACCCATCCTGAAGGTTCGAAATTAAAGGGGACATTTTCATCATGTATATGAACCTGGTTATAATCTTCTTTTAAGCTAGATATATCTGACTCAAGGGTATTCAGTCTTGCATCAATGTTCTCAATAGCGGAATCTATCTTACTATTTGAAACAGTAGATGCTGCAATTAATTTTTTTATAGCATTAAAGGCTTGATCTCCATCATGACGAAGGAAATCTCCCCCAACCACAGCATCTAAAGCATATCTATAACACAGAACAAGACCAAAATAGAAGCTATTAAGGAGCAGGCTTAAAGTCATTTTAGGTTCAGTTTTCCCATAGGATTCAAAGATTCTAGACCAAGCATCTCTAAAACTCTCCTCACTCTCTTGCTTAAAAGTGATAATTTCTTCTTCAGGTGACATGATATAAGGAGCATGACTAGACATGATGACTAAACAAAAAGATAACAACTCAAAATTAACTAAGTGCAGGAATTTTTTTTTTGTGTTTTTGGGTTTTAACAGCAACAAAATAAAATAAAATAAACTAAGCAAGACAAAAACAAAGTAATGAGATTGGAAGTGTGAGACTCCCCTATCTGGAGATTCCAGTGTCCCCGGCAACGGCGCCAGAAAAATGTCTTGATGGCGTGTTAACGGTAGAGTGTTTTATTACTTCCCAGCAACAGCACCAGAAGATCTGCTTGTTGACCGTGACAACACACGTTCGTTGGGAGACCCCAAGAGGAAGGTATGATGTAGTGCAGCAGCATTTTCCCTTGAAATATGACCAAGGTTTATCGAACCAGGAGGACACGGAGGTTCTTCAGAAGGTTGTCAGCGGCGCAACTGACGTGGAACCTGCACACAACACAAGCAAACTACTTTGCCCCAACGAAACAGAGAGGTTGTCAATCTCTCCGGCTTGCTGAAAACAAAGGATTAAACGTATTGTGTGGAAAACAGTAATGAGTGCAGAAAGTAACAGAGAACAAATGATTGCAGTTGGTGGTTTTATCAGTATGAGGAAATGGACCGGGGTCCACAGTTCACTAGTGGTGTCTCTCCATAAAAGATAACTAACATGTTGGGTAAACAAATTACAGCTGGGCAATTGACAAATAATGAGCGCATGACAATGCAATATATGACAAGATGATTATTATGAGATTTAATTGGGCATTACAACAAAGTATAGACTTGCTATCCAACGCATCTATGCCTAAATAATCCACCTTTCGGTTAGCATCCGCACCCCTTCCGGTATTGAGTTGCAAACAACAGATTATTGCATGAAGTAAAGTGTGTAATGTAAACAATGCAAATGACACGTAGACAATGCATCATTGTTTTATCCCTAGTGGCAACAACACATCCACAACCTTAGTCGTTTCTGTCATCTCGAGCCCAGATTACTGGAGGCATGAACCCACTATCTAGCATAAATACTCCTCTTGGAGTTACAAGCATCTACTTGGCCAAAGCATCTACTAGCAACGGAGAGCATGCAAGATCATAAACAACATAAATAGATAGATTGATAAACAACTTGCTCATAGTATCAATATTCATCGGATCCCAGCAAACACAACATGTAGCATTACAATAAGATGATCTTGATCATGTTAGGCAGCTCACAAGATCTAAACATGGAGGTACAAGGTGGAGAGACAACCATCTAGCTACTGCTATGGACCCGTAGTCCAAGGATGAACTACTCACGCATCACTCTGGAGGCAGGCATGGCGGTGTAGAGGCCTCCGGTGAGGATCTCCCCTCCGGCAGGGTGCCGGGAAGAGCTTCAGAACCCTCCCGATCTAGGGTTGACGACGGCGGCGGCGACGGAACTTTTCGTGGAATATGATCGGTGTTTTTAGGGTTTTCGGGACATCGGGAATATATAGGCGAAAATGCGGCGTCGGGAGGCAACCGAGGCGGCTACGCCAGGGCTGGGCGCGGGCCCACCCCTGCCGCGCCCTAGGGTGGCGTGGCTGCCTCGTGGCCCCACTCCGTCTCCCCTTCTGGCTTCTGGAGTCTTCCGATGAGATATTTGCACATGTTGATTTTCGTCCAATTCCGAGAATATTTTGTGACTAGCCTTTCTGAAGGAGAAAAGCAGCAGAAAACAGGAACTGGCACTTCGCCATCTTGTTAATAGGTTAGTCCCAGAAAATGCATAAAAATGCAATGAAGTGTAAATAAACCATGTAGCAATTGGTATAATAACATCATGGAACATCAAAAATTATAGGTACGTTTGAGATGTATCAAAAGACCACCTCTCAAGAGGCTCGTGCTCTATCCACTGCCAAAAGTTTTTAATCAGTCTCCCAGCCTTTCTCCTAACCCCAGGCGGATTGTCGTGGTTTTGTCACGACAGATGTTACCAGGGGGTAACTTAGGTGTGGGGTTTTAAGAGCACAGGTGTACAGAAGATTGTCTTGCTCCACGGTGACACACGATTTACCCAAGTTCAGCCTCTCCATAGGAGATAATGACCTACTTCCTGCTTCTCTCTTATTGATATAAGGATCTCGTAACCCGGCAATCACAAGTCACCGAGTTACAAGTCTAGGTTACAAAGGTGTCTCGATACTTCTCTCTCTACCTGGGGATTCTCTCTTGCTTGTTGCTTATGGCTCGTAAACTTGTCCCCAACTATGACCTAGGAACCGGCTTATAAAGACTGCCGGGTCTCCTGGTCGCGTACAAGGTAAAACCGGGTTACACCCGTACTCGGAGTCCTATTCTATCTCCTCTAGTCTTGCGTGTACTCCAAGTCCTGGATTCCGTGACGCGCACCGCCTCCGGGTCTTCCAGAATCTTCCTTGTAAAGGCCGGGTTACCGACAAGCTCTCTGGCCCGTTAGTATAACCTGGCCCATGGTGATGGTTAGCTAATCTCGCCAGGCCTCCTGCTAGGCGGGTCACGCTTCCCTTTTCATGGGCCTACCGGGTTATGATCCCCCCAACAGTAGCCCCAGGATAACTCGGGCGCCAGGTCTGCGTGCTCCTCTAGATATGTTTCTTCTCTCGGAGTGAGCCACTGTCCTTGCTGTCCGAGTTAGCCTCCTGAAAATAAGAAATACTCAAAGAAAAGTCAAAGCTTTACATACAACTTGCTCTGTTTCATCATAACATCCCCGGCTATTCTTTTTTGTAACCCGGCATATATTTTCCGGGTCACATTTGTGACTTCAATACTACGGCCTTAGGCCCCAAGATATAGGTCCCAACTCTATTCTCAACATGAGTAATTTTACTGTTCTGTGTGAATCATATTTGCAAATCCCTCCAAATTTCAATCTGTTCCTTGAGATGTTCTACTGCAAACCCCAACGTGAGCATAATGATGGCCCGTTGTTGCAATGTAGGGGCATTTCTATTCAACGCCGCCGGGAGAGTCCCATGCCCAGCCTGAAACTCCTTAGCCATACTAAGGACTGGCAAAAAACTTTATTTTATTGCAAAGATACATCACCCGCCAAAGGACCTCGCTTGCCGGGTTACTCTGTTGACCAACTGGCCCTGAATGACAACCAAAACTCCTTTGCCTCCGACGAAGACCAAGTTAAGCTGCAACCACTTCTCCACAAATAAACATGCTTGTAGCTCACGGGTTAAAGGGCACGGATCTCATCAAAACCTGGATGGGTTGGAGGATCCAGCCTCTTAGTATTCGTGACAACCTCTTCTGCAAGTACATTGGGAAGCTTACGGATCCCTTCCGTTACTCAGTTGCGGAGTTTCCCAAGAAAGCGCTGATCAAAACCATCAAGGCCTTGCTCGGGGAAACCAAAGCCGAGATCGAAGAAGATGGTCTCCCAGCTTTTTGTGTTACAAACTCGGCTCCGGAGGTAACTCGCCTTTGTACCATTTCTTTCAGACATTATGAATTTACTTCTGCACTTGTACTTCTCATTTCTTATTCCGGGTTTCTTTCTTTTCCAGGCTATAGTGACTGGTGGAAGATCGACACTCCACCTCCCACTCCCGGAGCTGATGAAGAAGATGAAATTGAGGAAGAAGAGATGGAAGGTGAGCTTGACCCATTAAATGGGATTTTCATCGATCTGATTGACAATGACTCGGCTCACCAAGGCATTCCCATTGATAACCCGGACACCTGCCCTTTAGGTCCGTCGGAAAACCCGGAACCCAGAAACTCGGGTTCCACCTCCTCTACCACTGAACCCCCAAAAAAGCGAACTCGCTCTGCTGTGATAAAGGTGCCTCATTCTCGCTTATCTCAATATACTTCGAGCAACACTAAAACCACCAAGCAACCGCAGGAGAAAGAGCAAGAGGAAGAACTGGAAACCCGCAAGAAACGCAGGACCCGGTCCTCGCCAAGTGATGAACCCCTGTACTCAGGTATTCCCAACATTGCTTCTCCTCGCCGAGCCGGCCACCCAAAAGTTGCTCCCACTGCTTCCCATCCTTTGGCTGGTAAACACCGGGTTCCTGACTCCCAGTCCTTATCAGTTTCCTCAGGTGGGTCAAACGGTGAAATGCCGGATGACATCAGTATCAACACCGGGTAACAATTCTTCTTTCTCTTTGAGCATTTATACTTGCTTTGATTGTCACGCAACTAACTTATACACTCTTTTTTCAGGGCTCAAGCTGCCCTTTCTGATGACCCGGAAGCTACACCTTCTCCTCCTCCACAGCAAACTGTGACGGAGCCCTCTCCAAAGAAGGCTCGCAACACAGAGCCGGTTCGAGAGGAACGAGAAAGGGAAGACCCGGCTGCCAGATACCTGAAATCAACATAGTAGATTCTCCTGCCAAGTCACAGAAACTTGTGGATGACCCGGACGTTGTGATTACCGGGTCACAGCACACCAGCATCCCAGGTCCCTCCACAATGACCAAAGTGCACGAGCCAGAGGTGAAACCAATCCCAGAGATGCACGGGAAGGACCCCATTGTACAGTCCAGTTTACCAGCTCTCGAAGGATGGAACTGCCGCTCTTTATCTGAATATTTTTCCCGCTCTCTGAGCACAAGAACTTTGAGAGTGACCTGTGAAGATGATGAACAAACGCCACGAGGTAATCTTTCTTTACTTATATATATATTGTAGCCCTCAAGCTTCTGATTGTCCAACTTTGTTGATAATCTTGAAGCTTTACTTATAAAAACTTCAAACCTGTAGCCCCCAAGTTCTGGGTTAGCTATTCATAGCAATCTGGAACTAAAACTGTACTTCCACATCAACACTTGGTATCCTTGAGAATAAAAACGTCAAACACTGTAGCCCCCAAGTGAGTTAGCTGTTTACAGCAACTAGGGACTAAAATTTTGTCTCTTAGAATTCTTGAACATATCACTTATAGAACTTCGAACGTGGTAGCCCCCAAGTGCCGGGTTGTCTGTCTGCAGCAGCCTGGGACTCCACTCAAATCTTTTAGCAATAAAACTCAATTGTGTAGCCCCCAAGTGCCGGGTTATCTGCCCTTCAGTAACTCGGGACTCACAACTGTTATCGGCTATTAAACTGAAAACTATATCTGTAGCCCCCAAGTCCCACGTTATCTTTCATCAGTAACTTGGGGTTTAACCTTTGAACTTATTATCTGCATATCTCATATACTGCAATCTTCCAATCTCAGGATTATGTTGCCAAGACAGAGCAAGAGATGGCTCTTCTCAAAAAAAATTGAAGATAGAATCTGAAGCCCGGCTAACAGCCTCTGAACAACTTCAATCTTTAGAGAAATCCCATACTGAACTGACTCAGGAACACTCTGACCTCAAGAAGGAAATGGAAGAGCATGAGGAAAACTGGAAGGAGCAGCTGGAAACACCCAAAAACAACTGAAGTCCACTACTGCCGATCTAGCCAACCTCAAAGCCATGATTCAGGCTATGGTATCTGCCCTTCTAGGTAAACAACCACACTTTTCATCCAAGAACTTTTGCTAACCCGTCTTTCCTCCTTAACTGAGACCCCAATTTTCTTTTGCCAGGTGAACGAGACCCGGCTCTCCGTAAGCAGACCGTGGACAAACTGAAGAGTTTATATGTGCTGACAAGGAAGCTTTATTTTGGGAGCTGTGAAATGATCAAAGCCGCCAGGGAATGGGCTAACCCGCCAAGCACCAGCAGTGAAGTTGTTGGCCACTTATCCACCATGCCACAATGGCTGGAGCTATGGAAACGATCAGCTTGCAGAGCCGGTGTGATGCGTGGTCTCGCACTTGCCAAGGCCTATCATCCCAGCTTTGACCCGGCGCCTCTCGTCAAGGGCTTTCCTGAGTTCAACTCTAACGGGAGCAAATTTGACAAGAAATCTTATGCCAACCTCATGAAGCAAACCCGGTATGTTGCCACCCAGATTGCAAATAAAATGAAGTTATCTTCCTATGACAAAGATGATGAGAAGGTGATTGACGAGGAGCCAAAGCGGGTTGATCTCTTTCGAAGTTACAAAGAGAAAAAACAACCAACCACAGCTCCAAGTTCATCTACGCCAACTGTACCTCCCCCATCTCGTGCTGCTGTGGAAGATGATGATGAATGCACGTTTGAATCTATGTATCTCATCACTTGGAGGAAAGACATTTCAGACTCGTCCAAGGAAGCCCCCAAGACTCAAGCAGAGGTCCAAGCCAGAGCAGAAGATGAGCCGGCCAAGAGCGCAAGAGATGACCCGGCTTCCACCCTCGACCGTGACCCGGCCCCAGATGCCGAGTCTTGAAGTATGCTGCAGATGTCTTTCTGCATAAAAAACAATCTTATTCGGCCCTGTTGGGGGTTCTGTAATAACTTAACACTTTGGCTCTATTATTTTGATGGTGTGCCTGTACACCTTGAAACTTTGCTTGATATGTAATGAACTTGGGCTTTCGCTTGTTCTGCAAAGTTTATGGTTGTGATGACCCTTTTGGTTTCTTTGAACTATAAGCCGGCTTTCGCATGGATTTTCATTGTTGCAACATCTCTGTTAAAAACAGGGTCAATCAAGTCCCAGTGGGCTTCATGATTGATTGAATTCACAGGCATGCAATCAAGCCATATATTGCGAGTCACATCGAGCTTCATAGTAAGATAACCAAGAAAAATTGGTGGCTCTATATGTTGGCCGGGTCATGAGATTGTAGCTGTACCACAAAGATAATCAGCCCCCATGACCAAATGGCTTTATTTGCCGGGTCTTGAGTTTGTAACTGCACCTTTTTCTTAAGTGTACAGCCCCCAAGACCTAAGATAAAT